>JASXSY010002453.1:0-30101 GCA_034509805.1 Sipha maydis | reverse complement strand
TGGTTTTATGCCAGGAAAATCGACAATGGAGCCATTATTTTGTGTTAGGCAATAAGTAGAGAAGTACAGAGAAAAGAATAAAAAACTATGCATGGTGTTTATAGATTTAGAAAAGGCGTATGACAGGGTGCCAAGGGAAGTTTTAAGGTGGGCATTAATGAGAAAAAATGTCCCAAAAATGTATGTTAATTTGATCCAGGATATGTATGAAGGGTCGAGTACTAGTGTCAAGAGTCGGTGTGGAGTATCAAAAGGTTTCAGTATAGGAGTAGGTGTGCACCAGGGGTTAGCTCTAAGCCTCTACCTGTTCTCAGTGGTAATGGATTAGATTTCAAAGGAGATACAGGGTGAGATACCATGGTGTATGATGTTTGCGGATGATATAGTTCTGATAGGAGAAAACCTAGAACTGGTCAATAATAGGTTAAATGAGTGGAGGTTAGCCCTCGAAGAAAAGGGATTGAGAATTAGTAGAAATAAAACTGAGTATATTGAGTATGATTTTGGACAAAGAGACCAAGAAGTTGAAGGAATGAGGAGACAACTGACAATAGATGGTGATGTGATAGGTGAAGTTGAGAGCTTTAAATATTTAGGATCTTTTGTTCAAAAGAACGGGGGCTTTGACATTGATATAAAACATAGGATTAAGTGCGGATGGATGAAATGGAGAGAAGCATCGGGCGTGTTATGCGATAAGAGAATTCCAATTAGGCTGAAAGGTAAATTTTATAAAAGTGTAGTGAGACCAACTATGCTGTATGGTTCAGAGTGTTGGGCGGTTAACAGGAGAATAGAACAAAGTATGAGTGTCACGGAAATGAGAATGCTTAGATGGTTGAGTGGAGTGACAAGAGAAGATAGAATAAGGAATGAATACGTGAGAGGTAGTGTTGGTGTAGCGCCAATTGTGGACAAGATGGGAGAAAACAGGCTGAGATGGTTTGGGCATGCGATGAGGCGAGAGGAAACGAATGCAGTAAGAGTGGTTATGAAGATGGACGTTGAAGAGAAAAGAGAAAGAGGAAGACCAAAAAAAAGATGGTTGGAGACTTTGGAAAATGACATGAGGGCTGTCGGTGTGTGCAGAGGAGATGTGATTGACCGAGTAAAGTGGAGGTGTAGGACAAGGGTGGTCGACCCCAAATAGTTGGAAGGAAGGCGAAGTAGAAAAAGAAGAAGAAGATTAATAAGGTGATATGGAAGTTACGTTTTTATGATAGTCAGGTTCAGTATATTATTATTTATTTGGTTATATTTACTCTTATAATGTATTTATATTTATTATAATGAAATATTGAAAGGTACATTTTTTTATTGTTTTACAACGAATACATAAATGTATCAAAATTGTCTATACGACGCGCCGTTCATGTGTATTATTATATTTACTAATTTTTACTTTATGCTTTTAATATTCCATATATATTACATATGATGAAACACGTTTATATAATTATGTATCAATAACACAATAATTTAAGTCTGTGCAATTTAACGGAATTGTTTGATCATAATCTAAAATATGAATGCTCATTTTAATTTCAAATGTTGGAGTTTTTCATATGTGTTTTTATAGGTTTGAAGCAGGCGAATTGTGATAATGTTAAGTAGTAAAAACTTTCCAAACATTATAGTACATAAACAGTGATTTTTTTAAATATTTGAAGTATAAACTTTTAATTTAACCAATTTTACAAATTGCTCAATTGCCTATCATTCGAATATTTTTGTTAACTGAAAATTAAAATATATTATGAACAAACCAAATAAAATATATTAAAAATAATTATTATTACCAAAAAATAGGTATTCTTTGTTTGAAAAAGAATATTCACTTAATTTTATATTTTACAGTTTTAAATAGAATTTTTAGAATTGTTGTAATCTTTCTCACACTTTCTTAAACACTTTCTCACTAGTGATTTAAAAAACTTGTATTTACAATTATGTACATTAATGTACATAAATAAAATAAAGCATATACATATAATTGTTTGTTTAAATTAAATTTAGTTTACAAATTAAAATAAAATATTTTAATGAAAATAACTAACTTTAGTTCATTACTCGAAATAATTTACGTATTATACCATAAACCTAAATTAATTAACGAATAATAACAAAACTGTTTTTGAAATAAAATAGTGACTTTTTAGATTGCAATAAATTCTGTATATAATAATATATAATAAAATTTATAATATAATATAATGTAATATAATAATGAAACGGTATACGATTTATCTCGAATTAGAATTATAAAACAATTATATATTATGAAATAACTTAACACGAAATGTAGTTAAAAAAACTTAGACTAATTTTTGTAATAGCGACATCTAATTTATATATTTCAGTAAATTACTGCTTCAAGCATTTTAAATTAAATGGTGTACATAATACATTAAAATATGTAAAACATAATATTAGAACATTCAAAATTGCTTTATTTTTCATCATCGTTGCTTATAAAATACTAAATTTATATTAATTTACTATTTCTACTGTATTAAACTTTTGAACATGACTAAGCGTTATCATAAATGTAAAACTTTTGTGACTTGTTTATTTTAATGATAAAAAATAAATAATTTTATGAATGTTGAAACTTAAAAGTGTAAAAGTAATGTGTCGTAATAATCAAGCATTATACCTCAAGAAATATTTCTTTTAAAATGTATAGAATAAATTTCACACCAAAAACAAAAATTAATACTAAAATATTTATGATGATAATTTTAAATTCTATCATTAGTAAATAAAATAATAATATTTTTCAATAAAAAGTGCGAATCAGATCATTGTAGTTTGTTTCAACAGCGAAAATAAAATAACATTAACTGTTCTTACATATAAATAATAATAGAAAACCTTCTCAAAAATAATAAATTAATATAAATTCTCGTTGAAATATTAATATGAATGAAAATATGTGTATCTATATTAAATATTAAAATTGAAATATAATAAATAAAAATTCTATCGGTTAAAATATAATACTTACTAGATACTAATATTTATTATTCCTATGTAATAATAAACGTCCATTAAATACAAGATATTCATCGCATTCCGTTCATTCATTGGGTCTATGGTTTTTTGTTTAATTTAAAATATTTTTATGAATGTGCCTGTATCATGAAAAATATTTTTCATTTCAAACATTAATCGTCAAGGTTTTTACGAAACATTATAATCGATTTTCACAAATATTAATTCAAGAGTTATAGATTATCAATAATTGATATTGAATTTTTTTAAATATTTTTTGTTGAAATTATTAATACTTTTTTCTACATTTTTTTAACTTTACCATATGAAGAAATTTGTGAAAAATATTCAATACTTATCACTTATTACTGACTACATATTATTTTTATTACATTTAAATTCTTTTGTTCTCTTTCTTATATTTTCCACGAAACCTTCGAAGTCTTAGAAAACATCAAGTACGCTTAAAGTAAACTTCAGGTGTATATTGTACATGAATGAACAATTTAATACGCATCACATGGTTGAATTATATCATGCAGCTTTATGGCTCAGATAAATAAATAAATAAAAATAATAATAAAGCACGCGATAATCTCCGACCAAACAATACACGGGAGCTTAATATTTCGAGGCACAATTCCAAAAAAACTATATAGTATACTTCTGTATAATAATAATTTACCATTAAATGCGGTATGTATTTAAATTTTTTAATATTCTAGTGCGCTTAGTGTCTAGTTGTTATTGGCATATTATACATTATACCATAAACAGACGGTTGATTCATTGTGCATTGAATTCGGCCAGTAGCGGTTAGTAGTTTTATCCTATTGCACGTCAATTGAACACACAAGTGTACAAAGAATCCTTTTGGTTCGGCTCTTACTTCTAAGTTTGTACATATTATACCAGGTGACTATAGGCATCGTTTAAAAGGACTTGGAGCCGTGACTTGTTATAAACATAAAGAAAAAAATGAAATATTTAGATAATATCATTAAATCTCCAGTCAAATATTACTAATGGATAACTTCTTATTCAAAAAAGTCGTGTTAATAATTTATTTATTTGTTAATTCTAATTGTGCTACTTATAAAAATTTGTACTTCTAAATGTCAAATAAAAATAAAATTTATAGGTGGAATTGTTTCAATAATTCAAACTTTATACAGTTTTAAAACGGTTTTTAATCGATGATAAAATTAAAACTTACATTAGGTAAATGTAATGTTTGGTATTGTTACATTTTCTCTCATTAATTCTTAGCTATTATGATATGAAACTTCATACTAAAGCAATGCAAATTACTTTTGTTTTTAAGATGGAAATTTATTTCATCGATTAGATTACAATAACTTTTTAGTTATTTCAAAAATAAATTTAATTTAAAAATTGTACTAATATATTATTTTTAAGTTAAAAACTTTTAATTCTAATACATCTAATTGTATAACACTAACAAAAGTGCTGACCATCATTTAATTTGTAGTTATTTCCTTCATACCTAATGCATTTCAATTTTTATTATAGTATTTTATCCTAGAAGAACACAATAGTTTTAATATTAAATAAACTTAATATTTATATTAAATTCATTATATTAAACATGATATTAATATTAAACATTATTGAACATGATGTTTATAAATTAATAGTATTTTTTTTATCAATTAAGTCGACAAATTACTAGCAAAAAAAATGTTTATCCCAAGTGCAATTTTTTTGATGAAATCATTTTCGTCTTTATTATTTTTATTATGGTTCCATACCTCCCTTGAATTTAAATGTTCAGAATATTTAAATATGCAAACAAATAATTCATAATGGCTAATACGACCAACTGCATATCATTATTACATTCTTAAGCTAATGACTATATTTTATTCCGCCTGGAAAGTATATCCTTTAAAATACAAAATTATTTCATTGAAGTAAACCTAAGTAAAGTAGTTAGATAAATGGGTGTAGTGTGGTTCATTTTTTCATACGATTTTTAAGATCACATTTATTTTTAATCTTCTTGTTTCTTTTTTTTCTGTTTCACAGAAACATTGAGTTTAATGTTAATTACAGACAGAGTTAAACAGTAAACTACTTAAATAACTTCTACGATCCAACAATAAGAATTCCATTACCTTAGAAAATGACTTGAGGTTTGGTCTGTGACTAAAATCTACTGACCTAGTTTTCTAACAAGTTGATAATGAGTTAACATTGAAATATTTTCCTCAATTCATTATTTTTTTTTTTTTTTTTGATGAGTTATTTCAAATATTCTTTTTTGATTTAGTAAATCAATAAAACATCTATCAAAAGCTCAGTAAGAAAAATATTACTCTGCGCTTTCAATAAATCATGTACCAACAATATGTTTAAATAATTCTCTATTTTACGTCAAAAACCTTTTAATTTTTAGAACATTCAAATGAAACAAAAAATATGCTTTTAAAGAAATATTCCAGCACTTATAAAAACAATAATTAATGTAAGAGTTCGATTACGTAACGTCGACCATTTATAATTATGATGCAAACCATTAACAACTAATCAAACTCGATGTTATTATATAAACAGTACCTCGAGATTATCATAATTTATAGTTCTATCAATATAAACAAATAATTTCACACTATACAACGGTTTTACAATATTATTACAATGTTACGTAATTAATTTTATCGTCATTTTCAAACATAATACAATCTAGCGCTTTGTAAAGTCTTCTTAAAACTTATCAGATAAGTTATAGATTTAATTATGGATTCTATAAGTGCATCATAAACATTCAATTATTCTAATCATAGACATGTTGAGTAAAATATTGACTTATTGATATTTTGAATATGGCAACTATACTATTATTTTATTTTTAAAAAATAGATTACATCAAGACTCAATAGATTGAAAAGCTACAATTTTGTTGTTGAAAAAAATCCTGGTTCAAGTATCTTTTTTATTTTTTGATTAAACGTTCTAAACGTATCTAAAAAATTAAATACATGATGTTTGATTTATGCTAACTAGTTATATTTTTATCTACCGTCAGGGTTTTAATTAAAATGTATTTCAAATTCAGAAACAATTATGTATACCTTCTTTGATGTGGTTAACATACGACTATCGAATTCTTTAAATATTGCCGATGGATTTTTGCATGATTTTATATTTAATGCATCCGAAACCAAATGTAAATCAATGATATAATGTCAAGAAGATTTTGCAATAGTATCAAACAATGGGAATTATATATATTGTATAATCGATAAAAGAAGTTAACTGTTTGTTTAATTGACAATTGAGTGAAATTAATTATCAACTTTTTTTGACAGTACTAATATTTACCCAAAGGTTTTTTTCTATACAAAAAAAGAAAAAAAAAAACAAATTGATAAACAAAATATAAATCATTTTTCCAAACTTTTTATTAATAATTTTCATTAAAAAAAAAGGAAAAAAAGTGTTCAATAAATTATTTGATATAATGTAATTTTTTTGAATTGCGTCTACGGAAGTTTAAAATTGAACACCAAATATGCATATATGTATATAATACATGGTGGGTTTTTTGAAACTAAGTTTTGGTATATAGGTATCTATTTTATTTATTGATTTCAGTATTATAAAATAGATTTATGGATAACTTTCTATACATTTGGTGTTTAATTTTATATGTAAACTATATTTAATTTTTATAGTTTTTGGGCTTCAATAAATGATTTAAAATTCACATAAAATTTGCTTTAATTGTATTAAAATAATTTATTCTAGAAACTTTTAACATGTTATTATAATTTAAAAATGTTCAAGTTTAAATCTACCTTGTGTACGTTGTGGTTGTAATTATTTTATTTCATTTTGTTCAATTTTGCAATACAACCAACTCACTGTATCGAGAGGCCCAATACTCATCTCTTAAAATAATTGAAATATTATATATTTTTTAATATTTATGTTACTATCAGAACCTAGAAATCAGTCAAGAGTTTTAGTTATATAGTTATACGTATAAATATAAAATATTTAATAAAAATATAATTACGAGTATGTACGAATGTTATTCGTGTACGTTTAGATTACAAATATATAAATATATATATATATATTTGTTTCTATTAAAAATTGACAAAATATTAGTTTTCAGATTTTTGTCACTAAAAAAATAAAACAACAACACATAAGCCCTATTCTCTCAGCTTTTTCGATTTTACGTACATTATGATAAAAGTATTTAATAAAAAAACATTTTGTAAAACTAAAATTAAATTCATCGATCGTATTGTAAATATGACCGTGTAACAGAACGTCATTTCATTTGGTTTGCCGTAATTCGTATGCAGTTTTTTCTTGAGAATTAAATTCGATTTGTTTTTTTTATACCCACCCATCAGAACATACACGGTGTTATATGTAATTAGTTTTCACGAGCCTGGCGAAACATTGGTTGTTTAAATAAAATAGAGGAAATGAATTGCACGGTGGAAATTCAATTTGGAGAATTCTGCCGCCTCTTATGACCTTTGTGAAATCGAGTGCGCCATTGCTCTGCCAACTGTTTTTCACTTAAGAACAATAGGCCGTGTCGCCTGTCCGCGGGCTCTAAGCGCTTTGTTACCAAGCCAACCTGAGTTGGAAAGCGTCCAAAGAATGCGTTTAGTTTTGTCCGAAAATAATCCGATCATGTACCCCGTCGTCTCGGGGGTAGCGGCTAAACAGTAGACGGAATTATACTTCGTAAGTAGAAATATTGACGCGGTGATTAGAAACACAACAGAAATGGTTTTAAAAAAACGTCTAAGCACCGAACCGGTGACACTGTGGTGTAAGGCCATCAATCGGTCCTAGTTTTGAGCGCGCACGTTTATTTTTTAGTGGATTTGGGGACTAGATTCTTGCCGTTGTTGTCATCCATTAATTGCGTTCATAAAAACCGACCTAGAACCATTGAAGAACTAAAGGAGACAAGATCCGTCCAGAAATTGCCGCGATTCCACTCAATAGAGTGATAAACTCTTTTCGATGACGACTTCAAATGTGTATCTCTCGTCAAAGCGGTCATTCGGAGGATATAATTATTAAAAAAAACAAAAAAAAACCTTATATTATATTTTTTCTATAAATAAAATTTCATAACATATACCATTGTTATTTGTTTTTAATTCACCTCGGAAATATGAGAGTCAATTATATCGTATCCTGTATTTACATACATATTATATTGCATTACGAGTATGCATAATATTATATTTTTATACGAATAAACCACATAATTAAGTTTTCAAAGAGACGAGTGTTCGTGTGGGCTGAGAGAGCTAATATTTATTATAATGCATGGTTTCTCGTTGACATCCAGAATCTAGATAACAGTGTCTAGACCAGTGGTGCGCTACCGGGGGGGTCGCGATTCCTAAAGGGATCACCAATAATTTAACATCAAATGCAAAAGTTATATACTTTGTATATTATTTTACATAATTTTATATTTATATTTTAGGTTTAATAAAAACCTAAATTTTTTTTTTTCTATATGTTTTGAATTTATTAAATAAAATAAACACCTATTACAATTTTCTAAAATTAATCACTTAATTTATATGAATACAATTTTTGTATACATTAAGTGAGTATATATCATATACACTTATGTTGGTAGAAAGGAGGTATTTATAAATATATAATTAATACTTATTAATTATAAATCATTTAATTTGAGCGTCATGGATCAAAAGAGGTTGTGTACCGCTGGTCTAGACTATAGAGGCATAAGAATAGACAAACACGCATACGTAGAGTTCAATCAGTGGCGTAGTTACGGAGAGGGTGTAAGGGGTTTCCACCCCACCTAGATTTTTTTTTTAGGTATTTAATTATAATGTACCTACCTACACGTTATAGTAAAATTATATTTTAATTTTACTAAGATTCGGTGTGTAATAAAAATTGAGTTACAAAATAATTTTCATTAAATACGGGATACAATAATAATAATACCATTGTAAATTTAATATTATTAGGTATATAGGAACTCGTATTAAGATATACTAAGAACGTCGAAAATAATGATCTTAACCCCCCCCCCCCCCCCAGAAAAAAATGTATCTACGCCACTGAGTTCAAATGATACGTAACACGCATGTGCAATAAAATTGTGCACACCTATTTCGTGACTGATTTGATGTACTATTGTAGCATACATATCAACATACATTACAAAACATCAATATATTTTTTGAGATTTTTAAAGTATTTTCTTTCTAATATGTACTGAATTGGTGAAATACAGTTTAAATGTTTATAAATTTCGTATATTTTTTATTATTACATTTTAATATTGAATTAGTGCGCTAAACCTAATGAAAGTGCAATAGAATGCAACGAAATGTAAATTTAAATTTAAAATTTATAATCCAACTCAAAGATCTCATCCGATTATGGGAAAAAATATTATCTTGGTAAGATATAAAATCGTGCGTATATTTATTTTATGTATTACTGGAGTTGATTGTTATGTTTAGTTCCATTAAAAATTATTATAAATAATACGGATTCAATAATAGACCTACATTTAATGTTTTTTTACTCGATGTTTGAAAATAAGGGTCCATTGGTGTCTAAACAAAATGTGAAAATTATAAATTATATTTTTATACTTAAGAAGACTGCGATGAAGTCAAAACACGAAGAATATTTGGAATTATGATTTTTTTTTTACGCATTATTATTTACTTCTTTATTCAATTTTTTATGAATTTAGTTACTCCGTTGATATAAAGAAATAAGTCTTATTAAAAACTATAAATTATGTGATATAATGTTAGTCACATATTTAGACCTTAAACCAAATTCGTATTTGTTCAACTCATCAGTTTTTATTACTGTCATCATCAGTGGTGGATCTAGAGTATTTTTTCATGGTAGGTGCTATTTCGCTAATAATGGTCCTTAGTGTACGAATTCGGGACAAAAACTAACTAATAATTTGGGGTTTAGATGTTCAGGAAAATCAAATGTGTTTTGTGTAAATATTTTGTTTACCCTTAGAAATATATGAGCTCTCTTAACCCTTGATCCCCTTTTCATAAGTACCCATGATGATATTTAGCAAAAAAATGAATACTACTTTTTTAACACACTCGTTTTATGTTAACCTATAAGACGTATATAATATATATCATAAAAAAAATTTAAATTATTTACTTTATAAATATGCCTATCGTTTACATACATTATTGTATCTAAAAATTATAGACATTTTAACAATATTTCTTAATACGTTATTGAAATATAATTTACATTATTAGAATTTAGATTGAACAGTCTTCTAATTGCATTTTTTTTTTGTTTACTAGCAAATACATCGACAACAACGTTAGTATCTGCAAGTATATCTTTCTGAACATTTAATTATACTAACCCGTTTAGTCTAGACTTAATCAATGTAAAGCTTATGGAATTTTTTAACCTTCTTAGGTTTGAAAACGACCTTTTAGTGGTTGCGGTAGAAACTGGAAGCGCAGCAAATATTTGTAAGAGCATTTTTATGTTCAGGAAAAATCGTTTATTTAATATTTAATTAATTATTACACTATACAGTAAACTAGATGTTATGCGATATCCAAGTACTTTATAATACTTCAAAAAAAGTTCAATACTCAGAACGGTAAGTTTTTCAGCCCCTAGCACCCCCTAAATCAGTTACTGGTTATTATGGTTCATTAAATTTAACCTTTTTATTTAAAAATAAATTTAAATTTATTGTAACACATGCATTAAAATATAAATATTTCATTGAAGGTAACATAAATACATAATATCTCATTGTTACTTCAACTAATAATCCCACTTGTATGTTTAAAATGTTAACTTTGTACTGCTTTTTATATTCTGCTGGAATTCATACAGGTGAAAATGTATGCACGTGAAATGGATTTGAATATTTTTGATTAAAATTTAAAAATATACTTATAAGAATATGTGTATATATATATATATATATATATAAATGTATGTGTATGTATGTATGTATGTACAAAAGTTAAAATAGTTCTTGGGAGTGTTTAAATTGTTGAAGCTATTCAAAAAGCTATTTGGACACGCATAAAAACACAACTAGTTGACAAATATAGGGAAAATATATGAAAATATACAAAAATTATATGTTCACTAAATGATATACCCAGAAATGTGTAAAATATTGTACGTGGGATCTAACTAATTGCGTTTCAACGTGTTATTACAAACAAATCTAGTTACCTGATCATCATAATTTTGATAGTGAATATAGGCACATTGCTGGAATTAAATTTATAATATAAGTGGTCTGTTGGATGGCAATATTGATTTATCTGATATATTATCACTTTAATGTTTTAAGATACCCCAGTGGACAACAAAAACGAACATATTAGGCGCTTAATGGTGAATGCCATCATACATTTGGAAACTAGTTATGTTAATTAATTTTTTGTTTGATAACTTAAAGTTTTATTATCTTGTCCAAAACTTATATTATTACATTTTGTACAAATAGTATATCTATACTAAAGGGTAAATAAAAAATAAATAAATACATTTTGGTCACTATTTTAACTATTTTGATTTCTGAACGTAACTCTGATAAAGTTAAAGAATTAAAAAGAACCGGATGGGCCTCGCTCTGCTGTACAGTTAGGGGTGGAGTGCACCTCGCTTATAGGATAGGTCATTATTATAATGAATTTGTTAAATTTGAATGCAATGATAGATATCATTGTATACGAATAACGATTCTGAACGGAGTTCATATGTTTGTCTAGGATATAATACATTGTTATTTATAAACATTGTAAAAAGTATATTTTATTTTGAAACGATAAATATATTTTTCAATTAGGATGGGTTGGCAGTTGCATACAGCGATATAGTTTGTCAGTCTAGAACATTCTACATTATATTATATTTTACATGTAATTTTATGTCAATATTCGCTGTTCAAACGCTTATAAAAAAAAATTGTGCCTATGAATTTTAATAATTTTTGAATGACTTTAAGAACCACTTCTGTGGAATCTTCTATTAAATTTTCAAGTATTTTGTACGAGCCAAATTTTTTTTATCACCGATTATAAAAAAAAATGTAAAAAAATCGAATATTTTAAATGCTTATAAGTGGCTTAAAAATCAATATAATATTTTGAAAAAAATATGACATAAAGGAAATACCAATCTTAACAGCTGGTAGAAATTTCAAATATCTGCGACTTATACTTTTTGAATTATAAAAAATATTTAAAATCGTTTGAGAATAAATCGCTATTTTATGCAATTTCGTAAATATTTAAATTTCAAACAGTCATAAAATTTTTTCCTCTAATTCCGGTAGAAATTTTTTTAAAGATTTTTGAAGAGTAGCTTATAGATAACCTAGTGTTAAAATTTTGAACCTTAAGTATGAACAGAAAAAATTTTATGAATTTTTATCTACAAAATAACTTGCAAATTATCGTGATTTTTACATATTTCGTATAAATTGGAACTTTGAGCACTTATAAAAAAAAATTGTGACTTACGATTTTAGATTTTTTTTTATCAGTTAAGGAACAACTTATATGAAACCTTGTATTAAATTTTCAAGATTTTCTGGGCAGCCAAAAAATTTTATCGTTATTTAAAAAAAAAATACTTAAAAAAATTGAAAATTTCAATTGTCTATAAATAGCTTAATAAAAGTCAAAATACTTTGAAAATTTAATGGTTTATAGAGAACGCTAATCTAAACATTTGGTGAAAATTTCAAGTATTTACATCGATTAGTTTTTGAGTTATAGCAAAATAAAAAATTTGATTATGTCGAAAACTGGTTTTGCGTAAAAACTCCCGTTTTTCCCAAATTTTTTTATGGTTTTTCCCGTCGCATTTAAAAAATATTGGAATTTTTTTACTTTTGACCCCCCCAAAGTACCAAATAGATTCACTTATCTTTCAGAAAAGTTGCTACAAGGCAATCGAAGCATTTTTACTGCCCCAAATCGTGTCGACAGACACAAAAAAAAAAAAAAAAAAACACACATCATTGTATAATCAATACATTCTACACTCCGTTCAGAATCTAACAATAAAAGTAAAAATGACAGATTCTAATAAACGTTTCACGCGTCAATATCTCATAAGTATTTATTCATCGATATTGATTTATTACAGTTAACAGTGATATTTTTGTGCATGGTTCAAAATTGAAAAATAAATAAATAATTTTGAAAATATAGATTTAGTTCATAATTCATTTAGTGTGGACATAAAATATAACAACTATTTTTTTCAAATGTAGTATATGTATTAATTACTTATTTTTAATTTATATTCGATCGGGGAAAACCTCATAATAAGTTTTTTTGACACTTCATATAAGTTAGGCCCCTTTCATACAGTCCGTTTCTTTAACGACAACGGAAACGGATCGGATAAAAATGTCCGTATATAATATTACTATATATAAACAATTTTTGTCCGTTTTTACCAACGGATAGTGTGAAAGGATTGTATAAATAACTATGTGTTTTATCTATTCTGTTTTCTATTTTTATCCGATCCGTTTCCGTTGCCGTTAAAAAAAATGGACTGTGTGAAAGGTGCCCTAATGAGTATTTTATTTCATAACTTATAAGTATACTATCCATAAATTCATTTTTTCATTACAATGCTTATCATGTACTTACTTTTATAAAATATTTAACAAATTTAATACAAGATCGTTACGTACAGTTTCATAATTTATTTCATTTTCTATAACTCAAAATTCTTTTTAATTATCCTCTACATTTATAAAATATATTCGTGGTTACAATACTAACTAAAACAATTATGTGTAAACTTTTAAATATATTTAAACCCCATAATAAATTGAGTTTTGTCGAAAATAGTCTAACAGAAGTAATTTCGGCTTTTTAATTTAAAATAAAATACAATACTATATTGCACCTAGATGAATAGTATACCTAACCTCGAACATATGTATCCAGTTGATTTTTTCTTTTTCATATAATACGGTATATATAATTGAACAGTAAGATTTAATTAAGTAAGTATTTTCAAAGTTTCCTAAGAGTATATAATATAAATCTTAAGATACGCATTTTAATTCAGGCAATGTTAAGAGTGAAATTAACACAAAACTTTTGAACGAGATTCAAAATTGAACAACAGACATAGGATTAATTATTTAATGAACTTTCAACGCTACTGTAAAATAGACCGATATTATTCAAGTGCATTATCTACGATCATTTCTCAGATTTCAAGGTGTAAATTAAAGAAATAGATCAATTATAAACATATTTAATAAGTTTGCGATTTTTCCACACCAATTTATTTCTCTGCTTTTATAGCATTTTTTATTTATATCTTATTTATGTGTATTTATTTTTTACTTATAAAAATATTATTATAGTATGCTTATTATCACCGACTTATTTTTGTGTACACTTTTGATCGTTTTAACACTTAAAATATGTCACGATATAATTATTAATTTTTAAAAAAATTATCTCTAAGCAACAGTTTTCCAAGCCGTAGCAGAAATTATTTAGTGTTTATAAAAAAAATAAATATATTTATACACATTTATAATTTATAACTGAATTAATTTAAAATTGTTATTCGTGGTAAATAATAAACATTTGTTATTAGATGCCTGGTAATGATGGACTGGATATGATCACTAGTAATGAAGCAGCGTTGATTACAGGTTACCATTTCAATATTTATTCACGCGTTATTTTGAGTTTCGCATCTATGAATAATATTACAAAAAAAATAATAATAATAGTGATAATAAAAATAACAACACATTTATTTAATGTTAACGTGAAACGAGATGATGGTAACTGCCGCAGAATTTGCAACCTGTAGTCTGTAGAATTTTCATACGGAGAGAACAACTATTTATTATGTTCCATTTAAGTATATAACAACATTATGGTACATCAATAAGTTGTCTAAAAAATAATATATTTTATAATATAATACTAATATGATGGTTTTATATTATTTGATTATAATAAATAATAGCATTTAACGCTATTAATATTTTAAGATATGTAGTGATTAATAATTATCATTAATGTTCTTCGTTTAAAAAAAAAAAATACACGAAATAGAATCTTTAAATAATAGTTCAAAGTATTTAAGCGAACATAATATGATAAGATGTTTGACATTTTTTTAATCGATTATTGTCTTTTTAGAAACACGATTTTCCTATGAAATTTAAATTTAGTTGTGTACTAATCATTGTAAACTATTAGTCTGAAATAATTTTATAAACGTATCTTGCAATGCTAACATCATAATCGATTGGTTGTACTCAATATATGGTATACTGTTCAGCTTATAATTTTTACATTTATCTTGCTTTTAGTTACTCACTTATAAAGCAATTACAATTTAGATAAAAAAAGGTAAATATTTTATTTTAAGTAATTAAAATTATATTCTTATCGCTTCAAACTTAAATTATCACTTCGCTTGGAGTTCAAAATTGCTTTTAATATAAGTTTTAGTTAAAAATATATAAGTTCTCAAGTAAGAAACACAAATTCGAATGTAATTACCAAAAATGTAACTTTCAAATAATATTAAATAATAAGTATTGATATTGTGAGAAAGACGAAAATAATTTAAGTGTTCATAAACCTTAGGCGTCGGTATTGATCTATTTGCGTGTGCGAATTTATTCGAATCCAAATATCACTGTCAATTGAATACAACTAGATATTTCAATAAAATGTAATGTGTTATTCGGATTTTATTTTTACAACGTATCATCAGTGCTGAATATTACGTATACTTGTACAAGCCTTTCGCACTGCATGCATCATTTAAACGAGAAAATATAAACTGTATCTCTCTAATCGTTAATTTTTTTTTTCTTTTTACTGCTTAGTGAAAAACATTCCTGTACTTAAACTCGTACGCCAATCAAATACAGATGGTGATAAAACACACACAGATATAACATTCCATGGTTTATATGCGTTTTGGTTGACGCGCCCTCCCAAATTGCTATACATGTTCAAAGGACGAGTTTATCTATAAAAATAAAAATAAATATAAATGTGCATGTGAAACTGAAGATGCTAACCGTAAAAATCTAAAGTTTGACGCTGTATTATCCATGGAGATAAAACCGACGAAATTACTTGTTAGATAAAATAAAAACATATCATGGTTTTAAAAAAATAAATAAATACGAAAGTGTTGGTTTTTGTTCACAGATGATGTTGACGTGGATGGTAGAATGCAGAATATTGCCGACAAGACAAAATGCCACGTAACCATGAAGACCGTACCGTGTATGATCCATGTACTGCTGATACTGATTTTGATAACCGTTATTAACAATTGTATGTCAAAATTAATTTATTTTAAACTAATAACATAATACATAATTAATAATTATGCTTATATAATGTTTATGTTAATTATTTTATGAACATTGAAATATAGTATAAAAGTCAAAACATCTTATTTGGATTATAGTAATTTTATTGTTGATCGTTTTTTTATAGCTGTAGTGGACTTCTTTCGGCAGTCGCATAAAAAATATAAATTATCATTTTCTTAATATGGTTGTAAGCAAAACAAGTGAATAATCGGTCTATTAAAGTTCATTCGATTTTAAGTCTAGAATTCTAATTTTTTTTTATGCTATTTCACAGTTGTTTAATTTTTTTCAACAGTTCTAATTTAGAGTACTGTATACTTTTGAATGTTTTAGTGCATAAAAATATACATTTTTTTGTTTACCCTTTGGGGTTTGAAAAATATTAAACGTTCTGAATAACATTTTAAGATTTTGAATATACTTTCATGGCTTATTTACATAAATCACGATCCCAGTTACATAATTAATTATATTTGTGGGCAGAAATAATTCGTTCTTTGGAATAATATCCATTGTTATTTTAGCTTATAACTCTTTGAATTTGAAACAAAAGCGGTACTGTACTCTTATGGATATTTAATTTTCTTCCTAGAAAATGACCGGAAACGTGTTCAAATCCAATCATTATTTCAATTGTAACCATAAAGAATAATATTGTAATGAATCTTATATTTCTTATTACATTTTTTAAATATTTTATACAACAATTAAATTGTTTAAAATATTCAATTATTGACTATTTCAAATATCTCAAAGTTTTAGTGTTAAAATGTTATGTAACAGTAATTAAAATTGATTGACCAAAACTGTAATGAAATACGACTCGGCCGCAAGTTCACTGCGCAGTTGAAGGTGCGATATAGCCGGTCGACGTACGTTCGAGATTCGGTTACCAATAATAGTTTTGAAAACGTTGTTTGCTACTATTAACAATAATTTATATGTATTACATATATCTCGTTCCGGAAGATGGCGGGGACGATTCGCGGTTAGTTACACCGGGTAGTAATAACTTTTCCATTTTCCCGGTTCTTCCAATTTCTGAAACCATTATTGCGAAACAACCGCCCTCATATTTGTTGCCGGCTGCCATACGGCCTGCTCCATTCTTGAGAATTGAAATCCAACCGGTAAATTTTCCATTAGGTATGCATTACACTACCACCACAGTAACGGGCATCCTGGTTGAATATTTTATCAGTCGACCGATAGAGTCCAAGATAAATAGTGGAGAAAGAAAGATAAAAGAAACGCGAGCAAAAATAACGTGACTAAAAGCATGGAAAATATTTAGCGTAGGTTTTTTTTTTTTTTTTTTTTCATTACATTTCATATTAAAACAAAAAAATAAAAAAAAAAAACCATAAACCATAAAAACGAAAAGAGAAAAATCTTTTTAATCTTATATACGAGTATGGCTTACCGATGAAAAACTACTTTAAACTTGTACTACTGAAATATTCAGATAAATGATTCGTTCAAATAGTATCGTTTATTATGAAAATAATCCTCTCAGTCTTGTCTATTCTCTAAACTCTTCCATTATAATATAATATTTTATTTCCTGTTACAGAAAAATTCAACGAACAGACAACCACAACATTCAACGAAAATCAATTTTTTTTTGTATTACAGTTTTATATCGAATGCATATTTCAGTTTAAAAATGACTTATTCTATGACTATGAAAGCAGTCAAATAAAAAAAACAGCAAAGAAAGTGGAAAACTATTTTTAACTAAAACAAACCTAATATTTATAAACACCCGAATAATAATCGTAATAAAGTTAATGATAGCAATATTGTATTCTATATGGATCCATTGAAAATCTCTAAAAATAATTTGAAAGTTCAGTTTAGATTTTTTATTATAATTTAATTTTAATTTAATTAAATTTATTTTTTATTTTTTGGTTTTTCATCAGTTTTAATCATTCACACTTGCACATAACTTGTGCACCACGGTGCGTCTGTAATTAGTCAGTGCAAAGTTCAAAATTGCTTGTACTGGACGAATATTGGAAGGATTGGCTAGTCCCCAAATTTAGATTCCATAAAACCGGATATGTCTTGTTATTGAATTATAAATTAATAATCTTAAACATTATAACACATTCTTTATTATTGTCATCCTATGAAAGTTTGAAAACCACGCAAACTAGTATAAATTTTTTATATTTTCTGATATTTTGGTGTTCATTGAACATTTAAACATAAAAATATAACTTTTTATATATAATAATTTCTTCACTTTTATGTTGTTGTTTGTAAAAATAAATTAGGTCGAGTACCTACCATTGAAAACGCATACTACTCGTATAAGTCTTGATGAGATTTTCAAAACAGCTGTATGAGAATATGCTACAACATTTCTACATAGCGAATTGTTGATTTATCAGTGATTTGAAAAAATATTTAATCACTTTATTATCCGATTCACCTCTTAAATGACATGTATTCAACATATTTGAGTGACCGCAAAAATCATAATTAAAGCACAAAACAAAACTTACAAAATTCAAACCATTTTTAAATCTTCAAATCTAAAATATTCAACAGTAGCTAGTTGAAGGAATATAAAATTTATTCGTAATTCAACACAAACCTCATTACGAAATATTGTAAAAGCTCTACTAAACATGATCATACTTTATAACCACTAATTGAAGTTTTTGAAGAATGTTAAATCCCTGACGCTTCAAAGAAAAGCTTACTCGTATTAAATGGAAACGTTTAGTTGTTTTATCAAAATTAATTTTCTTCTAAAAGATACATTTTAATAGAATACTAGAGTACGAGTTTAAACTACCCGAAGCAATTTGTTTCTTATAGTTTGATATTAATATAAAATTGTTTACATAGATTAAAAATATATCCTCTAGATTTTAACAAATCTAATACGTTTGGTTTTTAAAAAAATTAAATGCTTTATCATATTATTATAATACAAGATATCATATTTTTTGTGAAGATTGGAAACAAATATTGAAATATAGAATAAAAATGTGTAAAAATTGATACTAATATTATCTACTACTCAATTTATATTTCATAATTATATGATTTGCATATTTCTATTATATATATATTAAATAGTTGAACTAGGTACTTTATATACTTTCAATAAATTTAATTTAATTTTAAACTATCACATTTTATGAAAGTTAAATGTACTGCTGCAACTATTGTTTCAAACAATGTGACAAATGAAATAAATCAATTTTCGTTTCGGTAATGGTATAAATGAAAAATATTCCTTAACGATAAGGTGTTAACAGAGTTTGTTTCGCATAAATTAAGTAAAAGAACCCAACTATAAATTCAAATTATATCTCTGTAATAAAATATGATACTTTTAATTGAAATTAAATTCTTTCGCTTAAACATATATTTATAAATAAATTCATAGATAAATTAAAAAATATTGGTTCCTTTACATTTTACATAAATATATACTTATAAAAAAAATATTTTTATTTCTTAAAAATAGATACACCGAGTATAATATTAATTAATGAGTTCATTTCAACGATCACCGGATTGGATTACTTCTTTATAATATGCATTTATATTTAACAAATTTAATACGTTAATAAACGCATAAAATTTATTTTTTATTATCTTGACGTTTCTCTTCGTTACAAATCTGTTTCTTCAAATATTTAATCAACATCTCGGCCAACAAAATGAATATACTAAAATAATTCAAGTACAAAAGATTTCAATACACTTTTTTTTAGTCAATTTAAACTGTTGTATGATCATAATAATTATTTCCACGAAAATGTAATTTTGTTTTATTTTTTCTTTTACGACAATTAATTTATTTTTATCAATTATTTCAGAATAAATTACATTTAATTAGAGCAATATCAGTTAAAATATGAGCCCTTTACTCTTAGACTTAAATTGAAGTGCTCCATTTAAAACATTTCAGAGGTACCCACCCAAACTCGATATCCTCCGTGTGCACGCCTATATGTTTTATACATTACGAAAACGATATGCAAATTTTTTTTTACTGTGGCTTTAGTGAGAAACCGAAATTTTTTAGATTTAAATATAATTCATAATTTTTACTTCAATTTCTAAGAAAATTAATGTCTTTTTTTTTCAAATTATGTATTCAAAAGTACGTAGGCATAAGTATTAAATTAGTAAGGAAAATAAAACGTTGGAACGTGGGTAGTTGGTATTTATCCTTTTACACGTCCTTCGGGTCGAACTCGATTCGTGGATGACGACGTCTGCAGGATTGTGACGGTAACGTCAGGTCAACGGAATAAAAAAATCAAAATAAAAAAAACTTAATGTTGGCACCGGTTAATATAAGCATTCGTGTAATATGAACAAAATAGTTTGGTTCCAAATCCAGTGTATACTAGACAAAGTTAAAAAAACCACATAATGTGGGCACTCAGTTCGGTTTATGTGGGCAATATTTATTTTATCAAAGCGTAAGAATATGTATAACCAACTAAAACAATTGGGTTTCGTCGAATCTATGAAATTGTATGTATCAAAATTAATAAAATCATTAATTATTAAACCTTAGTGGGATTTTGTTGTGAGTTGAATTGAATGCATAGTAGTGCGATAGAAATTACGAGAACAATAAAAAAATAAAAAATAAGTAACGTAATAAACTTGTAGATTTATTCCTGGACAACATACATTTCAGTTTTACGATGAATTTCAACGCGGTCATGTAAGTCTTCCATCAAGTCTCGAAAAGTTCTTTTCCTCGAGAAAAATATCGTGATCTTGGACAAGTGACGTCTGTTTCTCCGAACACTTAACGACCGCAGAAAAATTATACGTCCCGAGAATACATTTTATTCATTATTATTATTTTATTATATATTTTACTATATTATTACATATATACATTAATTTTTACATATTTTTTTCCCGGCGTTGTGGCTCACGCGTGCAAAACGAAAACTTTTCGACGTTAAAAATGCTGGTGTTTTTGAACCAAGTTCGGATTGTATGGCCAACGGCTTGACGCGAGCAAACTGTTTTGGTCCCAACGAGTCCACATTAAGCGGAATCCGCTGAACACGGATATACGCAATCCGTCGGTGCCGGGTATCAGGTACACGTGCGTGTAGACATAAGAAACCGCGGTCGCGGTATACGCGCGTGTGAACGGAAACGTGAGAAAACACAAGGGACCGCGCGGGCGACCGCCGCCGCCACTTCTCACCGCTGCCGGCAGTGCACCCCGCGCCATTGTGACCGTAGAACGGACCCGCACACACGCGTAAAAGCACATGCACGTAACAACGACAACGTGTCGTCGCATTATCGCGCGCAAAACGAACGGTGGTGTGTGCGGGGCAAGAGGGCACGCCACGCACAATGTTAAAGACCATGATTGATGACGTTCAACCGGAAAGCTGCAATGACAAATGACCGTGGCAGAAATTACAGGATTCCCCGACGACCGTAGTCCTGCTCCTGCCGCCGTCGCCGCCATTGTCCTTATTGTCACCTTATCCGCCGAGCCGATCGCGTGCGAACGCGCGTACCCCGCGCTTGTGTACACGTTGCACGCGCACATCGGTTTGGTGCATCGGTTGATGATTTTCCCGTGCGGGCGGAAGGACCGGAAACGGCACGGATCGACGTGCACCGCGTGTGCGGCGGACGGCGGACGGGCGAGCACCGTCGTTCAGCGTCTCGTAACGACGTTAACCCGGCGCGCGGGGCCGAGCGGAGACGCGTCGACGGGGAAAAAACCTAATATTTCGCAGTCACGTTCGTAACTTCCCGTCGACCCTAGCTCGTTCCAACGCGTGTTCCGTAGCCAATTCAAGTGTAGCTTCTTTTCGAAAACCACGTGCGCAGCCCGACACGACGATTTCTGTAAACTTGCACGCACCGTGAATATTACAACGAAAAAAATCCGAGAACATGTTGATTAGCGCGAGCTACACGATCGTCAACGGTTTCGGCCCCGGTGCAGTTAAGACATTCGTTAGTTAGACATTCGTAGCAGCACATCGAGCCCCTCTGAAACGAAAACCACCGACGATTTACCCGCGGCTAGCCCGGCATGTGCGTGCGGCAGAAACGGTTTTCCAATTTCGCGAACGATTTTCCGCATTATTGCGGTAATGTCACGCTTCGCGTACCGTGTGTACGGAGTGCAGGCGCACGTTACGAAGGATTACTCTTTTTAAGGTTTAGTTTAATAGAGTCTACTCTGCCGCGTTAGATTCGTAAATATTACAGCGGATTACCTGTAATATTATGTATTGATCAAAGCAACGAAGTACGCGGACTTACGCACGCTTTGACATTTGCACAGAAATACTTTCATTATTATTGTTTTTCGAAAAGTTTTTGCCACGCTTCGGCTAATTGATTCGGTCGACCACGGATCTTAAAATATAGAAATATTTTTTCATATTTAAAAAATTGATTACCGGTAATGAGTTTTTGAAACTCTACTTAGATAACTTGAAATTTAACAGAAATTACTTTTCTAAGTTTTAGTTATGTATTGTACGCTTTTCATTTTCCACATTCAAACATTTAATATTTATTATTCATAATGTTTTCTTATGTTTTTTTTTTTTTCGAAAATAATATTTTCAACCAAATGCGTTGCAATTCCACTATTGAATTTAATATTTAAGACGTTGGCCGGATTAATATTTAAATATGAATTTCCAATGATTTTATTTTACATAAAAAAAATAAATGTATCTTACTGTTAGATTTTAATATTATATTGAAAGTTGTATATTGGGCTTTTATTTTTAAGTTTAGTCTTATAATTTGTAAATTTAATACTTGAACATTTTCATTTTCCAGAAAAACTTAAATATTTAATTACACACTCATTATTTCAGTTTAATATTAATATGGTATAATACTTGGGTAGATATGCTTAAGCTACTTTTAGCGAATTTTCAATTTTCCCTCAGCAAAAGTTTACATTATCATATCAGCAAAGTATAAACTAAATTGAATAATAATTACTTTATTATTTAAATAAGTCTTTTTAGTTTTAGTTTAATTACATAATTAAATATATAATAATAAAACAATTTTTTTTTATCTTAATTGTATATATATATATATATATATATATATATATATATATATATATATATATATATATATATATATATATGAGCGTGTGTGAATATTATACAGTAAACTGTATGTTTGAAAACCAAACACATATATATTTTGCTATTCACTCGGTCTGTTTATATTTAAGTTGACTTTAATTATGTCTGGCAATAATCAAATTCCAAATTTTAAATCATGGCATTATAAAATTATTATTAATTATAACTTATTATTTATTAAATCTAATTAGTTAAAAAAATTACCCTTATGTTATAGAAATTTAAATCTTTAGGTGGGTAAAATTTTAAGATGGAATGAAGTTTTTGAAAAAATTAATTGTTGGAGATATTATATAAGTAGACGAAATGTTCAACTATTCGTCTATTCATTGGATGAAGGACTACAGTGTAGTCTAGAAACAGGTAGTGAATCAATCATACTAACTATTAACATGATTGATTTACTTTACCATGTAAATTATTAACTGTAAAATGTATTGAACAAATAATTATGTCGATTTATGATGTTATCACGATATTTTGCGATCTAATCCTATTACAAATGTGAACTTTCTAAACTGTCAAGACTAGTTTTTTATAAATATTAAAACATAACTATCGACTATTGTTAACACATGATTTAAAAAGGTTGTTTCACAGATTTACAACTTTAATTTTTAATTAAATTGATTTCGCATAAATATAATATGATTTAAAACAGATTTCATAACCTTCCTTTTTAATGATTCGGTTTCGTATCATGTAAAAAAAATCATTATTTTAATCATAATTTACCCGATTACATAATTATTGTTTTTAATCAGAGCACAGTAGTAGTAATAAATAACTATATCATTGGTCAGGAGATCAAAACACAGTATGTAACATATGATGATGATCAATTATAATCAACACTTGTGTACTTTATACCTATCACCATATATTAATATATGTACCCTTTTACGACCTACAAACTATTATTTATCGATAAAACATTTCAACAACATACTTGAATAATTTATACAGAACGCCCTAATTTCGTTACTTATAATTGTTCAAGTCAGAGTACGTAATATTGCCGTTTCACGATAGATTGTTTTCGTTTACTGTTCAATCGTATGCGTCTCCAGTATATAAGACTATTAGTGACTCTTGTCACTCAGAGACGCAGGTAGAAGGGTCATTGTGTGGCTAACTATTGTTAATAATAAAAATAAAAAAATGGCTATTTTATTCAGCGTTATTTTGAAAACTGGTGCCATTTAGTTATCTTAGTTTATAAAGCTTGCCGAATTCGTCTGCGTCCATGCAATATTATATCTGATATATGTGTGGATTGTGTACAGATAAATGAACTGTACTATATGTGGTACGTGCACATGCTACGTATAGCTAGCAGCAATAATGTTGGCGATGAGCCGCTCGGAATTCACTGCTCACGCGTTTGTATACACGACTGCGTATTCGACAGTGTTGTACTTATCCGATTATTTTTAACACCGTATGGGTATTTTATGTGTTTAACATTATCGGTAACCCATGGGTGAACCCATGATGAACAATAGGGCCCGTGCTTCTGGCTCGGTCATGTGATGATTTTCTGATCAGGTGCAAAAAACAGTGGTACCAGCTCATTCTATTATAACGGTCCTCGAATAATTTTATTTCTCTTGCTTACTCTGCGCTCGATGAGTTCCAAATATCATTATTAAAAATAAAACATAAATTTTGATACATTTCCCACCGATGGCAAAATTTCTCGCAATTCATCAATGTTTTTTTCCCAGCTATATTCATGGCTATAATTTTCATGGCGCATTATCAATACCGATTTGTGTCCGATCGTAAGGTTTATTTAATGAACTCAGCCAGTAACCCGCTGCTCGATCGCTCGTCCATTTTCCGTCCGTTTATAGATACATGATACAGTGGCAGGTTCAAGGACTAACGGTTTCAATACCGGCAATACTTTAGTATATTATGTGAAACTATGTTTAGAGTTTTCGTATGATAAAAAAAAAATTGTTTGTTGAGTATTTTATCAATACGATAAAATGTAAATCAACGATAAAAGAACATAATGCGAGCGGAATACGCAAGCATTTGAACTATATTAGACTTTATTACACGCGTGTGTTGCAAAAAAAAAAAAAACTAGTCGGTGAAAAAAACACTAGTGATAACCAACAGGGAAGTGATTCAGGTGGGCCACAGAAATAAGGGCAAAAATATATTGATATAACTCAGTATATTTTAGATGTCCAAACATATTATTAGTATTTTATTGTGTGTAAATAAGTTCCATTTTATTTTTTAAAATAATATCAGACATATAGTATAATACCTATATTTTTTGTAGCAATAAAGCAATACTTTATTAATTATTGAAATTTTCACTTTAATTGTATCCTTAAAATCATCCAAGGTGGGAGGTATTTGTGAACACGTGATTAAAGATATTGCCAAAGAAAAAAGTCGCATACCATCAAGTCAGGTGGCTTAGGGAGCAAATGCAAATCCTCAAAACGTGAGACGTGGTTACCGAAGAACATTTAACGTACGATATTCATTGTGGCGGTGGAAGTGTAAGGATCTTGTTTAAACCAAATATTCAATAGATTGATGGTTTGCCTTCATCAGCGTAACTCTGGTACCAAGAAATTAAGTTTATTCATTTAACGGACACTATTGGAAGTGACCTTATTTTCTTGTTCCTCATAAAAATATGGACCGATGATTTTCTTTTTTTTTGAAACAGTACACACAAAAGTTACATACACTCCACTGCGCCATAGTGATAATTAAACGGCATTATCTGATGGATCAAATTAGTTTATCTAGAACTTTCTACCCTCATTAAATGAGAAATTTTATAAATAATTTAATACTTAAAACTCCGTCTATTTTTAACTCTTTTCCCGTGACCCACTCTGTGTTAAGGGCTCCGAAATGAACACCGGATTCAGACGTGTAGCCCGGCCAATTCGGTACGGAAGTTTTGCTGCTCGTATTTGTCACCGTCGTTTTATTTAAGTTGTTCGCGTCTATTCGGTCAAATCCGTAATATATCATGTATTACGAGTGTCTCTCAAGAGCCTGTTAATCGCACCCGACCGTCCTTCACGTTAAACGCAGCACGGTAGTCGTGTCTGCAGACCGCTGGCGGCACGTTACGGTGTTAACGGCGGTACGTCCCGTTGCACACGGTAATTGACTATGGACCGTCGTGATTGCAGGCTGTTTTGTGCATTATCTAGATGATTTATCTTTTTATCTTACCGAGATAAAAATAATTTCAAGTATCTTTTTGAATAAAATGATTATCTAAGATAAATTATTCAGATAATTTTGAATAACATATTTTTATATTTTTTTGTTACAAATGAAACGAGGAATAAAAAATACTCGGTTGGACCGTTTGTAATAAAATTTATAATATAATAATGTATTTATAATAAATTTTTAAGTATATTTTTTTTTTCGCAGAAAACATAATTTTAAATAATATTCGATTTTATAATGATATACTTTTTTTTTATCATATTTATCATATGAAATCATATTCGTTGAGCAATAAAGGAACAAAAATAGGTACATTTTGTATCATTAATTATTTAAATTAGAATGTGTTGGTTAATTTTTTGTTTATCATTTTGAATGGGTTTTGTAAACTGATTACTAATTAATAATATAAAAGAAAAAACAATTACAATATGTTTATGTACTTATTTTGTGTCTAAATTAACCAAACAATGAAGATTATTTTAATAAATCATAGTTAGTAATTAATTTTTTCGTTCGTAGAAAAACAACCATTTTACAATCGTAACCAATATGAACGATGAACGTTTTTTAAAACTATTTTATTTTTTATTCAGGTAAACGTTTGAATATTTATCTACCGTCTAATCTGGATGGATTTCAAACGAATTACCCGTCATCTTATCTAGACAATGTTTTGGTTGTCTGTGTGCAACGCTGATTGCAGGTGGCGAATGCAGACCGCAGTCGGGGCAGCCGAGTCAGCCGCAGGCCGGGTCGCCGCTGGACCCGATCGACACCAGCAACGGCGGCGGCAACAACAGCGCGATATCGCGACGCGGCTGGCGGGGCGAGTGGCGCAGGACCGACCCGGGCACCGTGTACAGTTACATATGGAAGAGCAGCGACCAGCCGCTCGGTGAGTTCGCGCGTGAACGGAACGCGACCCGGACGGAACGCGAGGGCGAACACCGCTTGCGACCGCCCGGATACGCGCGCGCAAATTATGCACCGTGGACGTGGCGCGCGTTTATACGTATTGTATTCATACTTGTGTACATGTATAAACGCGACGAGTCGATGTAGTCGATATGTATACGAACGGCGTCCAGTGCGGGGGCCGTAAGAGCGCAGTACGTTCAGATGCGATGCAGCGCACCTAACGATGGTCTGAGGGGGAAGGTGGGGGCGTAGTGTCGGGTCGCGCTTCGGTCGCCGTTAGAAAACGAGTGTTTCCCCCGTCCCCTCGAAGTCGCGAGTGATCGCGGTCGGGCTTTACTTTACGAACAATTCTTAGACCGTAGCTTTCCGTCCACGTACCATCACCTACCCTCATACGGGTGGTTCCTTAGCGTTTTCGTACGAATCCGCTGCCTACGTTTCAACGAACTCGGTGTTCAGAACGATTTTCGGATTTTTCCACGCTTACGAATGCGAACATTTTTCAATCGGTTTCACTCACCAGTTTTCTCAAATAACTAATTCCATTACTTATATAACAATTCCAATTGTTATCAACCGACAGGTTCCTAGTTTCAACCCCGTGCACACCACATATATTCCTTTGTCTCTCCGTTAGAACACTACAAAATATTATAACAGCGTGTTTGGCTTTAAATTAATTTGAAACTGCATTTGTTGTTTAAGATTTAATTGTTGTCTTTTTACGCTCATTCGAATTATGTTCTGCCGTCTAGAAAATTTGTACGAATAAATTATATATAACGTCGAGTAGAAGTCAGATTGCTTTTTTAAATCACCCGTTGCTTCAGTCGCCATCTTATATGCGTTTATATGTATACAGTTACTTATGTGCATTCTATACATATTTTGACGTTGACACAAAATTTAATCTTTAATAAATTCTTAAATTAAAAATCAAATCTTTATCTCCTAATATGCTAAGTTCTCTTGTATTTGGCCGTTCATGATGAAGTTTTATCGTGGTTGCTTTTATTTGAAGTATTCTGTTATGGGGTGCGTTCAGTGCCTTGGACGATTGATATAATAGTATTTTTTTCATAAGGTTCTTCTGTGTTGTCCACGAGTACTTATTTAGATAATTTGGTTTTTACTCTCCTGTAAATTGATAAAATAAAAAAATCACTTGTTGCTTTTTAATAGAACATTCTTAGAATGAATACATCTTGTATTTTTGTACACTAAATATATATACCGACGACATCGTGATTTATTATTAATCACACGTGTTATATATTATTATTATTATTGAATCATTTTTAATGAACCAATTTTAATAATTATTTAAATACAATTGCACATTATAATTTATTACTAATGTTTACATAGAAACGGAAGTTTTAAGATAAAGTTATTTAGGTCAATTATTTTTTAAAAAGCGTGTTGTGAATTAACGAGAATTTTAACGGCTAAACATTATCTGCATAGGGTATAATTATTATTTAATAATCATATGAATTTAAAATCAATAATTTAATTTTCATGCCCATGAAATCAAAACGGAATAACGTGCCAAGTGTTTAGATAGTTATCGTTTTAAGTTTATTTCGATTTAATTTAAGTTCAGCAGAAAATCATTAGACAATACTTTTAAATAAGACTAATTAAAAGACGTAATTACTACTCTTTATTTTATTACTAAGATTAATTAAAACGTGCAAAATTCATTATTTGATATTATTAACGATTTTCAACTAACACGAAGCGAAATTCAAAACTTTTTATATTATATATATTTCATGCTTTTCACGTTTTCGCATTTCATTTTTATTTCATTTTCTATCATTATTTTAGAAGAAAAAAAGTGTCGTGACACGTTTTCTCATGGAATTAGAACAATGTACACGTCAAAATTATAACTTCCATAAAAACTTTCACGTCGACCACTGAGGTCAAAATCCATGAGATGAATACGGAGAGGAGAAATAATGCTATTATACGCGTGACGTGTACCTACATCATCATCCGTGATAAACCGCGATAAACCTCAATTGTTGGACGGATACGTTCTGTCAATATTTCCTCAGTAAAATCTAAACTAATCAAGACGCGTTCTTAAATTATTTTCACTATCCCAGAGGCATAATCCATATTTTTGTATTGGTTACATTATTTTTAATTACAATAATATTTTGTACGATTGAATATAAAGACGACAATTTTATTATTTTGCTTAAATGCGAAAACAATTAATTTAAAACGAAAATAATGACGTGTTATATAATATACAATCATATTTCTATAACAGTATATAAAATAAATATATAATTAGGGGATAAAAAAAATATTGTACATAATAGTGTCAAAAAAGGTATAAAATCTACTAATCTTTTTTTTAAAAAAAAAACCTCCCATAG
>JASXSY010002452.1:0-54674 GCA_034509805.1 Sipha maydis | reverse complement strand
TTACCCGTGGAAAGTAGAAAAACTGCGTTCAGCAGCTGCTACACTAATTGGCAAAGAAACAAGAATATGAAGCAAATAATTAAATTGCGGATTAGAATACTTGTATAGGATAAGAATGGCTTGATAGTTGACATCCTTATCATTACTATTTTGAAAAATATTATTAATAAGTCTGTGTTTATATGTTCTTTGGTAGTAAAATAAAACTATAGAACTTCGATGATAGAAAACACCACTGCTAAAAATTCAAGGGGAGGGGAATTCACTTATCGCTACTCCCCTTGGGTGTGCCACTGATTCGACCATCTCGATATAGTATATTTTTTCAAAGAAAAGTTTTATAAATTCTATATTTAATTAAATGATAATGTTTTTACATAAGTTCAAAAACATTTTCATTTGACGTGGAACAAACCATTTAATAATGTAAGTAAAAACAATAAGTTTAATAAAAAAATAAATAATTTTAAACAATGTATAATATTTATGATATAATAAATTAATAGTAATTTGGTTGATAATTCCTAGTTTTATACATATTTTTAAAAACTGATATTATTTCTGTTATGTTCATTAAAAACGCATTTTCTCTAATGTTTTGTCATAGTTGGAGTTTGGACAAAATTTAATAAGTAAGTTTAAAAACGTGTGCAATGTGTGTGAGTCGAAAGTAGTAATATTGACATTTAAAAATAAGTTTTTAATATTTTAAACTAATAAATACAAAACTATAATTTATTATACATATGTGGAATAAGAGTTTCACAATATAGGAATATTTTTACCTGCTATATCTCATCTTTTACGGGGACACCGGAACACTGCCATAAATTACGGGACGTTCTTTTATAATACGGGACGTATGGTATCCCTACTCAATACGCTATCCTGTGGGCTTATACATTCTTTATATGGCCTTGATTACACAGTTAACAGGTTTAAACAATGTTTAATAAAGGTTTAACAATTGTGTAAAATAGATCCTAAAATATGACCAGTATCGAATTACCCATTAGGTGGAGTAGCCCGCCTTAGGTCCTTACTTATTTAAGGAGTCCCGTAACAATGGAAAACTATAATGTTTTCTATTTATAAATTTACGGGACAAAAGTTAATTTATGAATAATAACTAAGAAATAAAATTGGTTTTAAGTTGTTTTATAGTTCATTAAAATTAATATTTAAAAAAAATAGAAATAATATAATAATTAAATAATTTTTCTTGTAAATGAAAAAATGTAATAAACATAATTTTATTTATTAATATTAATTTGGTTATTATTAAAGCTGTTTATTTTAATTATTGGATAGTAAAGTTAAAGATGTATTTCAAAAATAATTTTATAAAAGCACAAAATTGTAATTGCCTAGAAGCCCATAAATATTTTACCTGGCACTGAATATGACAAATAATAATAATTATTGCTGGATTGTACTACTATGATACACGGACTAAGATAGAATGGACTGATATCGAATGTTTTATCAGTGTGACACAAATGTTTCTCCAGACAAGGTACCAGAGTACACTACATTCAGCGCCATCTATGGAGAAATAATCGTAACAATTTTATTTCTATGAACTTATAGTTTATGATTTTTGGACCGCACTAACAAATAATTTTATCATGGAACAATTTAACAGTATTAATTACTTCACTTATATGAAAAGAATAGATTAGCTGAGTCAAACCATAGAAGGCAGGTTCAATTTTTTTCTTGTTTGCATAGTAAGTTATGCCAGATTTAGGACAAAAAACTATTTGTTTTTCAAACAAATATTTGTGTCCCATCTTCTATATTATAATGTAAAAGTTTGTATATTGATATTATTTCAATGTGTTTATATAATTTCCATCCTATTGGTAACAATACATCAGTTGAGCTTTTTAAAAATGATTCAAATGAGTCAATTTTCTCTTTTTATTCCTATAATAAAAGTACAACACAAATAAATCTTTCAAAATTTGGTAAGAATTATTATTAACTTACTGGCAAAGGAGCTAGACATACTCGTTTTGTCAATGGTTCTTGGTTTTCAAATAATTTTTTTCTACATGGTTCAGTATAACTATTCTGTACAGAATATGGTTCAGTTATGTTTGTATAACTTTCAAATACTGATGGAATTGCTCCCTTTTTAAAGCAACTCGTTGCCTGGTGCCACCAATTTTAAAAATATAAGTGTTAAAAGCCACTAATGAACTATGTTTAGTTAAACATTATTAAATAATGCCAAAATATTTACTTACAGCTTGTATTATCTCTGGCGAAATGTTGACGTACTGTGTACTTCTGGCAAGAAATGTTTACTACAAACATGGCTAATTTTACATTTTTCATTACCATTTTGATTTTGTGTAATTGTATGCCAGGCTATGACATCTGTGGTTGGAACTTTAAATAAATTAACTTTTTGATTATTTTTATTACTTTTACAAGTAATAATAAAAACATTTACGAGGCATGTTTCCTTTCAAATGCAACAAAAAAATTAGTGGTCTTAACTAAAATACCGATATTTATTATTTATACATTTTATAAAAATGCATTGGCGGGAACTACTATTTACTTTTCTATCGTATATTATTATCACTAGATGGCGTTGAACATAGTGTACTTGTGATGGATATGTGGGATATGTGGTGTAGCGGAGCAAAAACATTTGGGGATCAGATACCACCACCCCGCCGTCCCTACCGTTACCAGTCCATTCTATCTTAGTCCGTGCTATAAGACTATAAGCTCCTGATAATAATTTATTAGTATAATAGTTTTGTAAAAACAAATAGATTAGTAAACGTAATATCTCTCAGTGGATGCGATAAATTTTCACAGTAGGTGGCGAAGAAGGATAGTGAACTTGTTTAGAGCGTTAGAGTAAATTTCAGAAAATCAAGGTTATATAAAATATTCAAAAGCATTATTACTTATAAGGGAACTAGCTGACTCGGCGAACTTTTTTCCGCCTTAGAGACAATAAATGAGTTGATTTTCGATTTTAGTTTTACTAGGATAATAAATACGAGTATAAATAAAAAAAATTAAGTATTTTAATGATTCTTTATTGGCCATACATTTTGGTACACGGGCAGTACTATTCGTCGAAGCAACTTGTGGTAGACGACATTTTTCGTTTTATTATGAAACGCAAGAACGAATAACGTATATGTTCTTCCGACCCGTGAACATGCCGCATATAACAGATCATAGAAATAAAATGGATTTACTTAATTCACATCACAAAATGTCAAGAATTAATTTTGTCATTTGTTGATGGTCATGTCGAATGCAAGATGGATCGGAAATTGAAGTCGTTTAAACTCAAATGTCATATCGGTTTGGGTCATTGGAATGAAAACTTCCTCACCTTCGAATTTTCCTTTGAGTTTTTTCCATGGCGTAAACCACACTGTATATCAATTTACTTACCATAAAACTAGTTTCGTTGCACAATTTTGGTTGGCTTATGTTTCGCAGCATGATTATTACAAAGTCAACCCTTAGTCGTAAATTGTGCGGTGGTAAGCCAGGCACTTCTAAGAAGTATAAAAATTCAAGTTGGTTAGTTGATGGCTTCAGTTTAATTTGTTACACAGTCAATAGATTCGAATGAATGCAGTGTACCAATGATCTCATTCTGAATAATGTGGATTAAGTGAACTATATCTTTATTTTTAGCCGCCAATATTACTCACACACTCAATCATTAATTATTTTTGTGGTTAGTTATGATGTTTGAGAATACTTAGTTGATGAGTTCGTTTTTAGATGAGATATTTACAGAAATTAGAAGGAAATTAAATCAATCCGCTCGATTCGTTGACAGGTATTCGACCATTACCGATAGTCAGCAATTACTTAGATACATTTTCAGCAGATGTATCATTTAGCAATGCAACTCTCATATTTGTTGCCAGCTGAAATTTCTTTAGATAAATTCGACGATTTGAAGCAAGCGTTTATTTCGTCAGTAGCTGTTGATCTTGGAATTACTGGCAGTGTTTGACGAAAATAACCAGATAGTAAAATCATGCGTCTTCAAAATATCTCGAGTCATTGCGTAGATCTTTCAGTGTTTGATTATATGCTTGATTTAACCTTCCAACACACGTTTGTGCGCCATTATGCATTCGTTCCAGATGATGATTTTTGACGCTGATAAAACTTTGGTCATTTTGGAGTGATTTACAATATTACATATTGGTTCTTCAATAGTTTTAAAATTTAACGGTAATTGTAATACTGAATGAACCATACAGCATCCTTCTAATAATGTGACTGCTATTCCAGAAGAAGCAATTGTAACCACAATGTTGGATCTCGCTCGAACAGGGGCTTAAACTACTGACATAAAGAATGTCTTACCAGTTCCACGAGGGGCATCCAGGAAATATAAATCATTATTTCCATCATCAATTGCCTTCATTAATATATCATACATTTCTTTTTGTTGGAGATTCAACTAGGAGAAATTTATATGAACTACTAAATTTAATTCCTGATGATCATAATTACGTTCCTGTTTCAATTCTCGATTAAATACGTAATTTATTTCACGATTTGGCGGTGGTATTTCTAACCTGACTAATAAACTACAGCACATGAGGTAACATATGTCTTCGATCAAGAGCAAAGATCATAATTTCTTGAATTGACACGAATTTTATATAAAATGTTTTTCGACATATTATCCTTGTATTTGTACCATAGGTTAGATGGGTTTGATAGAAAATAAAATTTTTGTTAAAACGCGTTATTATTTTTGTTATAACACGTTTTATGTTAAATTCCACAGGTACGGGATAGAAATTATCTTATGTCCGTCTCCTAGTTCTAAGCTACCCTCCAATTTTCAGCCAAATCGGTTCAGCCGTTCTTGAGTTATAAATAGTATAAATAACATTACTTTCTTTTATATATATATATATATATATATATATATATATATATATATATATATATATATATATTGCATTTAATATACAATATGATGTAATAGATTACAGAGTTGTTCAGTAATTATTATTTTTTTGTTTCAGTTATTTGACCGATTACGAAAAGAAAAACCTGAATTTATAAAGCACATAAAAGTGATCGAAGGAGATTTAGAAGAATATTCAATAGGATCATCTGTCGACCGTAAGTGGTTGATAGAAAATGTAAATTTTGTTTTTCATTGTGCTGCTACTGTAAAATTCGACGAACCCCTTAAAGTAGCAATGAAAGTAAACATCCAAGGAACTGAAAATATATTAACATTAGCGACACAAATGAAAAATCTAAAGGTAACTAATAATGAAAAATATTAACTATTTTGTACATTGTGAAATATTCTACATTTATCCATAATATATTTAGAATAAATTAATTTTATAGGGTTTTGTATACGTGTCAACAGCTTATTCGCATTGTCCCAGGAGTGAGATTGAAGAAAAATTCTATCCGGTTCCAATTACAGCTAAGGAACTGAAGAATATGATTGATTCAGATGAATTATCACCAGAGTAAATATTTGTTAAAAATTGAACTTCTTTTGATTTTAAATACTTATCTTCGTGTCGATAATAGCGTTTTAGAAAATTGGCCCAATACATATACTTTTACAAAGGCAATCACTGAAGATATGATATCGAAAAACGACTATAATTTGCCGATTTCTATATTCCGTCCTTCAATTAGTAAGTATAATTACTTGGACATATTTGAGACATAGGTGTTAATTACTATGGGAAATTACATAAAAAATCTGTGTGAACTAAAATGATTCATTTAATTTAAATAACTAAACAGGAATCATTATATTTTAGTATGTTCCACGATATCTGAGCCGGAACCTGGTTGGTTGCAAAATTTGAACGGGTTAACTGGAATTCTGACTTCGGTTATTGTCGGATTCGTGAGAACTATGCCGGTGGATATGAACAAAATAACTGATTTAATTCCAGTAGATTATACTTCTAACGCGCTAATTAGCACCATGTGGGACACAGTTAACAGGTACGATTATGGTATTTAACACGTTAACCTGGCCAAAAATGTTAAATTGTTCGTACTACAAACTAAATTTCAAAAAAATGCTTGTAGCCACTAACGCAGTGGTTCTCAACCTTTTTTGTAGGACGACACACTAATTTAAATCCATGAAAATGGCGACACACCTGAAACGACTGATGGATTTTCGAAACGTTAAAAATTATAAACTATTGTAAATTAACACATGTATATGTTGGAATTTTAAAAAATAAAAAAATAATGAATTAACTTTAAATTAACTTAATTCAAATTTAAACAGTTCAAATAAAATACTATAGATAAGTATCATAAATAACAATATTATTTTATAAAGAAATTATTGTGATACTTGTGATCGGCAAACTAAACATAGGTCTTCGAATTGTAGGCGAATGGTTGACAATCTTATGTCGTAATTCATTTTCAATATCTTTTAATGTAGGCTATTTTTTGCTTTTTGTTATTTAGAATATCGAAAATGCTGATTCATTTATGCAATTTTATTTAAGTTAAAATATGTTGAAAAAGGAAGTACAATTTGTAATACTTTCTTGATCGTTCGGCATATTTGTTTTGCAGAAAAATCCAAAATGATTATTCTGAAACCTGTACAATTTTGAAATTAACGTTGTATTTGATGATATTTTTAATAAATGAGATACAAATCAATAAGAATAATTGCTATCTAATATGTGTTTTTTTATTATTTCATCATAATGCAGTAACTGTATCAAAAGCTACAATTTCAATTAATTATATTTTGGTGACACACACCACGGTAGTACGTGACACACTAGTGTGTCGCGACACACCGGTTGAGAACCACGGCTCTAACAAGTGTTGACTTTTTGAAAATACATTTTTTTAAATTTAAAAATTCTTGATACTTAATATATCATAGAAATTATGTACGATTTTTCATAATAACAATGTTATAAAGTTTATTAGTTACAAGAGTATCGGTTTATAAAAGTTTTTGTGACTTTAATACATAAGATTTTATTGTATTCTTTAAATATTCAGATTTTTTTTTTTTTTTTATTATTAATAAAATAAACATTTAAAATGTGTATCAGAAATACGAGTATAATTAGTAAATTTGATAATAATGTACAATAGAGAGAGGGAACGACAGAAGGTGGCATCCCATGACACTTTAATGGTAACTTTATTTATTTTTTTATGGCTATTATTTATACTAAACGAGTAGATCACGCAACCATATTTTAATTGTAACAGATGACAGATTGAATATAAGTGGATTCGGATGAATGGATATTTGTGCATGGAAGTTTGAATAATAATTACGAGCAAGAATATATAGTGTGAAATGCATAACTGTGCATGTATTGAGATCATTGTGAAAAGTGTTTAATGATATACGATGAAGCGTTTATTATTTATCTTAGAGTAGTCGACTGATATAACTGAAAAATAATTAGGTTTTATACTATAGCAGCACCCCAAAAATTGGATACCATATGTCATTGTAAGACGAATAATTTGTTTATAAATGAGCAGCAGTGCTTTTATTCTAAGGATAAGACTATTATATCATCTATTCTATGAACTGGATGAAGAAAGGAGTGATTGTTACTAAAATCGAATATGGTGTTTGCTAAAAAATTGTTGTCGTGATAATTGGATAATTTAAGAATTAAATATTTAATTATTTTTTAAGATCAATTTTTGACCCAGAGTTATATGTATATAACAGTAAAATATTGCAATATTGAATTAATGGATTTTTGATAATTTACAGATATAAAGATTATAATATTATGAACGACGAACCCAAAATATATAATTACGTTTCTAGTGTCGAAAGTCCATTGAAATGGAGTTCAGGTCTAAGATTAATACACAAAAATTATCTTGAAACTCCTCCTTTGCAATCGATATGGTACATTTTTTATATTTTCTATACCAATTTATGGGTCGGTAAAATGTTGAAATTTTTTTTGCACCGGATACCAGCTGTATTTATGGACTGTTTATTGATTTTGAATCGTAAAAATCCCAAGTAAGTGACACAGAATTTTCTTTATATACGTATTGCAAGCGGTACATAGTCTATTCTCTTCTCTATAATCTTCCCAAATCTTCATACTATGACTTATGAGCTTTATTCCTGTATGGTTCCTACATCCTTAATGTCTACTACTTTGCCTTTAAATATTGGTAAAATAAAAGTCTTTGTCCAATATTCTGGAATTTTTCCTTACCTTATTAAAAATATCATACAGCCATCTAATGCTTACATTCTTTAAAATTTTCCACACCTCTACAAGCACTCCATCTGGTCACTTCATATTTTCTTTTTCATCGCATATACTGCACCTTTCACTTCCTCCTCACTAACTAAGCCTAAAAAAATCCTTTATTCCATGAAATACCCTCTACAGTAGGGAATTGGCTACACTTAATAATAGCGGAAGTATTACCAGCGGGTCTGAAATTAGAACCGTGTCGCATGGGCCGGTACAGTTTTCCCGATTTTGATAATAGCGATATATCAGAGAAATCAAATTTCGGAAGATCAGTTGTGCCAACGTTAGAAAAATTTATATCCTATATTATAATAATAATAGGAAGAAATATGATTTATACCATTATATCAATATAGTCTTATTTAATCTGCGATTAAACATAATAAGTTTAGTTTTAGAATTCTACTACAATACTACTTGTAAGCATGGCTCGAAAACGTTTATAAAACGTTATAATTATAACGTTATACTCGTCAAAAAACGATTAAAAAAGATATCCGAAACCAAAACGGTAAATGGTAAACGGTAATATTAAATTATCACTAAATAAAACGGTGCAAAGAACGACAGTTTTAGTAAAACATAAAACAAAACGAAACAGAAAACGAAAAAATAGTAAAAATTTATATAAAACGTTTTATAACAATAAATGTAACTTTCTATTATAACCTTTTCATAATAAATTATTACCTACGTATTATGTTATAATAATATTATAATATAATCAACATTGATATATATTATTTTTAGACGATTTCAGCAATAATTCCACGATTCTCTACACCATTCGATGGTTTTATTTTAATCACATTCTGTGGTTTTATTTAATTTTAAATTTGTTGCTGGTTATATCGTGTTGTCGTTATTTTAGGATCAATCGGAATAATAGTTAAAAATGTTAAAATCATAAATTATTTTTAGAACAATAATAGTATTAACAACTAAAATTATAAGAATAATATCCTATGTTATTTCTCGTGGAACAAAGTTATTTTTATTTATTGATATATCTATTATCTAGTATCTGCAATATTACGAGTATATTGATTCTGAAGCGCGACACTGCGACAGTGTGCATGATTTTAAAGTTTTGCGTTCTGTGTAGTGTTTTTGCCATTTTTGAAATCGATTATTTCGTTAAAAAACACTCGCCAGTCGTGAAACAGTGAACAGTGAACAATGAAGAGATCAAGAGAGTAGGTACCTTGATCTCTTCATTGTTCACTGTTCACTGTTTCACGACTCGCGAGTGTTTTTAAACGAAATAATCGATTTCAAAAATGGCAAGAACGAAATCTAACCCAGTTGGTCGTAGGTTCTTTCAATACAATATAAATACAAATGAAAGTGTATTTACCTATTTAATAAAAGTTACATAACATATAACTATTTAAGTTTTGTAAGTTTTGTGTGATTTTACTGTATTCCCTGTGGACTTTTTACCATTTCCCTATTAGATACAGAAAATATAAATAACTTCTAAACCTAACTGCAAAGTGATTTAAATTTTAAAGTGCTAAATTATAATTTGTATAAAACAGGGGTATTTACTATTTACTATTTATTTGTATAAAATGATTATTGCAAAATGTATGTCTTACTTATCTACTAAGATTTGCCACATTCTACAGAATATATTGTTTCTATTATAGTAGACTTAACAACTGTTATGTATTCATAATTTATAATTAAGAATTGTAAAATAGAATTCTAGATTAAATTTTAATTTTCAATAGCATTAAATACTTAAATGTAAAAATGAATAACGTTTTAATTTTAAATAACGACAAACAGAATATTTGAATAACGTTTAAATTACCAATAACGATAAACGCAAAACTTGTATAACGTTTTAATTCTAAATAACGATAAACGCAAAAATTCTGTAACGTTTTAATTGTAAATAAAATGAAACGGAATTTTTTTTTCTAATTCGAGCCCTGCTTGTAAGTAATTTTTATAATAGCAATAATATATATTTTAAACGTAAAAAGATAATTTAACAATATAATGAAAATAAGACAATTAAATTAAGATAATAAACGATGAAAAACGATGAAAGCCTAAAATTAAAAGCTAAACAAACAGGATTTTATTTTAATGAAGACAAAATTTCTCAGTAGGTATACATTTTTAAAAAAAATTACTATTAGTATGAAATCAATTATTTTTTTATTTGTTAGAAAACGAAACGGGAAATATGATTTAAATTACGTTTCGGAGGTTGCCATTAGCTATGTGCACTTATCAAATTCACTGTTACCAATTGTTATTAAAATCGGGAAAAGCATGTCCGTTCCCCGTGCCATATCCGTCTCTAGACGTGTTCTAAGGAATCACGACTTTATATAATACGTGTTGGTAATTATAATTTTTGTTTTCATATTTAATTAGGATGTTAAATTTAATTTCGAGAACGGAACGAGCGTTTGATGCGCTTTATGATTTTACTACTAGAGAATGGAAATTTAACAATAGAAGTACCAGAACATTGTGGTCGTCACTTAGTCAAAATGATCGCAACACGTTTTATTTTAGTTTGGACAGCTTCGATTGGGAATATTATTCAAAAATTTACTATCATGGTATAAGAAAACATATACTACGGGAAGATCTGAGTAACAAGACAAATGCTTTATCGAAAAACCGAAAGTATGTTCTCGCCTATTGGCTACTAGTTTTTATGATTGGCCATAGTTTAATAATTATGCTGTATGTGTTGTTTTCAGATTATTCTGGTTGCATCAAATGTGTATTGTTATTATTATTTATTTCGTATTTCAATTGACTTGGATATTCATGAAATGCTTGTTTTAAATCAAACACCACGTTACAATGATGTGTTCAATCAGAACCTAATTATAATGGAAAACAAAAATATGGTTACGTATTTTATTCACCAGTGTATAATAGTGATGTAGTAGGTAGTTATTTATTTAAACAATTTCTTGTACGAATATTTTTTTAACGATTATTTATGAATGTAATAACAAACAATGTGTCAATAAGATACTTGTCAGAATGTATATTAGTTTTAATGAATTATTTATTACCTATTCAATAAATATTCCGTTGTATGATTTGAAAATATTAACAAGTTATTCAAGTTCTGTATCTAAACTTATTTAATTATTTATTATACCGATTCACGTCATATTATTCATGTCGTATACTGTATATAAAGAACTAGTTTTTGATGAACTATACACAACGGTAGTTCATAATACGTTTAATTAATTATTCTGAAATATTTATACAATGCATTAATTTTTTAGCGTGTAATCCTTTATATTTTTAACTACTGATTCCCTATTCATGAAGGATCCATTGAAAAGAGAAAATTATATAAAGGACAATTAATTAATTTTGTTGGTAATTTACTAATAATGCAATTTTTGGAGTACTATAACTACTAGTTTAGATCATATTTAACTATTTTATACTTATATGTAGGCTTGCATTCGTCTCGGTTTGACCGGAATAGTCCCAATTTTAACAGCATATCTCAGTATCTCGGCCGGTCATTAATTTTGTTCCGGTTAATGGATAATTAATAATTAAAAGGGATAATTTTTTAAAAGCTTCAGAAACTTTAAACTTAAAACTAAAAACTGAAATTGTAAACCAAGATCAACTTTTAGATGAAGTAGTATTAGCTAAAGAGTTTTGGTTATTTAAAGTTAAAGTATGGAAAGAGGAAGAAATAAAAACTAAGAAAAATTACAAGTGAAGAAAAATGGGTGGTCATTTCAAAGAAAAAAATATATTAGCTCGACATCAAAAATTAATTATAGTAATTAAGTAAGTATATCTTTTGTATGTCAGAAACTTCTGCTCCAGTAGAAAGAATTTTTTCGCTTACGCATAACGCTTAGTCAAACGAAAGGAGAAGGACGAATGAAAATACTGTACGAGGTCTAATGGTATGTAAAATTAATTTTGGTCTATCTTGTATTGAATTTTATGAAAAAATTAAGAATAATAAAGCTGAATTAAAAAAAAAGCTGTATTAAAGCTGTATGGTTTTGGCGAGAGGAATGAGGCCGGAGAAAAAGTTTTGGATTTTGCAGAATCGTATGAGCTTGCAGTAATCAATACATATTTTAGGAAAAGTGAAGAGCATTATATAACATACAAGAGTGGAAGTAATAGGTCGCAGATTGATTATTTTATGTGGAGGAGAGACAATATAAAAAGAGTAAAGTATTGTAAAGTAATTGCTGGAGAGAGTGTAATAACACAACATAGGTTGAAGATAATGGAAGTATGGTGTAGTGGAAAAAAAGATGAACAAAAGAAGGAATACAGGGAAGGAGATCAGAATTAGGTGATGGAAATTAATAGGAAACAAAGAGAAGGAGTTTATAAAGAAATTAAAAGAAAAAGCTGTGTGGAATGTTGAGGGAGATATAAATGAGGTTTGGAGAAGGATAGTCACTTGTGTTAAGAACATAGCAAAAGAGGTTGTTGGTGAAACCAAAAGTAGTTTACCAGAAGACAAGGAAACGTGGTGGTGGGATGAGGAGATTCAGAGAGTAGTAGCGAGTAAGAAAAAGCAATTTAAGGTATGGCAGAAAAGTAGGAAGAGGGAAGATTGGATAGAGTATAAAAATGTATGTAAAATAGTGAAAAGTGCTGTAAGCAAAGCAAAGCTTAATAGGTATGATGAGTTATATGAGCGAAGAAAAAATGTCCCAAAAATGTATGTTAATTTGATCCAGAATATGTATGAAGGGTCGAGTACTAGTGTCAAGAGTCGGTGTGGAGTATCAGAAGGTTTCAGTATAGGAGTAGGTGTGCACCAGGGGTCAGCTCTAAGCCCCTACCTGTTCTCAGTGGTAATGGATGAGGTTTCAAAGGAGATACAGGGTGAGATACCATGGTGTATGATGTTTGCGGATGATATAGTTCTGATAGGAGAAAACCTAGAAGTTGTCAATAATAGGTTAAATGAGTGGAGGTTAGCCCTCGAAGAAAAGGGATTGAGAATTAGTAGAAATAAAACTGAGTATATTGAGTATGATTTTGGACAAAGAGACCAAGAAGTTAAAGGAATGAGGAGACAACTGACAATAGATGGTGATGTGATAGGTGAAGTTGAGAGCTTTAAATATTTAGGATCTTTTGTTCAAAAGGACGGGGGCTTTGACATTGATGTAAAACATAGGATTATGTGCGGGTGGATGAAATGGAGAGAAGCATCGGGCGTGTTATGCGATAAGAGAATTCCAATTAGGCTGAAAGGTAAATTTTATAAAAGTGTAGTGAGACCAACTATGCTGTATGGTTCATAGTGTTGGGCGGTTAACAGGAGAATAGAACAAAGTATGAGTGTCGCGGAAATGAGAATGCTTAGATGGTTGAGTGGAGTGACAAGAGAAGATAGAATAAGGAATGAATACGTGAGAGGTAGTGTTGGTGTAGCGCCAATTGTGGACAAGATGAGAGAAAATAGGCTGAGATGGCTTGGACATGTGATGAGGTGAGAGGAAACGAATGCAGTAAGAGTGGTTATGAAGATGGACGTTGAAAGGAAAAGAGGAAGAGGAAGACCAAAAAAGAGATGGTTGGAGACTTTGGAGAATGACATGAGGGCTGTCGGTGTGTGCAGAGGAGATGTGATTGACCGAGTAAAGTGAAGGTGTAGGACAAGGGTGGCCGACCTCAAATAGTTGGGAGGAAGGCGAGGCAAAAGAAGAAGAAGAAGAAGATAAATGGTTGCTATGGGGGTTATTAGATTTGAGAATAATATTTATTTATTAGTGGTTGCCATTGGTAATATATAAAATTAATAAAATGAACTACCCGACGTTGTGAGGTAACCAAAAATAAACAAAAATAATAATTAAGTACTTTGAATATTTTCTATTTGTTTATCATTAAAAATGCCAAGAAGACGCCAGAATACCAATTTTTGTCATAGAACAAATGCAGCTACAATCATGAGAAATAAATTAGCACAAAGAACAGACGAACAATGCCAATCCGATAGTACGAATATTCGTGTGAGTATGGCGCAATTGCGTAAATCTCAATCACAAGAGGCACGTGCAGAACGGAATGAACGACAATTTGAGCAAAGATAAGCGCGTCGATTCGTAGTTGACTCACGCACAGCAAATGACCAACAACGCCAACAGGTACATCGAGCATTTATATATGATTCATTCCTGCGTCTAGCATTCTAGTATGAGACCAATATTGAATATTATGCTCATTCAAAATTAGTAATTGGTGCTATGGACAAGGAATGCCCGCACTGCCATACTCTCAAATTAAAAAATGAGCCAGTCGGGATTTGTTGCGCGTCAGAAAAGGTGCAACTACCTGAAATTGAAACACTACCTGAACCATTGAACGGTTTTCTCATCGCCACAGATCCAGATTCTAACGTGTTCCTGAAGTCAATTAGAACATTCAATTCATGTTTTAAAATGACATCGTTCAGAGCAACAGAAATAATTCGAAATACTGATGCAAATAGTCAACAATACAATTCTATATTCAAAGTCAGAGAGCAAGTTTATCATAAAATGGGCTCATTGCTGCTAATGTCAAACTAACCACATACATTTTTACAAATCTACTTTATGGGCGACGAGGATTATGGAAGCGCACTTGCCAATCGCGTGAATGCACGTTGTGACTACAATAAACTTGATTCTTTTTTTGCCAGACGCATCGTCGGCGAGCTGGATGCTCTATTGAATGAGCACAATGAATTGTTGAAAATATTCAAATCACACATGCTCAAATCGCAAAGCAATAATTACGCAATTGTTATCAATCCTGATAAAACACCTGCTGGAGAGCACATTCGTAGATTCGTGTTTTGTTATTTGTTAATTGGCTCCTATGATTACTTGACTCCCATGGCTGAGTTGCACTTACTGCAGTTACACCAAAATGGAGTTGAATAATCATAATTTTTTTGTGATTTTTTCGGGTCACGAAGTGCACAGGATCAGCCATGTTATATAATATATATAAATTAATGTTTGTGTGCATATCTGTGGGAAGAAGATAGGCTAATTTAAAAATAATTAAATTTGGTTTTTTTTATTCACCAGATTTTAGTACGTTTAGGTTAGGTTAGGGTTATGTATTAATTGATTATATTAATTCACCGTTATGTCAAATTTGGTATAACTTTGATACTTTATTAGAGCTAAATCATACACTTACGTACAAACAGCACTAGGTCCGCGATCTACTGCAAATAGATTGCCTACCTGATAATATACTGCTGCAAATCAGAATTTTTATTCCGGACAACAGAAAACTTAAGATAAATCTAGAATATCATCCACCGAATATTAAATAACGAATTGAACAAAGTTTTAGTCATATAGAGTTGGTATATTTAACGAGCAACGAAAATAATAGCAGAATAATTTTAGCAAACAAAATAAAAACTATATAACTTAAGTTATATACTATAACTAAGGTATATTTTATATAGTATTGAGTGGTTAGAGAGAGAGAGAATAAACACTGAACATTGCTGGAATTGACCTTAGCGTTCAATGTTTTTCTTACGGTCAACTATACGTCACCCTGTCACGTGTGACATCCAAATTTAATTTGTATATTTTTGCCCCCGATCCAGAAAAAGTTGATAACGTCGTTTACAAAGAAATTGTTTAAGTCTTTGAATTATCAAAATACTGGCATATTCATATATTTTGTTTCATCCATAGTTATACCTACAAAATGTACATACACAAACTCTAATTTTAGCTTTTCGTACGTTAAACCTATTAAATAAAAAAAATTGCAATAAGCATCAATTTTGCTATTGACACAAGCGATATAATTTTTTTTCAACTTTATGAAGAATCCGAAATTCCATACATTTTTGGGACATTTTTTCTCATTAATGCCCACCTTAAAACTTCCCTTGGCACCCTGTCATACGCCTTTTCTAAATCTATAAACACCATGCATAGTTTTTTATTCTTTTCTCTGTACTTCTCTACTAATTGCCTAACACAAAATAATGGCTCCATTGTTGATTTTCCTGGCATAAAACCAAACTGGTTTTCTGATATCGAGGTCTCACTTCTTATCCTCTTCTCTATAATCTTTTCCCAGATCATCATACTATGACTCATGAGCTTTATTCCTCTATAGTTCCCACATTCTTGTATGTCTCCTTTTCCTTTAAATATTGGTACAATAAAACTCTTTCTCCAATCTTCTGGCATTTTTCCCTCTATCAGTACCTTATTAAAAAGATTTTTCAACCACCCAATGCTTACATCTCCTAACATTTTCCACACCTCTACAGGTACTCCATCTGGTCCTACCGCTTTTTTCTTTTTCATCGCCTTCACCGCATCTCTCACTTCCTCCTTGCCCACTAGACTAATTAATCCTTCATTCCATGACATACTCTCTAAAACTTCTTTTGAATATTCCTCGTTCAGTAATTTCTCAAAATATTCTTTCCATCTTTTTTTCACATCCTCATCATTTGTTAAAACTCTCTTATCCTCATTTTTTATACACCAGATATCTTGGAAATCCTTGGATCGCTTTTCTCTCACCTTCGCCAGTCTATAAATTTCTTTTTCTCCTTCCTGTGTTCCTAGCCGCTCATATAACTCATCATACCTATTAAGCTTTGCTTTGCTTACAGCACTTTTCACTATTTTACATACATTTTTATACTCTATCCAATCTTCCCTCTTCCTACTTTTCTGCCATACCTTAAATTGCTTTTTCTTACTCGCTACTACTCTCTGAATCTCCTCATCCCACCACCACGTTTCCTTGTCTTCTGGTAAACTACTTTTGGTTTCACCAACAACCTCTTTTGCTATGTTCTTAACACAAGTGACTACCCTTCTCCAAACCTCATTTATATCTCCCTCAACATTCCACACAGCTTTTTCTTTTAATTTCTTTATAAACTCCTTCTCTTTGTTTCCTATTAATTTCCATCACCTAATTCTGATCTCCTTCCCTGTATTCCTTCTTTTGTTCATTTTTTTTCCACTACACCATACTTCCATTATCATCAACCTATGTTGTGTTCTTACACTCTCCAGGAATTACTTTACAATCCTTTACTCTTTTTATATTGTCTCTTCTCCACATAAAATAATCAATCTGCGACCTATTTCTTCCACTCATGTATGTTATATAATGCTCTTCTCTTTTCCTAAAGTATGTATTGATTACTGCAAGCTCATACGATTCTGCAAAATCCAAAACTTTTTCTCCAGCCTCATTCCTCTCGCCAAAACCATACCCTCCATGCACTCTTTCATACCCTACCATCTCACTCCCTACGTGACCATTCATATCACCACCAATCACAGCATCCTTATTTCCTGGTATTCCTTGCATCACCTCATCCATCTCTCGCCAATACTCTTCCTTTTCACTTTCTTCACATCCTACTTGCGGTGCATACGCACTTACTACGTTTAATACTTTATCCTCGAATACCAATTTTACCGTAATAATTCTATCACTTTTCCTTCCTACGTCGACTACCTTAATTTTCATCTCATCATCCAATATTACTCCAACGCTATTCCTAGTACTAGTCCTACCTGAATATATTACCTTATAGCCCTCTCCTATTTCTTTTGCTTTCTCTCCATTCCATTTAGTTTCCTGTACACAACAAATATTAACTTTCCTTCTCTTCAATACTTCTGCTAATTCTCTACTTCTGCCTGTCAACGTTCCAACATTCCACGTGCCTATTCTCACTTTAAATCTATCCCTCATACCTAGACTCAGATTTAACCCGGGGCGCAATGGTGATGTCCCAACACCGTTGACATTACCCGTGTTGGGTAGACCTGCACACATAACTGGTGGAACAGCTACCACACTGGCTGTCCGGGTGGTATCACACACTTCAAAATCCAGGTCTTCCTCCTCTAGATATAATATTTCCTCTCACTTGTTGTCCCCGCGCACATCCGAGATGGGACAAACCGCCTAAGTATCGATAAGGACTAAACGCCTTGTCTGGTATAAGTGATATAATCCCCATTGAAAGTGAATCAAGATAACTCTTTTTTATTTTTACAGCACGTTTTAGTAAGATTGTAGCTTCTTTCAATATCATAGCTTCTTTCAATTTCATTTTGAGAAGCATAAATAAGCTCTGGTATGGTATAACTTTTAGTTAGTAGGATAATTTTTCGTCTTTAGTTCTGTCACTACACTCAGAAAAATGTTTTAAAGCTCGTCCAATAACCTTATAATTTGATGATAACGGCAATCAAATTTTTGTTAGTGTTGAAGTCGATAGTTGACCCGTGATATCGGTTATCTGCTATATTGGCTATAGGCAGTATAACAAATATAACAGTTGAGTTCAAATGTGAACCCCGTGCGGGCACATTGCGTGCGGTGTTACAATAAAGCAATAATACAGTCCACTATTTTTGAAGTGTTTTTTTTTTTTTTTCTTAAGTTAAGTTAAGCTACATCATATAAAAAGACTTTACAGTTGTATTAGGCAATACAAATTCTTTTTATAGCCATTGAGTATTATTTTTAATAAACCTTTTAAATACGCGTGATGATTTAATCCATAATTTTGATAGAACAAAACAAAAATTTTGTACTTTACTATCAACAACAATTTCATTCCCAGTTCTGACTATCATATTTTTGTTTTAATATTTGAAGCAAAAATCGTCGGGAATCATTATTTATAGGATTTAAACTACCCCTATTGCGCAAAAATGTAATAAGTCTTCATTTGTAAAATTTCTGAAATTATTACCACTAGAACAAACTGTAACAAAAAAATAACTGAGCTGTCGTGGGACGCCTGGCAGATGTGAAACATCAAAAAATTACCTTTTTGTAATAATGATGAGAATAGATGGTGAATAAGATGACTATGAAATAACTTCTAAATTAATGTCATAAGATTGTTTTTTATTTACATATGAAGTACTAAAAAAATTTACAAAGACGTACAAAAATATACAAATATAATAATGCAATAACTCTAATCAATATTATCTGTTGCTTCGTCAATTATTTCTTTGGCAGTATCAATGGATGCTTCTAATGGTATAATTGCTGGTATCAATGAAATAATTGGACGTTTATAACTGAAACATGCAACAAAGTACGTGCCATAACGTTATCAAGGTACTTTGTTAATACTCCATGTATAGTCTGTTCCAAAAGAGAACGGTCACTTTTGCGCATACATCCTCCACCTTGCTAGCTGACGTTTCACGAAGTCGTTGACGAGCTTTTACGATTACCAAGACGCGCGGGCTGCGGCTGATTTATAGTAATTATTAATTAGTAATGCGCTGTACTGCGATTAGGAATGACTACGATATATCGATATATCGAAAATATCGTTATTTAGAAACGATATATCGATAATTTTTCATCGATGCAGTGTTACGATATTTATCGCATATCAATACATTCATTCGATATATCAGGGTTATCGTGAATACTGAATTTATCCGTCGACCGTCCGTCCGTCCGTCAATTTATTAATTATTTGTCCGACCGGCCAATATGCAATATTTTTAACGTCTAAAACCATATTATTTTAATTTGTATTTTGTTTGTTTCTTGGGCATGAACCTATAGAAGTATTTAGTTTTTAATTATTAGTACAACACAAATAAGTAATAACGCATTAACACGTGTTCGTTACTCGTTAGTAGTTACCCAGGCACCCAAAAAATTGGTTCGTATAAGCCGGAAGTCTGCTGTTTCGCGTTGTGAAGTCACAATTCAACTCACAAGCCAGTAGCCACTCCATCTTTATTCTTATTTCTTGGTCCATATATGTATGTGTAACAATAGTCAATATGGCCAAGATAAGTAAAGTTTGGATGCATTTTGACAAAATAAATAAATAAACGGCAAAATGCAAAATATGTCCAATAGCAGGAAACACTTCTAATTTACACTCACATCTGAATAATGTTCATAGAACTAAAAGAGTAACATCAACGTTGAAAACTAATGTTTTGGAAACATGCGTCGATGAAAATAATGTTGATGATCCTGGTTCTGTGAGTATATCTCAATAAGAATAATAAACAATAATGTACCTATGTTATGCTTAAAAGCATGTTTATTATTTAAATAATTCTTTTTTTTAAGATATGAATTGTCTCTAGCGAAATTTACATTAAAATCTCCTGCTCAAAATAATGGCAATTTATCCAAATTCTCTTTCAAAAGCATCGATTCTTCGTGATCCTTTCTTTTTGTTTATTTTTATATTTTTCTATTCAACGTAATATACAAACAATATATTATACGTTTATAAAGTAGTCGGTGGGTACGCCGATAATGCGTGCGTAGAGAGGAAACCACCGAGCTTTGGCGAATTGAGCCGACAAGCTACGATTGGGGCGTCTCACTACTGTACCGCGCCATAAGATGTTTCACATCAAAAAAATTGTGGACGTTACGGATGCAAGTCGCAGCACACGAAAATTTAGTTTTTAGAACACTGACAATGTAACCAATAATATCTTTAAGTCAGTTAACTTTTAATTTGGATAAATTTTGACTTATAATCTTTCAAAAATTGAAAATGTATTAAAATAAGAGTCTATTAAAATATGCATACAAAATAAGGATTTTATAAATACATCAATATTTTTAACCGTAGAAGTAGATTTAGAATTAGTTTTGGTTTTTTGTTCAAAGTGTTAAAATACATTTAGAGAAAAATACAGAATATCTATTGAAGTAGAGCAAACTTGTTCTTTAACTGAGAGTTGCTATTCACTGACTGGTTTGCCGCAGTCCAGCGCGGCGTACCGTCAATCGCGTTCATAGGAATCCGTACCCAAGACGCGCGGCCAAAAAATTAACCGCGTGGTTAAAATTTGAATTGTGCCGCGCCGCGTCTGTAGACGCGTGCATAGGAATCACACCTTTAGGCTTTGCAGTAATCGCACAAATTAATACATGCAAATTATTAATTACTACAATTCATAACTTTCTAGGATTACTAACTCTGCATAAAGAACATGTAATAATCAATTTTACAATTTTACAATTTTAAATGACAAAATGCTTAATATTCATAGTAAATATATGCGATATGTATCAAATAAAAATTCACCTTTAAGGTGTGATTCCTATGGACGCGTCTGCAGACGAGCGGCGGCGCGGCGCGATTCAAATCTCGGCCGCGTTGCACTAGTTTACTTGGTGATGGATGGAACCGATTCTAATGACAGTCACTGCGGCGCGCGACGGCGGATACGACGGCGACTACTTAAAAATGTGTCAAATCGCGGACGCGCGCGGCGTGTGTGCATGTATATTATATTATACCTATTGTTTAGTACATATTATACATTTTTTTATATTTTTTAAAAATGTCACGGTCAACACAAGTTACGTTTCCTCCAGAAGAAGACGTAAAACTAGCAGAACTAGTAAATGAACATCCTTGCACGCAAACGTGCCTTGTTAGATTTGTTAAACACTACAATGATAATAATTATTTGTTCTTCATCTACTTCTTGTTAAAGAAGTAAATTTAAAATTAACTTTTGTTATTTGTTTAAAGATATTTTGAAAGAGAAACAAATATTGTAAAGTGAACAATTGTAAAATACGTCTTGTTGCTTAGTCTTATTACAGATAATTGCTGCGAATGGTTCGTCGCGGTTATGGGAATCGGTACTCAAGCCCAAGCGACCAAAAATTCGACAGCGTGGCTGGGAAATTGCGCCGCGTCTGCAGACGCGTCCATAGGAATCACACTTCAATAATTTATTAAAATATTTAGTTATAATGCAATATTTAGGTATAATAGTATAGTATGTTTGCTTACGCTATCCCGCTATAACTGATATATAGGTAGTTAATGTTGTCATTACAAAATATTACATTTATTTCATTTTTATACGCATATATTTCATAATTTTATAAATTCCACATATTTTTACAATTTTTATATACATATATTTATATAAACTGTACAGGTATTAAATGTTTTTAAAAGTTCTACGTATTTTTAATTTTTTATTCATATTATATATAACATATTATTAGGCGCTTATTTTTATACGATTATAATTATTAATTTATGACTTTTTTCAAGAATATTTATTGTATGTACACTGAATTTTTCAAAAGCCAAATAAATTATATGTCAACGGTGTTGCGTTATAATATCGTTTTTTGGGTTTTTTTTTTATGTCAGCGGTAAGTTCTTTGCTAATTTTAAGTGTTCTCAATCGTTCAGCCAAAAAGATATAACGTTCTCGATCGTTCAATAGCATTTTTTAACCTACCTACTGAATCAATATCCATCTTGAAGAAGATTTAAAATTATTGAAATCAAAGTACATGTATTTTACAACGATATACAGTTAAATGACTCGGAGTAAATAAGTGCTTGATAAAATATTTTATTTTAGTTTAATATTTCATCTTTAAAGTTTTGGTTATCTCTATCATATATTTAAAATATACCTACCTATATTGGAACCATATTAATGTTTAATAGTTTGTACATTACAAGACAACATAATTTTAAAATCGGCCCAAGGTAATTTTTAAATGGACTTTTGTTCTAGCCCTCTGTGCGACACTGTCACACACGTCAAAAGAAAATAGTAGCTATGATTAATACCGACCGTGGCCAATAATTATTGAATAAGTTATTTATTTCATTTGTGAACTTTCTCTTCGAAAAGGAATGACCATCCGACGAGACTTGAGAAGCACAACACACGCGTATCCCGTCAGTGTTTTTTTTTTTATTTATTAACCAGCAATGAATATAAACTAAGGCCAAAACGATTCCGAGTGTTGTACTCGACAAAGAAGTGCAGACACGGAAGTTAGCAAGTATCGTATTTAAATGTTAACCATGTTGACCATGGCCGAAATTCTAGTATACATTATTTATTAAATTGTAAATATTTTATAAAAAACGGTCGACACAATGTATGATCGTTGCGAAAACGATGATAATTGATCGTCACGGTGCACGAGCCTCAGCGATTCCCTCAGTTGAGGTCACGATTAAATACTTTTAAATATCGTGTGCCTTCTGTTATAATAATTTATGTTATAAAATATGTCTTTGTCCGAGTTTTATGCCATATGCCTTTCTCGGCACCTAATTTCCGATATTATTTAATAAAAAAAAAAAACAACAACAACTTTAACTTTTTGTCTTGTGCTATAAATAATTAATTTATTGTAATTTAATTCATAGCAATATCTTCGATTAAATTTAATAAATAAATTTTGGATATATTATTATTATTTTTTTTTAATAAAAAAATTGTATCAAAGTCACACCCCTTGAAAATAGGACCAGAGATTCCCTTGATATGATTATGAATTAATTAAATAGTAGCATCTATTTTTCTCGACCACAAAGGATAGTTAATTGCATGTATTCAGACAGATAATGTAATATTTTACAGTACTAATGCTTTCCAAAGATGAAATATAGAAAGATACTTCTAAAAATTTTGTAGATCTGGTATTTATTTTTATTTAAATAGATATTATTAATCATTTAAATTTAACTTAATATGTAAAATATAAAAATAAAAGACATTTTTATTTCATAAGTTTATATAATACAAATATATAAAATTCATTGTTTTTTGTTAGTAAACATAATAATAATAATAATAATAATAATAATAATAATAATAATAATAATAATAATAGTACACATAAACGTAACTTTCATTGTAGTTTTCCCCTTTTTTAATATACTTGTACAACAATATTTATTAGCTTATTATCAGTGCCGTAGCAAGGGGAGAGGATGCGAAGTGCCTACATGCATAATTCCTAGGAGGACCTAAAAATGAAAAATTTGAATTTTTTATTAAAGATCACTACAGTTAAATGTTGTATATTTCATTAACAAAAACATCAATGACCTTTAAAATAACTGAAAAAATCGTTGAAAATAATATTTAATAATTATAATATTTTCAAATTAAAAATACATAAGGGCGAATTTTGAAGTTTTACACCGGGTACAATATTCGTTTGCTACGGCATTATTATAAAATAATAATTTAATTTTTGGGATGCTACAGTTCCTTAATGCATCCCTCAAGTGAAATCCTTCTATATTAAAATATCCATTTCCAAGTACAGCTGATACAATATAATGAACTGTTGTAGGTTGTCAGAGGTAGAATTAAAATAGTTATCCGTTTGGATTGCACAATGAAAACCACGCATCTGTATGCATTCCGTATTTTGCCATATTTTTAATGCACATATTACAATTAAATATACCACTGTGAGTAAAAAAAAAAATATGAATTATCTGTTTAGATGGTTCTGATGAGTTTTAATTGTTGTTTAATTAATATAATAATTCTATTAACATCCAACACATATGGACTACAAGGCAAACGATAAGAGCAATTGACAAATGATGAAACCAGAATAGCCTGAAAATAATAAATTCAATTTTAAAATATAATAAATTAATTTTTTGCTAATATGATAATGAATAATTATACAAAAATATGCAGTATGATAAAACATGAGAAATCATGAGAAATCATTAAAGCACTCGAATAACTCAATATATCCAATAGGTTTGCTTTTTTATGAATATTATTTTATTTAAAATTATTGTTTTATTAGTGACCAGCATCACAAGAACAATAGCAAATAATGAATTCCGATAAAACAGAAGATAATAATTTTACAATTTTAAGCATAATTATAAAGTATTAAAAAACCATATTTTTTATATAATCGTACTTTCTATGTTTAGCCAACGCCATTTCAATGTTGCTGAGGTCTTCTTTTAGTATGTGCTTTCTTATCCCATGAAAATAACTTATTATGTAAGAATTCCAATCAAATTCTTCGAAACTATAATAAAATGTTTTGCGATCTTCTGGACTTAGTGATGACCACAGTTTTTTTGTATTACTGTTGTCAAATTTCCATTCTTTTGTCATAAACACCTTAACCATATCAGCCGAGGATTCTAATTTTTCGTACGTTTTTAACATTCTGAATGTAAACAAAAACTTATTTCAGATCATTAAGACTACTGTAAATTGTAGTAGATAGTAAGTTTGTTAAAACAAAATTATGGTCGAACAAGTTAAAAAATCATACACAATCACATTTATGCACGAAATTTATATGATAGAAAAACTACACTAAACTACTTACCTTGGTTTTTTACTTGAAGCTAATAGTGATAAATCGACTAATATCGCAGGTATCCGATGCAATAATAATTTCAAAACCATAATTATCCAAAAATTAGTGGAGTAAATACAACAGTTATACCATATTGACATTAACGGTGGATAGTGTTTATGCACTCTGTCGATATCGTCAAGTATAGTGTTCCAAGTCACCGGGCTCTCACAACTAGAAACGTAGTTGTATATATTTGGTTTTTCGTAATATGCATTTCGGTCTTGATATCTAAAAACAATGAAAAATTAGTGAGTGCATAAACCATAATAGGCCATAATAGGAATAATACCAACTATTGTATACGCCGATCACCTCCACGTATACACACTTAATTAACAATAACAATTAAAAAGAAAAAAAATTTACAATTAAAATAACCCGAATTGTCCTAAAAAGTCGTTTGCGCGACTTTCACTGAAACTTAATACACACATGAAAATTATAAACATTTTATTAAACATATTATTCGACTTATTTCGATTTTTACATCCACCTAATTGTTCGGTCTGTTGTCTTCTATAATACAAGTTTATCTAATATAAAAGGTTTTTTTTAAGTTGTCATAAAATATGATTGCAAAATTGAAGAAACCCTCTATTATGAAATGAGAAAAAAGAAAAATAATGTAGATTGAAACCACGCTTTCTACTGGGTTTCCTTCACAGGTGTCATCATCTTTGACCGAATGCAATATAAAAAGTTGTAATAGTTATTAAAGCAAATCATTATTGAAAGTTTCTTAGTATATGTATAAATAATAATAATGTATGAGTATACGTAGTGTTGGGAATTATCAAATGAAATAATCGAATTTTTCGATTACTTTAAAAATCATTGAATGAATTAATCGAATAAAAAATTCATACAATAAAAATTAGTAGTGAAAACCATGATAAAATAATATGTCATAGTAAAAATAATCGAATGTTTTATTGATCTCATTTTTACTTTTCTTACTCGTATAGCGTATACTACTAACTACTGGACTATATAGTAATTAGTCTATAGTTAATTGTAGTTATCTGTACAGTGTATACTGTATGCGAATAATATAATACAATTACCTATGTAACAAATTATTAACTCAGTTGAAGTAGTTACAACTATTATTTTTTAATCTTTTGAATTTATCATCAGTGAATTATCTATATCATGTATCTTAAAGAAAATAATAATATAAAAAAGCAGAACTATTTATTATAAGTATTTGACTATAAATATAAAATGATTCAATCCGACACAATATTAAACACTGAATATTGTATAAAATATAAAATATAAATGATAATTTGGAAACCGCGTCTAGCATTACAGAAAAAAAAGTTAAATTTAAATTACCATTTAAAAATATAATTAAATCTATATTTTTAAGGTACATATATCATATACTTTATATATTTGTATGAACTCGTATTTTATATTTATGGTATTTATTTTATATTTTATAGTTAAATATTTATAATAAATATTTGTTCTTTTTTTATACTTTTATTTTTTACCTAGATAGATGATAAAAATAATTCATAAATGATATATACAAAAGATTATAAAAAAGTAGTTGATACTACTTCAACTGAGTGTCACATAATTGTATTATATTATTCGTATACACTATAATTATGACTATAAAGTACACACTAGTTAATAATATACTATAGTATACAGATAATGAGATAAGAATAACCATTCGATTATTTTATCGTTCTAGTGAAAAATTCATTCGATTATTTTGTTTTCGACTACTAATTATTCTATTATTTTGTTTTAGACTACTAATTATTCGATTTTTTTTTCGATTATTCCCATCACTAGTTAAAACTAATAATTTAATTGATAACAAAAACAAAATAAAATTATATTATATGATCTCCTAATCATTATTGATCACCATATAAATTTAAATAGATGTCTGTTGATTTTGATATTTAAAATATTAAGAAATTTTTTATTTAAACTATTGCATAATATAAAAAAACGTATCCATTTAATCTTACCGTCTAACTGTATCCCACATTGTACAAATTAATGCGTTTGCGGTATAATCAACTGGGATTATATCAGTTATTTTGCTTGTATCTATTCGAGAGATTCTTAAGAGGCCAATAATCTTCGAAGCAATCAATCCAGTCGCTCCGTTTTTATTATCGGTCCAACCTGGTTCTGGTTCGGATACCGAGCATCCAACTGCAATGTGGTTCTTCAATATTATGATTGTTTAGTGCATTGATTAGTACGAGTATAACATAAAACATAATATCCGAAGTTAATTTTATTATTTTCTTCGACAGCGTAATAATGTAACTTTTTAAAATTAAACTATCTAAACTACAAAATTAAAAGTAATTTTAGTTTCCAATACATTTTTTAGCCATTCTCCATTCCGAATTTCTCCCCTATAATAACCCCAGGTATTAAAATATTAAAAGAGATTAAAAATTAAATAATTAAAAAGAAAGAAGATACTGGATCAAATGAGATACAGAAACTAGAGACTAAGAGGTCTCTTTATAAAATATAAATATAAATGTTCATTTACAAATTATTACAAATATATTTACTTATCGATGGACGAAATATTGAAATCGGCAAGTAATCATAATTTGTGGCTATCGAATTCTCAGTGATTGATTTCGTAAATGTATACGTATTCGGCCAGTTTTCTACAACACTATCATCAGAACATTTATTAAATTGTAGGTAAACATTTATTTAAAATATGTTTATTTAATTAAAAATATTTACTTTGATGGCAATTTATCGGAACTAATCATATTTTTTAGTTCTGTAGCTGTAATTGGTGTTGGATAATATTGCTCTTTGATTTCATTTCTCGGACAATGTGAATAAGCAGTGGACACGTGCACAAAACCCTATAAAATTAAATTTTACTTATAGTTAATATTCGAAATAACTCAATATTTTTTTTCGACAGCCAATGTAAATCAAAACTATATAATAACTAAAATTTATATATTGATCAATATATTTAAACATGATTTAATATCATTATCGACATTTTATTCGTAATTTATATTGGCTATGACAGTACGTGTTTAACTCAAATCGACGATCCATGTATATTAATTTTTCAGTAATTTATCGCAAGTTCACACTTGTAAAGCTTCAGATATATCATCACAACAATAATTTATGAGGGAAAGGTATGGGATCTGAAATTATTTAAGTTAAAAGGAGTCGGGAGAGAGGAATAAAATTAACTCTAAAATACAAACCTAAAATCAAAACATGGCCTCCTAAATTCATTATTTATCTAAAATACATAATAAAAGTACTAAAATATCTCTGTTATCATCTGATGCCAATATTACAAATATACTTAAAAACCCAGGAACAAAGCAAGTCTTAAAAAAAACAGAACAATATAATAAAAAAAAAAATAAATGCAATAAATGAAATGAGTATCGATCACACAATCCATTAATCAGTGCAATAATTATAGTAACTCCAAAAATCAACCAAATGTAATGCAGTTATTTACCTTAGCTACAGCTAAAAACGTCCTACCCCAAAAAAAAAAAAACCAAGCAATATTAATTAACATCAAAGACAACGCAGATACATTCAACCAAAAAGACTAATAATAATAAAATAATCACTAATAATAATAATAATAAAATAATCACTAATAATAATAATAATAATAAAATAACTAATAATTATAATAATAAGATAATTAATTATCATAATATAATGGCCATAGCTAAAATTATTTCTCCAAAAAATATAATTTTCATATCACACATATCGAAATATGGACTTTGTATTTTCCTATCAATTATAAACTGGGTCGAACTTATTAACAATTATGAAACAATAAACATAAATGATATTTCAATTAAAATACGAATATATCATAAGAATATATATAAATATAAGAGATATAATATCAAATATGTGTCCAACGATTTCCAATAAAATAATACTATAAGCATTATATTCCGTCAATATTACCGACTTAGGAGCCATAGAATATAATTTGAACACATTTTCAGCTTTCGTAGACAAATATATATATATATAATACCAGAAGACTTTGAGAAATTATCCAATTCCGTAGTGATATAGCAATACAAATTCCAAAGAAACTAGATGAAGCAAAAAAAAAAAGGACAATAACATTCATAATCTGGATACCTGTACGCATAGAAATAATTGGCAACGAAAGGGTAAATAATCAAACCAAATTTCTACTAATCGGACTTGCAACACATCAACATTTGAGATTAAAGAAAATACTAGATCGCTCTGGTAAAATAAATGGGTGTCCCAAACAAACAAATTAATAAATCAAATAAAAAATCTCTAAAAAGATGGAAACGAAACCTAAATATTAGTATCACAAAAGAAAAAAAAACTAAATCGAATCAGAATTGGTCATACAAGACTAACTTATGATTATTCGATGGAAAAAGATGAACCATCAATATACCAATCATTCGGGATGACGATCACTAACAAAGACATCAACAAGAATGCAGAAAATACGAAGAACAAAAAGAGGTACTCAATATAAGCTGTCTTATTGGATCAAGTCTAAGCGCTATCCGGACAGTGAGAATAGGTAACACATTAGAGTTCTTCGAATCAATAAAAATATTAAACCTTATAAATTCAATAATTGTAATACATACATTCAATTAATTTAAACCCTACTATTTTATTTTACTGATTTTTTTTTTTTTTTTTGTACAAATGTAATGCTAATAACCATAGTAATCGAATTAGAAATCGTATAATTTCAAGATCAATAAAAAAATATCGATATGAATTCGTTGTTTCTAAATCCTTGACAACAACAGTTTACCTTAAGATTTTTCATATTTGTTGCTAGCGCCAATATATTGTCAGTTCCTTGGATATTTATTTTATATGCGGACTCCACAGGTTCATTGAATTTTATCGTAGCGGCACAGTGAAAAACAAAATTTACATTTTCTATTATCCACTGACGATCATCCGGTGAAATTATTGTTGTTTTTTCTAAATCACCATTAATAACTTTAATATTGTTCATAAAATCAGGTTTTTCTATTCGAAGCCGATTGAATATCTGAAAATCATTCATATAATTTTGATCAGTCTTAAATAACTATTTGACTTAACACAAATAGACGATAAATATAAGAATTCACGACGATCAGTTGTCAATAATGATAATACCGGTAGTTACGGTGATGTTACATATTCCGAATATTATTTTTTGTAAGTATCCGAATATTTATTCTAAATACTTTTAAAAAGTATTTTACCCAACCTGATCCAAGGTAGATATTACAATTATCTTTTATAATTATAAGACATTGTAATAATAATAAATAATAAAATTAATGTTTTTAAAATTTTAGAACACAGATATAATATTCCAACATTTATTATGTATATAACTCTCTTAGATTAAACAGAAGAATTTTTCTTTGCATTATGTTTTGTAAAATTATCAACTGAATTACGTTCTGCGTTCTTGAGTAGGAATTTTGTGTATAAAATTCTCGTGATAAGTAAGATTTGTTAACTGAATTATCTAAATTCACTCAAACTCGATTTATTATTAGAGATGAATAAAATTGATAATGAATTGATTATAATATATTCATAATTATTTTATACATGGGTAATATTGTAATAATAGGATACTGATAAAAAAAAAAAATCAAAATAAGATAAAAATTTATTTTATGCACCAGGAACTCTAAAAACTACATTTATTTTGATTTTTTTTTGCTTATTAAAATTTTTAGCATGATTATCGAAATTTTGGTGCTATTATTGGCCAACACTCTTAATAATAGAATGATTTATTTAGAATTAACCATAAATATATTTTATATTGATTAAAAAATAGTATTAATTTATGTATAATTAGAAAAAAATACTATCCAAATTTTTGGTTTTTATTACCACTTTTATAAATTTTTAACATAAGGTCATTTTAGGTTTTTTTTTTATAAATACATTAATTCATAAGACTATAATATAGATAACAATTTAAAAAAATAAAATAAATTTTCATTAAAAGATAATAAATTAGTTACATTTTAAATACTTTTCTTTTTATTTACATTTTTAGATTATGTTCTAAGTTTTTTTGGTCATATTGTAGTACGTATTTTTATACTTTTCAATGATATGAAATCTGTACCCTGATAATTATGACTTCAGATAATATTTGCCATAGTATAAAGTCAAATCAATGTACTATGGTATTTGATACCTACTACATATGCAGTGCCTACTAAGTCATAATTTGAGTTCATCAGTTATCATTATAAGTTTAATTTACATTATTTATATAATTTCATACCTAATTATATATATTGTACAACTTTTTAGGTAATCAGATATTTCAGTTTAAAAAAAAAATTTATTTACCAATCTAAAATAAAAAAAAACCTAGTTTTACTTATAATCATTAATTTTTATTTTGTCCTCTAAATTCATAACACTTTGTATGCCCTAGAGCACTTGCACTTTTATATTTTTATCACAATTCTGCAAGAAGTATTTATATTAAGTTATATGGTCAGTACAGGTTATAACTATGAAATAATATACTTACCGTTTGATTGTACAAATCTGCAACTCTTTGTTGGGTTGATAATCCTCTTTTATTTCTCACAATGATTCCAATTTTTTTTACAGAACACGACCTGAGTATTTTTTCCATAAGTGTTTTCCCCAAAAATCCTGTACTTCCAGTGATCAATAATGTACCATTTTTAAATGTTTCGGCCACACTTTTTTCCATGGTCTTTGTTGTAACACAGTCTGACTTTAATTCGAAACTACGTATGATGAAGGTTTGTGCAGTCGAAGAACGCAACGCGCATATTTAAATTGATATCCAAGTTACTTTCTTTTTGGATATATATATATATATATAATATTCTTAAGACTGGTTAAACCAGTTGGTCATAAGTAACTTAATTGTTGACCCTCATAATTTTCTGTCGAAGTTCAATAAAATTATAAATGCATTGATTAAATAATAAGATTTAATCCATGCAATAAGTGCCGCAAGGACTCAGATGTCTAAGGTTAATAAGATATAACTGGTTTTGTTTCACACCCACCGTCGTTCTTGGAATTATGATGAATGTTTTTTTTTTTATTCGTGGATGCTCATCGCATCATTGATATAATTTTATCCAAACGCAAATCGCTCCATTTATTTTATTATTGTATTTTATAGTTTGAATTGTAATATGCATATATTACTAACAAATAATAATATGCATATTCCCAAGTCGTACGATAATAAAAATGCACATTTATATTTAATACATTTAAATTATGTAAATAACTATCGCACACATAATTGTAATGTAAAGCTAAGCCATGCGCAGGTCATAAACAATACAATACACATCCTTTAACCATGAACAAATCACGAAAAGGTCAAATAAGAATGACAAAGAATAGGCCACGTGCGGATTGCAAATCACGAACAACCGCAAACAACGTCATCATTTTGTCGAATTTGACGATCAAAGGCCAAGGGAAACCAGGTGGCGAAAACAACACCAAACAGAGTATATAAAGGCTCCGTTGCACCACCAACGGCAGACGTGTCTAGCTATCAGTACAAGCCCTTCAGAGTTTCGTCTTTGATATTGTTACTGTGCACTATTTAATAATTAATAACTGTATGTTCTGTATAAGCCATTTACTTAATTTTATTAAAGAGTTTTACAAAGTGTTAAATGATTTAAAGTCACTAGTACTATATTCCATCCCGAAAACATCATCATTACGATAGGTATCTGTTATTATTGGGTACCACGTAACAGTGGCGCAGTCGGCATTTCGAACATCGTTCATTGGAATCATGAGTCAATTTCATTAAAAGAAAAGTGATCAATTAATGATGGCGATCCATCACTTGAAGTAGACCTCGCGATTTTGACCGAGTATTAACCAACACGTGTACACGGGTGCCGTGTACACGTATCTTAAATGTATTAATAACCGTGTAATTCAAATCCGGGTACACGTGTATTGATACACGTGTAATTATTCGAGAGTCCGTGTATCTTAAATACACGTGTATTTAAATTTTGTATTCAATAATATTGTTATATTTAAAACTTATCGGCTGCAAGTATAAATTCCATGGTTGTTCTATCTATATCTTAACAATAATATATAGTTAAACGGTAAATCTAAAAACCCATATTTGTTATGAGTTACGTAATGACCGTAATCTGTAATAACCTTATAAGTGTATAAAATATATATATATACTATACTATTAGTATATGTTATATTAGAAGATAACTTTAAATGCATTTAAACTTTAAAGTTTATCGTTGTCTCATTAGTCATTACTGTGACTTAGTGTTCGTCTCGTTCAATTTTGTTATCATGAATATTGCGTAATTTAAGCCTAGATAAAGTTTTGATTGTCATTTACAAAAAGAAAAGTTTCGCATTTCCTTTCAACGCGACGTTTATTTTACATTATTTTAAAAACCGTGTTCTTTTCTATTTTATATTTTATATACTAATTAAAACAAGATAATTAAAATGAATAGTAATCGCAAAAGTTGGGTATGGCAGTATGCTAATCGGGTAGAAAACAAAGCATATTGCAATTTATGTTCTGAAAATGAAAATAATGAGTTCTGTTGTAATGGTGGATCCACAGGGTCTTTAGGAAGACACTTAGCAACAATTCATAATATACAGCCGTTATCCAATAATTCTAAATCAAAAAGGTATGTACAAACTTAGTTTAAAATTTAATTGTTTTTATTAGTGTTTGGAATTCTAAATATTGAAAACATCATGAATATTTGCAAATTTGATATAAACATTTTTACGCGTTTCTAAAATTTTAATTTTCACGAAATCGAAAATCTACGCGTAACTCACTTTTTTTTTAATCTAACTATAGAGATGCTAGTCGTCATGAAATCGATAATCCTGAAATGTTCTGTGCTTCAACATCCACCTCGACTCAAAGCACTTCTGAATCACAAGTTACTGATAACAATCATCGTCAACCTAGAAAACGTCGTCGGACTTATGCCAATAGAAAAAACGATGACTTTTGTAATTCCGAAGAAACGGAACTTATACATCAGGCACTAGCTAAAATGATAGCCATGAATCAAATGCCTATATCATTTTGCTCAAGTGCTGGGTTTGAACAATTTATGAACATAGTGAAACCTAACTATAAAATATGCAAAGAAGAAGCAATTAAAAAAAGATTAAAATCATTGAAATTATCAATTCAAGATATTATACAGAGAGATTTAAAAAGTGCTAACAATATAGCTTGTACGTCTGACTGTTGGTTATCATTATCACAGGATAGTTATATTACGGTTACTGCACATATGATTAATGATGAGTGGTGTCCAAAGTCTTATACGCTTACAACTCATAAGATGGAAGAGTCTTATACGGCTTCAAATCTTGCATATCAATTGGAAAATACTTTTGAAAAATGGGAAATTGACCAAAAAGTAATTACAGTCGTTACTGATAATGCAAAAAATGTATTAAACGCTGTACAAATGCTGTCTAATGTCTCGGAAACAAATGATTTGACATGTGCAGCTCATAACGTACATCTCACCAGCCCACTCCATATGTAATATTAATGGTTTTTCATATGCAACCTTTAGTACGCCATTTGTATGAATTTGTATGGCCATTTTCCCAATTTGTATGACCTTGGTTTTTAAGTTATAAATAAAATAAAGGGGTGGACTGGGGTGACGTCACACCAGCCCACCCCCAAACGGAATATGGATTTGCGCACCGTCATTCTTTTGTACGCCATTTGTATGAATTTGTATGACTACTTTCAACTCTTAATTTTGAAATCTACCCTTGTGTGGGCTGGATTGACGTCACGCCAGCCTACCTCTTAATGGAATATGGATTTGCTCACCGTCATTCTTTTGTATGAATTTGTATGACACCTTTAATTTTAGGCCCCTGTCGTGCACCCAAAGGGGATTACGACGGGTAGTGAAGGCGAAGAAGAAGACAACACTTTGAAGATTAAATGTATAACAAGTTTAACTGACTTGCTTTATTAATCTAGACAAACACACTGTTAAGTTGTAAATAGATATAAAGTAAACTGTACATAATAAGTGTAATAAGAGTCAACCCCGAGTCCAGTGAGCAGGTGCCTTCTATAGCAGCTCACTTGCGTCATATCCCAAAGTTCGGAAGTGGTGAGATGATATCGGTTGCATATGATTGGTCCACGCCGTATGGTGTGATGCTGACGTCCGGTGGTGTGATGTGTTATGATTACGTAAGGATTACGTAATTAGGGCCTGCTCATTACACCCCTCAAGTATCACAATAATAAACGTAGGTATTTCTTATTAATCTGAACTTTAAGGTAAGATTTTCTAACCTTTAAATTTTCTTGGACTAGAACCTGGAGTTAAATGGTCCCGTTGCCTACTTTTCTGGACAGCCCTGAGTAGAATAGACAATATAAAATAAATATTAAAATCTAAGCGTGACGATGATTTTACAATGTTGTGTGTGTGTATTTTTTTTTATGTCTTTGTAAATACATGATAACTAATTATTATTCCAAGTAATACTCAAATTTCACGGGAATACGTCAATAAATAATACAGTGGTCGCCGCTTATTGGACTCACGGTTAATTGACTTATTCGCCAAGTAGACTCAAAACGGCTGGTCCCGATTCGCACTTATACTAACACACAGCAAAAATTTCGTCTATTCGACTCACACACCGGTTAATGGGTCACTTGAAAATTAGATAAATAAAGAAAATATTTACATTTTATCATCTGACCTATCAACTGAACTTTATAATGAATGGATAAATATTGACGAAGTAGTTCTAACTACCGAACTCGTTACCGAGGAAGATATATGTGATGAAATACAGTCAAAACGGCTTAAAGAGAATGTGGCTGGTGATAACGACGAAAAGGAACCTGGTGAAAAACCACCATCAACTAAACAAATGCTAGAAGCACTTCAAATTTTACGTGGACGATTCAGCAGAGAGGCGATTTTGACGTATTCGAGAAACATAAATCTTATGAAGATATGATTATGAAGTTGGCCGATGAAGGGAAAATCCAATCAACATTAGATGGATTTTTATCAAAAAATTAATTTATTTTATTAATTTTATTTTATTTTTAATTTCGTATGACTAGATTTTTATTTTTATACATACCTTGAATCTCAATATGTAGATACTTTTAAGTTTTTTAAGTTTTTAAATTTAAGTATTTTTAAAAGTTTTTTGTGTCATTCGCCTTATTGACTCATTCGGTTAATCGACTCAAATTGTCGGGTCCCAAAGTGAGTCCAATAAGCGGCGACTAATGTATATGTCATAATCATCAATATATAAGTATCGCGTACTTACGTAAATAAATTCTGATTATTTTATATCTGTACAAAGATTGTTATTTAATTTATATTTTATTTTTAAAAATATAAATAAAAAATAATTATATTGTAATATTTTATTGCTTTATTATTTAAAATAAATGTATTTAACGGTACATTTTGGATCGATCTATTTTTAGTCATTAGTGGTACGCGACTGATTAATAATACATTGTTATCTGTATGAAAAATACGGTCTAACAGAAAAGAATTCTAGTTTAATGGTTTATTTTAACTATTGTTATTATTATTGAAGGTTATTTATAGTCTGTACAGTTTGTACATTATTTTATCGTCAAATAATAGTTTAATTTTAACTTTTTGTGGTTTATCATTTTCTCTTATTATCACGGTTGTTAATCGATACAGCCAATAGGTAATTTTATAACAATATTGTAATATACAGTTTATGAGTTTTATACAAAATACTGTATTAAATTGTTTGAATTTACAATTTCAATTCAATTGAAATTCGCATTTTAATTTATTTTAATTGATCCTGGATTTGGACAAAATGGTTGGACGAAAACCAGCAGTGGCGCCGTCAAAAATAATTGATAATATGGGAAATTTATGACGATCTCAAGTCTAAATCATCAAGAGTCAATGAAGAAACTGAAGTAGCCTGTGAGCTTATCGTTTATACCATATAATGAAAAAGATGTACTTTTATTTTATTAAAATTGTTTGTGTAATAACCTTTTTATCTTTAATTTTTATTATTAATTTTAATTTTTTATTATAACGTACTTATTAGTAAGAAAATAAATACGAGAAAATATAAATGTATACAAATAATATACAAGTGTAAGTCAGATATATAAATATATTAATTTTATTCACATAACAAATAGATACGTTATCAATTATAACTTATAGCATGTATCGTATATTTAATTATATGTAATCGTCATGTAAGTATGTCTAAATACTTTATTAGATACTCTTAGTAAAGTTACTAAGAACCATTAGTTGTAAGCAACAATGAGAAAATCATAGAAGTTTAGAGTTTAGACCTTTGTGAAAACTTAACCTTTGGAAATTATTAATTTGCAGCACTGAGATTATTTGGATGGATTCAATTCATCACATACAATAACATAAATTTCAAAATCAGGATTAAAACGACATAAAAAAAATGCATGAGACCCAACATTTAATAGTTGAAACCTGTAATATAATATCATGCATACGAATGGCGGTGAAAAGTTGAAAACTTCGTAAGGTAATTCTTGGTGAGCAATTCCGAATTCCGTTAAAGAATGGGCAGGCATGACGTCAAACTACGACCCGATAAAGGTAGATTTATAAATTAAGGGTTGAAAGTTGTCATACAAATTCATACAAATGGCGTACAAAAGAATGACGGTGCGCAAATCCATATTCCGTTTAGGGGTGGGCTGGCGTGACGTCACCCCAGCCCACCCCTTTATTTTATTTATAACTTAAAAACCAAGGTCATACAAATTGGGAAAATGGCCATCCAAATTCATACAAATGGCGTAATAAAGGTTGCATATGAAAAACCATCAATTTTACATATGGGGTGGGCTGGTGAGACGTACGTCAGCTCATACCGTACAACTTGCGGTAAAATACGGATTACAGCAAGATAATATTAATTTATTAATAATACAATGTAGTAAGATAGTAAGCCATTTTAAACATTAAAATTTAGCTAAACACGCATTAAAAAATAAACAAACCCAACTTGGACTAACTGAACATACATTAATACAAAGTTGTGCAACTAGGTGGAACTCTGTATACTTGATGTTGAATCACCTTTACGCAAATAGATGTGCAATATCAAATGTTTTAGCTGACCGTACAGTTACAAAATCGGCCATGGCAAAAAAATTTGAAATAGTAGAAGGTGATTGGATGAATATCGAAACGTTGGTTACTTTACTGAAACCATTATAAATAATTACGACTGTACTTTCGAGTGAAAAACATTCACCAGTATCGATGGTTAGACCTCTTATGTTCAAACTAATTGAAAAACATTTAAAAATAAAAGAAAATTATGATGGAATTTGCTTAACATTTAAACAAACTGTAATTGAACAACTTACTGAACGTTTTAAATTAAATGAACGCGTAATATCACCAAGTGTCATATCTGTAAGACACATTGCCCCATTTTTTGATCCTAGGTACAAAAATTTGGAATATGAAACAATCGAAGTTAGAGAAAATATTCAAGAAAAAGTCAAAAATTAATTGATGATATTACTTTTACAATTTACAATTACAATTTATTGATAACGGTACACAATAGTCACAAACTGATCAATCTGTAACAAAAAAGACTACTAGTGGACTCGAATTTTTATATGGTCAGGAAGAAAATAATATAAATGCGCATCGGCGCAGTATCAGAATTATTTAGTAGAGCCACTACTCAGATATGATTTCTGCCCACTTGAATGGTGGAAATCTCATGAAAAGAAATATCCATTAATCGCTCAAATAGCAAAAAAATATTTATGTATACCAGCAACGTCGGTTAGCACGGAACGTTGTTTTTCTACTGCTGGAATGTCGTCACACCTAAAAGAAGCTGTTTATCAACAGAAAATGTTAACTTATAAGTATTTTTGTACCAAAACCGTCAATTATTGTAGATATATATTTTGTTAATTATTTATACTTGTAACTATTGAATTATTCCTTAATTTTGCTTTCTTATTCATCGTTAAACATATTATTATTTATATATTTATTAGGTTAATTAAAATGCTATAAAAATTAATATTTTTAGATTCTGAACGGAGTGAAGAATGTATTGATTTTACGATGATGTGTGTTTTTTTTTTTTGTGTCTGTCGACACGTTTTGGGGCAGTAAAAATGCTTCAATTGCCTTATGTAGCAACTTTTCTGAAAGGAAAGTGAATTTATTTGGTACTTTGGGGGGTCAAAAGTTGAAAATTTCCAATATTTTTTAAATGCGACGGGAAAAACCATAAAACAATTTGGGAAAAACGGGAGTTTTTACGCAAAACCAGTTTTCGACATAATCAAATTTTTTATTTTGCTATAACTCAAAAACTAATCGATGTAAATACTTGAAATTTCACCAAATGTTTAGATTAGCGTTCTCTATACACCATTAAATTTTCAAAGTATTTTGACTTTTATTAAGCTATTTATAGACAATTGAAATTTTCAATTTTTTTAAGTATTTTTTTTTTAAATAACGATAAAATTTTTTTGGCTGCCTAGAAAATCTTGAAAATTTAATACAAGGTTTCTTATAAGTTGTTCCTTAACTGATAAAAAAAAATCTAAAATCGTAAGTCACAATTTTTTTTTATAAGTGCTCAAAGTTCCAATTTAGACGAAATATGTAAAAATCACGATAATTTGCAAGTTATTTTGTAGATAAAAATTCATAAAATTTTTTCTGTTCATACTTAAGGTTCAAAATTTTAACACTAGGTTATCTATAAGCTACTCTTCAAAAATCTTTAAAAAAATTTCTACCGAAATTAGAGGAAAAAATTTTATGACTGTTTGAAATTTAAATATTTACGAAATTGCATAAAATAGCGATTTATTCTCAAACGATTTTAAATATTTTTTATAATTCAAAAAGTATAAGTCGCAGATTTTTGAAATTTCTACCAGCTGTTAAGATTGGTATTTCCTTTATGTCATATTTTTTTCAAAATATTATATTGATTTTTAAGCCACTTATAGGCATTTAAAATATTCGATTTTTTTACATTTTTTTTTTATAATCGGTGATAAAAAAAATTTGGCTCCTACAAAATACTTGAAAATTTAATAGAAGATTCCACAGAAGTAGTTTTTATTGTCATTTGAAAATTATTAAAATCCATAGGCACAATTTTTTTTTATAAGCGTTTGAACAGCGAATATTGACATAAAATTACATGTAAAATATAATATAATGTAGAATGTTCTAGACTGACAAACTATATCACTGTATGCAACTGCCAACCCATCCTAATTGAAAAATATATTTTTCGTTTCAAAATAAAATATACTTTTTACAATGTTTATAAATAACAATGTATTATATCCTAGACAAACATATGAACTCCGTTCAGAATCGTTATTCGTATACAATGATATCTATCATTGCATTCAAATTTAACAAATCCATTATAATAATGACCTATCCTATAAGCGAGGTGCACTCCACCCCTAACTGTACAGCAGAGCGAGGCCCATCCGGTTCTTTTTTGATTTATATACTGTGTGAAATCATCGAGCATATTGTCATATTTAATTATTTCCTTAACATTTTTATTAATGTTTTATGTAAACTGTATTATTATTTATTACTTAAAAAAACTTTATTTATTAAAATCAGATTAAAAATGTATAAAACAATCATATAGACCGGTAATGGAATTTTTTGTCGAAATTTTGCATGATAAATTATTTCTACAATCCACTATTTGGAAGTATTTACATTGAAAAGTAATGAAAATTTCTCCCAAGATATTGTCCGCTGTTAGAAGGTATCCGTTAAGGTAGGTTTTACTGTAATTATATTATGTACAAATATTAATGCAAAGACACGAATACACGGACTGAAGCAAATACACGAATACACGGACTGAAGCAAATACACGGGTACACGGATTTCAATATTCATTTACCCGTGTATTTTATTTACATGGACTTTAACACCGTTTTGTTAAAAACACGGGTATCCGTGTTTTTAAATACACGTGAAATAGGGACCTCTAACTTGAAGTATTGTATGTTTTACGGTGTTTCTGTGTGGCAAGTATATAATGTGGCATAATATTCATTATATCCGATTCTTTTAAGAATATAAAAAATTTAGCTGCAGCAAAAATGCTAAAAAAATGTGAACACATAGACTTATACTTCATAAAGTTAGTTATTCTAACTGGTTCCTTTTTATTTAAATTTATTGTTATTTCTAATTTGTTTATTGTGTTGTAATGAAAAAATTCGTTATTCACTATTCGGTATGCGCGTTAACCACTCACTAGTGATAAAAAATTATAAAATAGATAAAAAAATAAAAAAATTAATAAAATAAAAAAAAACCATAAATAAGAATTATTCCTATACAATATTAAACAATATACATATATTAGCTGACCCGACAATCGTTGTTTCGCCATATATTTCTAGTATTTCTAGTATATATTTTGTAGTGTAAAAAATAAATTACTTATTGATGTATGTTAGAATGGTGTCCGTGATTGAAAGAGGAATTGATCCTTGTAAACGATAACGGATTATACAAATTCTAAAACGTCATTCATGCAATTTTTTAATTTAATGCACTAAATTTATATAAAAGCGATACATGTTTTTTATTTTCAATGAAAATTTTAAAATAACTGCAATACTTATCTTAAAAAAAAATCGAGTGTACGATATATTTTGTTACACCGTTCAGAGTTAACATAAATAAACTTAATAGTTTGCCCACGGGTAAACATGCGACGTTTAATAGTCCGCGTTATATTCCACAGACATTTATGAGCCTTGGGACTTATTGATTGTCATTTCAAATGCTAATATAATTGAAAATATAGAACGTTTAAATTTTTATCGGCACGTCTGTTAAAATTATTGGGATTCTTGGCAGTAATAGATTTTTGCCTTTCAAAATTGTGGCTCCGACAACGTTTTTCATTATTTTTTTTAACAACTAATCGAGTGTCTATGCACAGCAGCGGGAAATTAAATTCTGAAGTAAAATAATCGAAGATCCAACTTTCAGTTGTAAATGATGTGGTAGCATTCCTGTAAAATCCAATTGAGTTCAAAAAATCTGTTATATAATTTATAGCTTCGATGCATCACAAACTGTATCGCTTGATTTGTACACCAATTCGCTTGGCAACAACCCTTGTATCGATATTTATTTGAACACACTAGCTATGATGTCATAACAATGTATAGCTTTTTGGACTGGCAAACAAGTAATCTGCTCCCATTTTGTATTACATGTAAATGTGATAAATAAACACGGTGGTCCGTATTAATAATTCGTCCAACTCACCGATGCGTCTGGCACAAAATTAATTGAGATTATAGTAGCCGCAACGTCCATTTACGCGATTTGTATGTGGGCTTTTCTGTGTCCTCTTCGACCATAAAATAAATTTGTAAAAATGTATGTGATTCGTCCGGCATTGAGCCCACTTTATTACACTTAGTTACACTTGATCTTTGTTTTTCAAATGTTGAATTGAATTGTTGACCATTTGATGCATTGTTCTTGACTATTTGTGTTGCTCCAAACATTAATTTGAAAACATTAATTAAATGTGCGAATGGATTTCAGGAACGAGTTAGAATCTGGATCCATATTGATAAATAAGCCTTTCAGTGATCCAGGTGGTGTGTCAATTACTTATTATTAAACTACTATACTATACTTGTATTAAATTACCAACTATTGGTAGTTGCACTTTTCCTGACGCACAGCCCTTCCCGGCTGGCTCATTTTTGAATTTAAGCGTATGAGAATGGGGACATTTTTTGTCCATAGCACATATCGATTTCGAATGAGCGTTATACTTAATATCTGGTTCATAGTTAAATGCCAGACGAAGGGACGAATCAGACGTAAGTGCTCATTGCACATGTTGACGTTGTCGGTCATTTGCTCTGCGTGTGTTCACTACGAACCGACGCGCTTGTATTTATTCTTTTCATCATTGTTCATTGCGTTGCGTTTGTACCTCTTGTGACTGAGATTCACGCATTCGCACCAAACACATAGGTTATGGTTTTTTTTTAACTTCAGCTCAATTTAATATATTTTTCTTTATTTTTTGAGTAGACAGTAGGGAGGATATAAACTCCTACTAAAAGTTTTTATAGTTTTAACTTCGTTAAATGTTGCTGTTATTATGAATAGTCTATAAATACAGTGGTTGCCGCTTATTGGACTCACGGTTAACTGACTCAATCGCTTATTAGACTTAAAACAGCTGGTGCCGATTTACAAGTATACTAACTTATAGCAAAAAAAATAGTCTATTCGACTCACACATCGGTCTATGGAATAATTTCAACGTTAAACTAAATGTATGTTATGTACATATATATTGATCATACGTATTGTAAATAGAATGTAGCTCATGATAGTGACTGTCGTATACGCCACGCAAAGGCTTGACGTATAACAACACTAAAACAAAGTATTTGTCGGTTGTTGGACACTCTAACCGTCAAACAAGCACGTGAAGAAAAAACTAATAATTGGCCTGGACGACTACCTTATTAAGTGACAAAGAAGACGATCTAGCACTGTTTAATAGGATAGTCGAAAATAGGTTCTTTAAAAGGCTAACTTTCCCTTACGGCTCTTAAGTTATTTTACACTCGAAACAACTGACAAAGAAAAAGATCTAGCACTAGAAGTTTCTAGCGTGTGTTAATCTTCACCTAAACAATATTGTACTCTCCCCTCAAACTGACAAAGAATAAGATCTAGCACTGGATTGAGGTTTTGAAATACAATATAGTTCTAATGCCTTTTTTGTAAGTGTACCAACTTTTTCATAGACTCACACAAAATACTTAAAATAGAAAAATTATTAAATATGAACACCTTTTATAGTTATATTTAAAACCTTTTAATTAAAGACAAATGAAAAATATTATTAATACAAAAAACAAAAGAATGACCGATCACTTCACTTAGTAAATCGGGCAGCGTTTCGTCCTCCGCATCGATGGCAGTAGAATGAACCCCTACCACGTCCTTCCGGCGGCGTTTTATTCTATTGCCATCTATCTGGTCAGCATTTCCTGAAGGTGGTATGTGTGTGTGAGTTTGCTGACCATGTATTAATTTTATAAGAATAATCAAACTAAATTAAATGTTAGGCACCATCCACATTTTAGTGATGATACAACATGACGAAGAGGATCCTGATGAGAAACTATGATCAACTAAACAAATGTTAGAAGCACTTCAAGTAGAAGAATTCAACAAAGAAGTGATTTTGAAATAGACGAACAACATACAGTCTACGATTATAGGATTATGAAGTTGGCCGAAGAAAGGAAAATCCAATTAGTCCTTGGTAGATTTTTATCAAAACATGTATTAAGGTTTTTTTTCAGTTTATTACTAATACTATATGAAAAATATTGTTTTTAATAAAGATAGAATTATATAATCTTTTATGATTTCTAATAATGTATATAATTTATTATATTTAACGGTGGTTTTTTTTATATGCGATTACTCATCCAATATTACTTATAAATCTTTAATAAATATTACATTATTGCATTAATACAATTAAAATCATAAACGATTCGTTTTAATAAAATTAATAGTATTTTATTATTTTTATAACAATGATTATATGATTATTTATAGGTTTTTTTTTTTATTTGAAACATACATTCTACTATCTGCAATAGCTTATGACTTCTAACTATCGAAACGTAGTTAATCTGTAGACAGGAGATTTATTGCTAAATTACTCTTGCTTAAGTATATTTAAATTAATTCCCCTACTAACTATTTTAATTAATTTCAAAAGTACATTCTTACATCATGCGTTAAATTTGTTCTTTTCCCACTTGCTTCATTCTTATTATGACCTAAATAACCAATATCTTAGTTGCTGCATTTAGATACCAAACATCTTTTTCATTTACTTTTTGGCAAATTTTTCCTCAAAAATTAGACCTTCGAAAATCATCACTACATATTTAAACCAATAGTATGTACGTATTACGAGTACATATTTAACTATGATAATACTTATTACAAAACTATGAGACATTTGATATGTCAAAATTGGAACGCGTGTAGCGTTCCAGAGATACCGTTACGTTATGCATCACTACCTAACTTTTATGCACAATTAATAACTATAAGTGTTATAAAAGAGCCTCTGTGGATGTAATTTTCTATTTATAAGAATTATCATTTGTTTCATTATAATTATATTTTTATAATGTAAATAAGTTAAAGTAAGAAACCAAATATAGATTTCATAGTTGTATTTTGGTCATTACATTTTAAAATTACATCTTAAAACAGTAGTGATCGGAACTATGTTTTGTCACGAGACATAAATATACATTCAATAACTACATATTCATTACCTTTTATTTATTTTTGTTTAGAAATTAAAACATTATCAAATAATATTTATTTTGTTATTTTTTACTTCTTATTGTTTTTTATGATCAATTTTGTTAAAAGTGGTCTATTTGTAAATCGATTTAGAGTTAATCAACATTTTTTATTATGTTACGTGCTCAATTTTATTTCTTTTTTATTATAACGTTTTTTAAATAACATTTAATTTCTAAATCTAAATAAACTATAGTTTAACTTATGCTTTTATTATAATCATAATAATTATTTATTGACGTCATATTTTATTAAATTGATAATTCATAAATATAATCCATAATATGTTATTTATTTGAATGTTTTTTATAATAATTCTAATAATAAAACATTGCGAATTATGAAGATGTTGTGAAGGTAATTATGAACATTAAGAAGGTAATAGATATTAATTACTCGTAAAATAATATGGTAAAATATATATGCACAATCATAACAGAGTTGTCAATGATTTTAATCGATTTTTGTGTAAACAATTGTAAGTAATTGTGACTTGTTATATTCAAATATTCATCACTACAAATGTTCGAAACATTTTGTGAAAATATTAAGATTTATTTAGTACCGAACTAAGGCATGGGTCTGAAGGATTCAGATTTAAGTATTCGGAATTCTATAGATTTCCAATTTACAAAATTACATTATTTACAAAAAATCAAAGTTAAATTTTTTTGACATTTTATGTTTTTTCTTTGGCACATAGAATCGAAAAGCGTTACATATCATTCCTTAGCAACACCCCTTAGCAACATTCTAATATTTATATATTTAAACTAGCTGATCCCGTGCACTTCGTTGCTTGTTAAATATACCAACTCTATATGACTCTAACTTTGTTCAACTCGTTATTTAATATTCGGTGGATGATGTTCTAGATTTATCTTAAGTTTTCTCTCCGGAATAAAAATTCTGATTCTCAGCAGTATATTATCAGGTAGGCAATCTACCTGCGGTAGATCGCGGACCTAGTGCTGTTTGTATCGTAAATCTCAAAATTCCTGTTTGACCACCTCCCGGGGGTGGAATTAGGTCCATATATAAACCCTATAAACCCGCTCCACGACATTCTCTATCATTTAAAAAAAAAATCAAGATAATCGGCTCAGCCGTTCTCAACTGATGCAATTTCGAATTTTTTGTCTCCAATTTTATATATATAGATAATATAAAGAGAAAATAATAGATTACAGTGGCGGCTATCTTATGATTTGTAAGTAATCGAAAACGTTACATATCATTCCTTAGCAACACCCCTTAACAACCGTCTCCTAGCAACATTCTAATATTTATATATTTTTATAATATTTATAATTTCGCCTTCCTCCCAACTATTTGGGGTCGGCCACCCTTGTCCTACACCTCCACTTTACTCGGTCAATCACATCTCCTCTGCACACACCGACAGCCCTCATGTCATTCTCCAAAGTCTCCAACCATCTCTTTTTTGGTCTTTCTCTTCCTCTTTTCCCTTCAACGTCCATCTTCATAACCACTCTTACTGCATTCGTTTCCTCTCGCCTCATCACATGCCCAAACCATCTCAGCCTATTTTCTCTCATCTTGTCCACAATTGGCGCTACATCAACACTACCTCTCACGTATTCATTCCTTATTCTATCTTCTCTTGTCACTCCACTCAACCATCTAAGCATTCTCATTTCCGCGACACTCATACTTTGTTCTATTCTCCTGTTAACCGCCCAACACTCTGAACCATACAGCATAGTTGGTCTCACTACACTTTTATAAAATTTACCTTTCAGCCTAATTGGAATTCTCTTATCGCATAACACGCCCGATGCTTCTCTCCATTTCATCCACCCGCACTTAATCCTATGTTTTACATCAATGTCAAAGCCCCCGTCCTTTTGAACAAAAGATCCTAAATATTTAAAGCTCTCAACTTCACCTATCACATCACCATCTATTGTCAGTTGTCTCCTCATTCCTTCAACTTCTTGGTCTCTTTGTCCAAAATCATACTCAATATACTCAGTTTTATTTCTACTAATTCTCAATCCTATATATATACTAATTCTCAATCATATATATATATATATATATATATATAGTTATAAAATAAAAAAATTGTATACTAATATTACAAATAACAATCGTGTCTTTATTTTTTATCAATTACCCTATAAATATAATCTATATATAGTTATGTTTTATTAGTTTTATTAGTTAGTTATGTGCTACATATGATGACAAGGACGGCAGACATAAAATATGGTACTTCGTTGCAGACTCGTATGCAATATGGATTTAACTTTGAAATAATCGTACTGCATACTTCGAGTACAATTTCTTTATATACTTCATTTGTTCTTGTTCTAAGTTTGTTATGAATACATACTTACATAAACATATGGGTTTATGAATTTAAAAAAAAAATATATTTTTATAGATTTGAAAGAAAAATAATATTATAATTTATTTTATTTTAAATCATGTCATTTTATGAATATAAATTGTATTCTTAATTAAAATTATTATGAGTGATAGATATATATATATATATATATAAACGTTTGAATATGCTAATTGTAGGTCATATAACTGATGTTTATTAATCAAAGTTTTACTGTAAAAATAATTATAAATTTTGAAATCAAAAATAAAATAAATATTATTATTTATTGAATTCAAAATACATAAAAGTTCTTTGTGTTCTTCTTAATATGATGGAATATCGAAACAATATTTTTACTGTATAAAATGTCTAACAAATTAAGGTATATTTATGGATATCTTGGCATGTGAATAATGTAATCAAATTTTAGTACGCAATTAGAAAAATATTTGTACACATTTCATCAATAATTACCGAAAATAGATATACTACTAACTAATACCATTGATTATAAGAATATACAGATGCGCCACTATACAGGATTATTTTTCGACTAACTTAATAGTTGTCGATTCTCTTCGAAAAATCCGTTATTGTAATCGCAGCGTGGTCCAATGACACCTGAATTAAGATTGGAGAAATTATGTGTTTATTCGTACAACGCTACCTACCGGCAGTCTGTATAAGCACGATTTTAGTATCCGAAAACCTCTATACCGTGGGCTATCTATCTATTATATAATCAATGCTAATACCAAATATTTGTAATACATTTTCAACTCATCTAATATATATTATCATTAAAAGCAGTAATTCCAGATTAATGGGCGTAATTACGAGGCGTGGTATAAGGAATAGATACTCTCCCATGGGCCGTAAATATATATTATTGAATTAACTCTTCACGGTATGGTGGGATGTACACAATCCCACCTAATAAATTTTGATTCCGGCACGGTGAGACGAACATATCATATATAAAATCGCCGGTTGTCGTTTGCGCACCACTATTGTTATTTTTGACCTTTTTTGTAAGACAATTGCGCATCGATTGATTTTTGGGTTATACATCGTTTGCGCATCGATCGTTTAAAAGGTCGTACATCATTTGCGCATCAATATTATTTAACAATAAAACTGATATAAAGGTGTATACTCAAAAGCGCGTTGTTTTCTAACTTTAATCATAAATTCAATTTTCAAATATTGTATAGGTATTTCTGTTTTAAAATATATATGTACCTATACCGTAATAATATCTGTTGATGATAATACGATATTTCTGGTGGTATCTATCATTTACAATGGGCTCCTGAACGTCAAAAGCTTGAATATATTCAAAAACATTGGCTTAAGTATACTACCAATGAAATAAGCAGGTTACATTTTGTAAGAATAATGGGACATTACAATATACCAAGTATTTATTTATAATATTATTTTAACTTTTTTTGCTTTATTAATTTGGACTATATTATATTATACTATATTATAGTCCAAATTAATAAAGCAAAAAAAGTTAAAATAATATTATAAATAAATACTTGATATATTGTAATGTCCCATTATTCTTACAAAATGTAACCTGCTTATTTCACACAATTATTTCAATTAATTATATCACACTTATTTAACATATTATGTTCTGTATATTTGTATTTTAACATTTCATTTTCAATATTTAAACTTTAAATGCTTATTGAACAAAAACTTGTGCCTAAGTATATTATATTATTCATTATCTAATATTATATTATTGTATAATATTATATGTGTGTACAGTTATTTTTATACCCTTCTATTGTTCGGAATTTTGATGTGCATATGATGTACGATAATTTGATAATTTGAAAATTTCCAATATTTTTTAAATGCGACGGGAAAAACCATTAAAAAATTTGGGAAAAACGGGAGTTTTTACGCAAAATCAGTTTTCGACATAATCAAATTTTTTATTTTGCTATAACTCAAAAACTAATCGATGTAAATACTTGAAATTTTCAAAGTATTTTGACTTTTATTAAGCTATTTATAGACAATTGAAATTTTCAATTTTTTTAAGTATTTTTTTTTTAAATAACGATAAAATTTTTTTGGCTGTCCAGAAAATCTTGAAAATTTAATACAAGGTTTCTTATAAGCTGTTCTTTAACTGATAAAAAAAAATCTAAAATCGTAAGTCACAATTTTTTTTTATAAGCCCTTAATGCTCAAATTTGTATGAAATGTGTAAAAATCACGATAATTTGCAAGTTAGTTTGTAGGTAAAAATTCATAAAATTTTTTCTGTTCATACTTAAGGTTCAAAATTTTAATAATAGGTTATCTATAAGCTACTCTTCAAAAATCTTTAAAAAAATTTCTACCGAACTTAGAGAAAAAAATTTTATGACTGTTTGAAATTTAAATATTTACGAAATTGCATAAAATAGCGATTTATTCTCAAACGATTTTAAATATTTGTTATAATTCAAAAAGTATAAGTCGCAGATTTTTGAAATTTCTACCAGTTGTTGAGATTGGTATTTTTTTTATGCAATATTTTTTTCAAAATATTATATTGATTTTTAAGCCACTTATAGGCATTTAAAATATTCGATTTTTTTACATTTTATTTTTATAATCGGTAATAAAAAAAATTTGGCTACTACAAAATACTTGAAAATTTAATCGAAGATTCCACAGAAGTAGTTCTTAATGTCATTCAAAAATTATTAAAATCCATAGGCACAATTTTTTTTTATAAGCGTTTGAACATCGAATATTGACATAAAATTACATGTAAAATATAATATAATGTAGAATGTTCTAGACTGACAAACTATATCGCTGTATGCAACTGCCAACCCATCCTAATTGAAAAATATATATTTATCGTTTCAAAATAAAATATACTTTTTACAATGTTTATAAATAACAATGTATTATATCCTAGACAAACATATGAACTCCGTTCAGAATCGTTATTCGTATACAATGATATCTATCATTGCATTCAAATTTAACAAATCCATTATAATAATGACCTATCCTATAAGCGAGGTGCACTCCACCCCTAACTGTACAGCAGAGCGAGGCCCATCCGGTTCTTTTTTATCTTCTCAGTTGTTTATTGGTAATAGTGAATGTGTTTTTCATTATGTATTGTTTATGCGTATATATTTCTAGATGGTAAACAATAGTACACATCAATTTAATAAATGTTTGAAATTATTATATTGTAATATGCCACGTTTTATTGTATTTGGATTCATCAGATAATAAGAAAATGCTTGTCTAATACCACATTATAAAAATTATATTAAAATGTTAACACGCAAACTCTTGAATTATTTAGCCACGTCCACACGGGAGCACGCATGGGTTGAGCATGTATACTCACAGCGAGTAAGCATACAAACTTAGCCCGTGCGTGGTCTCGTGTGGACGCGGCTATACATGCACGCAGGGGCGTGCTCAAGGGGGTTCAACCCCCCCTCCCATAGATACTTGACAAATATATAATATGTATTAACTACTTACATATAATGATAATTATTGTATTTCCCAATTTTAGAGTTTATTTTTCTATAACAATTAATTTATTGATTAGGTATCATTTTACTCTCATCAGTCTGTATTATATGATATTGGTGATAGTCACTATTATTGTTCTAAAACCGTGGTAACTACCTACTAATGATCTGCAAGGGTCGGACCGGCCCAACGCAGTCTTCAAAAAGCCCAGCCCGTACTGAGACGGAATCGGGCCGGGCCTTAAAAAAAATAATGAGGGCTAGATCATACTTTTTTTTTCATAAAACTTTTCAGACCTGGCCGGGCTGGGCTTTTTTTAGTAGAACTTTTCGGACCGAGCCAGGCTATGCTTTTTTGATAGAACTTTTCGAGCTGAGCCAGACTCTATAGTATATACTATATTTAAACATTTATTTTTAAAACTCGATGTTTTGTTTTCTCCGTATAAAATTTGCCGATTTAGATGATCATTTGATCATTGGATTCTCAGTATAGTATAGTCGATTTTAGTTTTGTTTAGTCTTGTAATATGTCACCTAAAGTTACGTTTTTCCTTGCACGATTGTGAACTCAAACCGTGATCGTGGTCAGCAATTGCGAACCACGTACTAAGATCGCGTTCGCTTCCATTGAGGTTACTCAAGACTAGCGATCACTGAATGGCTGCTCCCGGACTCATTTTATCCGGCCCGTAGATAAGGAAAAATTGATAATAAAATAAGTATTATACCTGTTGCCAAGTATATTTTATCGCTCATACATAAAGTTTGTGTGGGGATACTGTCTACGGAACGCGTCGATTAGGTACAAGTTAATGATAGTTCGTCAATTACCGCCGATCCATGTTGACTTAATTCCTGATGTATTACGTTATTACTTATTTCGTTTTAATTCATATTAATTGTTTTAATATAATAGAAATAATTGTACATTTTAAATAAATTGTATAACTCAAGATCCACCAAACTGATTTCGATAAAAATTTCAGGGCGTATTAAGATTGATATGTAGATGGTTTCTGTGAAGTTTGTACGCTGTGCGATAAGTGGTTCTGGAGTTATTAGTTGTATGAACGGTTTCCTGCTGTTGTTCATTTAGCAGTTCATCTTAAAAATGGCCAACGGTGTATATTTTACCAATGAAAATGTTCAAGAGAAAACGACACGTCCACCAGCAATAACATTAACCACATTTTTTCAATTGTGCGCAAGTGATGAATTTGCCAAAACTTTGCTGTATTCAAATGTAATGCATTATTACACTTGGACTGCACAAAAAACATGGCATCGGCGTAAAAAGGAAACAGCAATTGATGGCCATCCAGGTCTTTTCTATGCAGAAACTATGGGAAGACTATAATACACAATTCATTCAAATATGGTAGAATGTTATTATTTGCGGCTTTTGTTAGTGAATATTGTGGGGTCGCGTTCATTTGAAGATTTGCGAACAGTTAATGGTTATTTATGCGCGACATACGTGACTAGACTTCATCTGCAGTGGCAGCTTAACTAATGTCCGGCGCCATCTTAATGAACTGAAAAATGCTCCATAACCACCTACTGGTTGTGGGGGGGGGAGTAGACCTACCAATTTAATACTTATATAATTTAAAAAAAGTCTATATACCTATTTAAGTTCTCATCTATTTACAATTAATAATATACAGTATTTTTAGTACCTATCTTTAAATTTAATGCCATTAATATTAATATATTATTCAACTATGTACAACCATGGATAAGACCATGTAATAAAATTAGATAATAAACAAAATACATGATGTGTAAGCGTAAATTGTGTAGAATACCACAGTTCTATAAATAGTATGTATATTGTATATATATATATATATATATATATATATGTATATATATGTATGTACCTAATATGTTTAATAAGAAGAAGAACATTGAACAGCATATTATATTTATATTTTAAAACATTATAACATCAAAAAACAAGTATTCTTTTTGTAGGAACATTTTTTAAAATCGTCATTTACACTTTCAACATTGATATTATTTACATATCATGATTTATATATCAACATCTAATAATATATGTGATTACGTGAACCGTACCGTCCTCTATCTTTATAGACTAGATTATTTCGAAAACTGGTGGGGTCGTCATCACCTTTCCGTGGTATGCCTACGGTAATTATTTGCCTTCAATAATTATCAAAATAATTCATATTTCTCATAAATTGTACCAGTTAGCAGTAAGTTTTTACCCACCAATTATTATCGGGATTTGCGATAAAAATCAAATTGATAGAGACATCAATAATTTAATTTATTATTAGAACAAAATAAACAATGCATGACATTTTTTTTTCAAATAAAAGTTGTAAACTACTAGATTTAAAACTCGGTTGACCGGCGCCTTTTGAAAATTGCAGGGGCAGCTTAGGCACCATAGGCTGCCACCGTAGACACGCCTATGTTTGAGTTTACTAGAAAATGATGCACATTGGAATTCATCACTTCATGATACATCGATCGCTTCATCTCCACATCAAATACATATGCTGTATGCCATAATAATATCAACATGTTTCCCATCGAATCCGATTGAATTGTGGAATAAATGTCAATATTTTATGGCAGAAGACTGTTTAATTCGAATGCGCCATCACGCAGGAAACTCTGATTTGATCATAATATTGGAAATGTATAATGAGACATTAATAGCGATTGAAGATATGTGCCTTACGATCGCCAATAAAGCATTGGGACATTAAGTTAGGATTTCACC
>JASXSY010002451.1:0-50841 GCA_034509805.1 Sipha maydis | reverse complement strand
ACTCATTTTTTATTTTATTTAAGTAATTTAAATGTAAGAGATTCAGTATTTTAATTTTTTTTCAGGTCTGAAAAATACTGATGGAGTCGAAAATGACTTCTTAAGGCACTTTTTGTTTCATTTCTAATCGTAACTATTCTGGTACCGTTTTATTGTTCATTTATATAATCATTAAATTATAGGTTGTATCAATTTTAATCCTTATTTACTTGATCGTTTTCTTTATGACTGTTTAATTATATATAATATTGTATTAATGACATATAATAATTACTAAAAAGTATGATGTATATATAATGTTATAATAATTTATTTTTAGAGGTCGTTTTAGTGAATATTTTTGCAACAAAACAATACTAATTCATTTTATCGTAAGGGGTAAGTTTTATAGTGTCATCAATGAACAAGACATATTAATTTATTGATTATTGTTAAATAAGAATTTAACTTTTTTAGATAAAAATGTACCGTTTCGTTATGATATTCGTGTATACGAATTAGTACGATATTAGTGTATTAAATTTCTATACTTATGAAATATAAGTAACTAACTTAACTTTATTTATCTGAACTTTAAATGGTACTTAGTTATATTTGTTAAAAAAGGTATTTATGTAAATTCTATCAATTTGGTTCAGGTGTTTTATGAAAGATTTTAAATGAAAAATTATTTTATGAAATTTGAGTATTATGAATAAAATAAACGCCTTAATATATTTTATTAGAACAACTTAATGTACAGAAATGTTTACATATTCACGTTAAGTATGTTAGTTTTTACATTTTATAATATATACATATAATAATATAATATTTAACACAAATGTAAGTGTTTTTTATTCTATTATTAAATTGTATTAAAAAAATAAAAAAATAATTTTATTTATTTGGTCGAAGATCAACGATCAAATTAATAAAAACAATCATATAATTTTGACTATAATATACTCAAATAAATATTTTTTACATTTAATAAAATTGTAAATCATACATTTAAAAAATAAATAAATATAATTAAAGGAAACACAAAGTTCTATCGTACTGTAGTGTAAGCATATATAATTTATATGGGTAATACTAAGTATTTAACATTAGGTAAAGCCCATATTTTAAGGTCACTATTAAGTAATGCTTATTATAACAATAAATTATGTTCACTACATCCGGCTATTGTAAAATTACTCTGAAGAGAATTCTAAAGATTGATTGTAGGAATTTTCGTATCAAAATACACATGATACAAAGTAAATTATAAAATAATTTTTACTCTTTAGTGTGTAAAATAGTTTAATACATGGTTTTTGTACAAAAATATGTTATTTGCCATACACTATCGTGTATAATAAATGTTTAGCCACATATTAGTATTATAACGGTTTTTAATTATCTCTCTAACCACCGTTTCTTCGGTTTCTAGTTTTAGGTAACGTGTTTTCGAGATATTCGATTAATTATCGTATAAAAGTATGTACAGACCAAGCAACATTTTGTTGTCAACATGTATCCCACCAACTGGTAATAAGTTGATGGATACACGTCGATGTCGGACGACATTACATCAAAGAAATTTGTTGCGTGTTGCTTGTATCTATGTTTTCCATAGTAAATGGAAAACACAGATACATGTTGTTAGCAACATGTTGCCAACAAAATATTGCTTGGACTGTACGTATCTAAAGATATCAATGGTTAGTTACATTGAGCCACATGTAACATTACGAGAATAATAATTGCATTATCACATCTTTAGAATTCAATCTTACGACAGCACAATTATTTTTGTCGAAAACATCAAAATAACGCGAAATTAAATTCATTTTTCGTGTTGCTGTTATGTAAAAAAATCAATTATTTAAATAGCCTACAGATCACAGAAGTAAATTGCCAACGGAGTTTATTTTGATTTGATTAATCAATTTTATTTTTACATGTTTAACGTAAATATGGTTTTGTTCGTATTTGAGTTTAAAATGGAGAACAGAAACATAGAAAATAATATTTGTTTACGTACTATAGTGAAACATTTTTATAGTCAATCAAACTGACCAACATTGTATACCTAACGAAATTTGTTTGTTCTAGATGCTAATTATTCGACTCTGATTAAAATGACTGCAATAAAAATTTAAATTTATTTAATTCAAATATAGCTGTAAAAATAGCTAAACTTGCTGTTCAGACAATGCTCGGGATCCTAGAAGGCGTTTTGTGCGAACGTGATGCTGAAACTTACTGGCTAACCAACACTACATTACTCATCCTGAAGTACCAATAACAATTGACTCCTATACTCAAGTCTACTGTCTTAATACTTAAAAAACTTAGTACTTAAATACTTAATTATTGTAAAAATTTTTCTAAACTTTCATTTGCACTTATTGTAAATTCCTTTTCACAGATTGCTCAACAATAAAATAAAAAAATTGAAAAATAAATAAAAATATAACTGCATTTGAAACTTTGATAAAAATCATAGATGATTTAGAATATTTTGTTACTGTATATAGTGAATATAATTTTTTTGTATAATATCAACATTATAAAAGTTTAAGGACCTGAAAGCTGATTAATCTGTTTAATTATTTTTTATATTCTTTTGTTATTACCAAAAAGTTTTGCGACAATGTTATCATAATAAAATACAACATTATTTTGATGATAGGTAACTGTGATAACAATTATTGTCGAAATTAAATTGAAAATATCAAAAATATCCTTAACTTAATGATATAAAAAAAAAGATAAGAGTATAAGATTGTGTTTTTTGTAGGACATTGAATGCAATTCAATCGAAGAAATTAAATAATTTAAACTAATTAATTTCATTGAAGTAGATTATTAGATGGAGCTTATGACCTTATTTTTGAGCTCGAGCGAGATTTAAATTATTATTGAAAATGCGTCAATAAGAAAGTATTAAATAATTAAAATTTCGATAAAAGACGTTGTAATAGATTAAAATTGATGTAGGCAACGACCATTACATGACACATCTATACTAAACGCATGCATAATTTATAACACTAACAATCTATATTGAATCTTAAGTGAAAATAACAGTTTTTGCAGTTTATGTTTGTTGTTAACATACATACCATTTGTGATCAAAATTATTATTATATTTTAGAAAACTGAAATTAATTTTATTTTTTAAGTTCTAAACTTTTATAAAAACGAATTCAATTTCATTTGTTTGAGTAAGTCAGGGAGAACATCCGATTTTCCCCCATGGACATATAAAAAAATGTTGGTGTCAAAATTTATATAAAATTGAAAATATTATCAGGTAGTAGTATAAGATGACAGCCAAGGTCGGTTGGTTGCATGCTATAAACCAACTAATCAATTCAAGAAAAATAAAAAGGTATTACAATGAAACCTGTCCTAAGCATAGTCTATTGATGACATATAATATTAACATTAACAGAACTCAATTAATTTAGTTTCATTCAATTTTTTTTATTTGCCATTCACTGAGACATTTCGTTAAAATAAAACTAATCTAGTACAAAACCGAACTTTATTTTTTAACTCAACATATTACCAATATTGATCATACTTTAAAACAAAAATACTATTGACAAACAATGAAAATAACATTAATATTTTGTTATTGAATGAAAATTGAACAAATCATAAGATAACCAATATTTAAAATACACAAAAAATTATAATATCTAATTATTTAAATAATTAAAATACCTAAACAAATATTAAAATGTTACATATTCTTTACTTACTTTGTATAAATTGTACTCATATTTTTAGATTCTGAACGGAGTGATGGAATTTATTGGTTTTACAATGATGTGTGTTTTAGATTCTGAACGGAATAATGGAATCTATTGGTATTACAATGATGTGTGTTTTTTTAGATTCTGAACGGAGTGAAGAATGTATTGATTTTACAATGATGTGTTTTTTTTTTTCCAATTTTCCAATATTTTTTAAATGCGACGGGAAAAACTATAAAAAAAATTTGGGAAAAACGGGAGTTTTTACGCAAAACCAGTTTTCAACATAATCAAATTTTTTATTTTGCTATAACTCAAAAACTAATCGATGTAAATACTTGAAATTTTCACCAAATCTTTATATTGGCGTTCTTAATACATGGTTAAGTTTTCAAAGTATTTTGACTCTTATTGAGCTATTTATAGACAATTGAAATTTTCAATTTTTTTAAGTATTTTTTTTAAAAATAACGATAAAATTTTTTTAGCCGGCCAGAAAATTTTGAAAACTTAAAACAAAGATTTCTTATAAGTTGTTCTTTAACTGATAACAAAAAATCCAAAATCGTAAGTCACAATTTTTTTTTATAAGTGCTCAAAGTTCCAATTTATACGAAATATGTAAAAATCACGATAATTTGCAAGTTATTTTGTAGATAAAAATTCATAAAATTTTTTCTGTTTATACTTAAGGTTCAAAATTTTAACACTAGGTTATCTATAAGCTATTCTTCAAAAATATTTAAAAAAATTTCTTCCGGCCTTAGAGGAAAAAATTTTATGACTGTTTGAAATTTAAATATTTACGAAATTGCATAAAATAGCGATTTATTCTCAAACGATTTTAAATATTTTTTATAATTCAAAAAGTATAAGTCGCAGATTTTTGAAATTTCTACCAGCTGTTAAGATTGGTATTTCCTTTATGTCATATTTTTTTCAAGATATTATATTGATTTTTAAGCCACTTATAGGCATTTAAAATATTCGATTTTTTTACATTTTTTTTTTATAATCGGTGATAAAAAAAATTTGGCTCGTACAAAATACTTGAAAATTTAATAGAAGATTCCACAGAAGTAGTTCTTAAAGTCATTCAAAAATTATTAAAATCCATAGGCACAATTTTTTTTTATAAGCGTTTGAACAACGAATATTGACATAATATCACATGTAAAATATAATATAATGTATAATATTCTAGACTGACAAAGATATCGGTTTTTTTTAAAATGCTCTAACTCAAAAATGAAAAACCGCAACAACTTGAAATTTTCACCAAATCATTATATTGACGTTCTCTATACATGGTTAAGATTTCAAAGTATTTTGACTTATTTATAGACAATTTAAATTTTCGATTTTTGTAAAATTTTTGTTTTTAAACATCTATAAAATTTAATTGGTTGAGCGAAAACTCTTGAAAATTTTATACTAGGTTTATAATAAGTTAAACTTATCGTAACTAAAAAATATCGGTGATCGGTTAACTCAATTTTTTTTTATAAGCCCTTAATGCTCAAATTTGTATAAAATGTGTAAAAATCACCATAATTTGCAAGTTATTTTGTAGATAAAAATTCATAAAATTTTTTTTGTTCATACTTAAGGTTCAAAATTTTAACACTAGGTTATCTATGAGCTACTCTTCAAAAATCTTTAAAAAAATTTCTACCGGACTAAGAGGAAAAAATTGTATGACTGTTTGAAATTTAAATATTTACGAAATTGCATAAAATAGCGATTTATTCTCAGACGATTTTAAATATAAGTTATAATTCAAAAAATATAAGTCGCAGATTTTTGACATTTTTACTAGCTGTTAAGATTGGCATTTCCTTTATGTCATATTTTTTTCAAAATATTATATTGATTTTTAAGTCACTCGATTTTTTTACATTTTTTTTTTATAATCGGTGATAAAAAAAATTTGGCTCGTACAAAATACTTGAAAATTTAATAGAAGATTCCACAGAGTAATTCTTAATGTCATTCAAAAATTATTAAAATCCATAAGCACAATTTTTTTTATAAGCGTTTGAACAGCGAATATTGACATAAAATTACATGTAAAATATAATATAATGTATAATATTCTAGACTGACAAACTATGTCGCTGTATGCAACTGCCAACCCATCCTAATTGAAAAATATATTTATCGTTTCAAAATAAAATATACTTTTTACAATGTTTATAAATAACAATGTATTATATCCTAGACAAACATATGAACTCCGTTCAGAATCGTTATTCGTATACAATGATATCTATCATTGCATTCAAATTTAACAAATACATTATAATAATGACCTATCCTATAAGCGAGGTGCACTCCACCTCCAACTGTACAGCAGAGCGAGGCCCATCCGGCTCTTTTTTTTATTTTTTATTATTTATTTTTTATTTTTTAATTTTAATTCTTTTATTTTTGTGTCTGACTACACCTTTTTTGGCAGTAAAAATGCTTCGATTTGCTTAAGCAGCAACTTTTCTGAGAGAAAAGTGAATGTAGATGGTACTTTGGCTAGTCAAAAATCCAACTTTTTCAATACTTTTTAAAAAAATCGAAAAAAACGATAAAAAAATTACGAAAAAACGGGAAATTTTACGCAAAATCACGTTTTTACAAATTACATTTTTTTAAAATGCTCTAACTCAAAAACAAAAATCGCAACAACTTGAAATATTCACTAAATCTTTATATTGTCGTTCTCTATATATGGTTAAGTTTTCAAAGTATTTTGACATATTTAGAGACAATTTAAATTTTCGATTTTTGTAAAATTTTTGTTTTTAAACATCTATAAAATTTAATTGGTTGATCGAAAACTCTTGAAAATTTAATGCAAGGTTTATAATAAGTCAAACTTATCGTAACTAAAAAATATCAGTGGTCGGGTTACTCAAATTCTTTTATAAGCTCTTAATGCTCAAATTTGAATAAAATGTATAAAAATCACGATAATTTGCAAGTTATTTTGTAGATAAAAATTCATAAAATTTTTTCTGTTCATACTTAAGGTTTAAAATTTTAACACTAGGTTATCTATAAGCTACTCTTCAAAAATCTTTAAAAAAATTTCTACCGGACTTAGAGCAAAAATTTTATGACTGTTTGAAATTGAAATATTTACGAAATTGCATAAAATAGCGATTTATTCTCAAACGATTTTAAATATTTGTTATAATTCAAAAAGTATAAATCGCAGATTTTTGAAATTTTTACCAGCTGTTAATATTGGCATTTCCTTTACGTCATATTTTTTTCAAAATATTATATTGATTTTTAAGCCACTTATAGGCATTTAAAATATTCGATTTTTTTACATTTTTTTTTTATAATCGGTGATAAAAAAAATTTGGCTCGTACAAAATACTTGAAAATTTAATAGAAGATTCCACAGAAGTAGTTCTTAAAGTCATTCAAAAATTATTAAAATCCATAGGCACAATTTTTTTTTATAAGCGTTTGAACAACGAATATTGACATAATATTACATGTAAAATATAATATAATGTATAATATTCTAGACTGACAAAGATATCGGTTTTTTTTAAAATGCTCTAACTCAAAAATGAAAAACCGCAACAACTTGAAATTTTCACCAAATCATTATATTGACGTTCTCTATACATGGTTAAGATTTCAAAGTATTTTGACATATTTTGACTTATTTATAGACAATTTAAATTTTCGATTTTTAAGCCACCTATAGGAATTTAAAATATTTGATTTTTTTACATTTTATTTTTATAATCTGTGACAAAAAAAATTTGGCTCGTACAAAATTTTTGAAAATTTAATAAAAGATTCCACAGATTTAGTTCTTATTGTCATTCAAAAATTATTAAAATCCATAGGCACAATTTTTTTTTATAAGCGTTTGAACAGCGAATATTGACATAAAATTACATGTAAAATATAATATAATGTAGAATGTTCTAGACTGACAAACTATGTCGCTGTATACAACTGCCAACCCATCCTAATTGAAAAATATATTTATCGTTTCAAAATAATATATACTTTTTACAATATTTATAAATAACAATGTATTTTATCCTAGACAAACATATTAACTCCGTTCAGAATCGTTATTCGTATGCAATGATATTTATCATTGCATTCAAATTTAACAAATCCATTGTAATAATGACCTATCCTATAAACGAGGTGCACTCCACCCCCAACTGTACCGCAGAGCGAGGCCCATCCGGTTCTTTTTATATTTAAATGTATTGCAACTAGGAATTAAATGGTAAATTTAAGTATTAACCTGTCAACATTTTTAGAAAAAGTGTATTTCTTTCAAAACTCAAAGTCAACGAATACATTGTCGGTGTTAACATATTACATTTACTATAGGTATAGTTCTTTATACATAGAATCAAAATACTGTATACAATTTAACGTCCATTAGAATTTAAAATAATTAATAATAGTAGTCATAACAATCAGTTAAATTAATACCCTAAACTATTTCATAGAGTTAAATGTTATAAAAAAAATGTTTGTGTGGTTGATTATAAAAAGTTCTCAGCTTCAAAATCATGATATTGATTATTACTTCTTAATATATTTATTTTCGGTAAAAAGTTTTAAATGACAAATTTCGGTTTAAATTGATTAAATTAAAACTTAGCAAATTGTATAATTTTAAAATTGATTCATACGTAAATAAGAATAATATAGTATTAATATATTACATATTGAGTGATTTAAATCCTCAATTAAATAATGGAAATTTATAATTACTATCTAAAATAATAATATAATATTCAGAAAATTAACATAATTACGCAACATACATACTCGTATAATTATGTTTTATTATAATTAAATGAGTAAAGTAGTCCGTATCAGAGAATTGGTAATACATGATAAGCGATGAAAATGTTAATTTATAATATAACTGTAATGGATAGTTACTATAAAGATATTTTATTCGTTTCGTTATAAGAATATATTCTTCACTTCCATCATTAATTATGCTATTTGTCTGTTATTTGCCATACAAAGAACTTTTTTCACCACTATAAATAATGATATTGCATTTTACGTGGTATACACACATTGTAACTAAAATGTGATCATAGTGTTAACTCGCATCATGTTCATAGGCGTTCATAGGTAACTTTCCAGGGGGGGGGGCAAATAAAAAAATTCTTAATTCATAGTAATGAAATATGTAATGTTATTTCAACATAAAAAAATATAAATATGATATTATAGGTATTGTATTATGCTATTATATACAGTGTGATCACGATTCAAGGTAACACTAAATATCTCAGATGGATTATCTTGTATTGAAGTAAATATTTTAGAGGGCCTAAGGGGTACATAAATACACATTTATTCATGGTTTTCTAATTTGTAACACTTATGGTGTGCGAATGCGCAATACAACTTAATTTTTTTTTTAATGGAAACACTATTTTTTATCTACATATTCGGATAGATTATTTTTTTAAAACATTTTTCGTCTTTAAAGTTTTTTTTTTATTTACAAAATTAAGCATGTTATAGTAAGTCGAAATTTGAATATAAGCATAATTCGTGTTTAATAGAATTTTCTTTTATAACCACTGGATATAATAAAATAAGTGTCAAATAAATATTTAATTTACTTTATATGTTTATAAATAATAATTTAATATAATTATTGGTCACCACAATGAATATTTAGAGTATGTGATAATTTTTTATTAGTAAACTTCTATAATAACGATTACAGTTTTAACTATTTTTGCAGTAGAATTTTATTTTATTTTACAATATCTCTAACGACGATAAGATAATCTGATAATCCCCTAGGCCCTCTAAAATATTCACTTTAATACAAGATAATCCATCTGAGATATTTAGTGTTACCTTGAATCGTGATCACACTGTATATTATTAATATTTTTGTGGTATATAATAATTAATTAAAATACATTTTAATACGTTATAATCAAATGTATTATTCTGTAAATAAAAACTGCAAATTTCTTCGTTGCATTCCAAAAATATTAAAATTAATACATAAGGTGGCAATGTGGCGGTGCGTGTATTTTATTATCAGCAATCAATTCATAAAATAAAAAATATGAAGACGTGTCTGATAAAATATCTGTAGTGTTAAATGTTTATGGGTGGGTACACCACAAATTGTCAGTGGTACCTATGTATTGCTAATACGATAAAAGTTGTGTATTACTTATAACATTGAGTATGTTTATACTTATTTGATATCCTAATAGTTAAAAATTTTATTTTATTAAATTATAAGTTCATATTATTTTTTCAGGGGGGAGGGGCATGTGCATCGTCTTGCCCCCCTCAATGAACACCCATAATCATGTTGTTAGTTATTTTATACTGTATCATGTTGTTGTATATTTCTAAAATACTTAGGCATATAATATATGCTGGTGTAGAATTTCAAATATCCAACTAACCACAGTGGGTATGGTTAATTGTTTTAATTATTATAAAAATATTTTTCTTACAGATCGAATCATTTGGTTTTAACATGCGTATCAAGTAAAAAAGAAACAAGGTAAAACTTTTAGGTCTGGTAAGACTCCACGATCGAGTGAGACTCTACAGTCAGATAAGATTCTACGGTCGAATATGATACTGAGATTGAGGAACGGGTAAACATTTATAATTTTTGTAATAACGCTTAATTTTTTCATTAATCAGTCAGAGATATATAGAAACTTTGTATTATATTTTTAAGATTCTTTGTCGATCCAAAGCAATTTTGTTTTTTTTTTCTAATAATAAAATGAGATAAAATTACTGTTAGAATCATGTGAAAATCAGTGAGACTTCGTCGAAATAATAAATGTGTATGAAGATTGAAGTATAGTGAGCCTGTTGATTGAACTAGTTCACGATATGAATAATAAACCCGGAAAGATTTGTAAGAAGAAAAACAGTGATGTACAAAATCTTTAGAGTAAACCAAGTATTCGTCATATTCAAACCAATAAAACACTCTGAAATGGCAAAAAAGTGGGAAGGAGAAAGTTTTGTGAAGAAAATTATCAATGGAAAACAAAACGGAGGAAGACTATCGTTGCCAGAGATGGTGAAGAGAGATCTACGCGTGCTGTAGCATCGAACGAAAACAATGGGGATAATTATTAAACGCAACGAAGGATTTAGTGGTCTATTTTAATATGCTTAGAAAGTAGAACAAGTAGATGTTAATAGGGAACTTGCATTCAGGTAAAATGTCATTTATTTGGGTTTTAGTATTCCGTCAACAATTTGTTTCAAAAATTCGATTAATTATTAATTTTATTTAAATATATATATATATATATATATATATATATATATATATATATATATATAATATGTATATATATATATGTATAATTAATAATATTAAATATTAATTATTAAATAAAATAATTGGACCGTAATAAAATGACAGCCACAGTTTATTGTAAGGCCTGTTATTAGATATTGAATCAATTATTGATTCTTCATTTCACATCCAGCTAAACGCATACAATTTCATGTTTACCAAATAAAGTTTTTTTTATGAGATTAAAGCACTCGTTACAAACGTAACCGTTAATTGTATGGCCGTATAAGGAATTAGGAAGCGCCAATGCATACTATCAAGACTAAAGGTTTAAATTGTCAACCATCAACATGAATTGTTTTATCAGATATAAAGACAACAATCCTGTTTTTTTCATTTTTAATTTAATTTGTATTGTTCTCTGAAATGTCGCTACTGTGCTAGGTGGTCACCTATTTGAATTTACCTTATGATTTTCAAACCGTTTATGTTTTATAGGTTTAATACATTTACTCTTGTACATAATATATATTATATTTGACACGAATTACGAATTAACTTTAAAGATTGATTATTTACTCTCATACAATTTAGTAGTTGTTTATCAACAACTTACTCTCAATTCTCAAAAACAATACGTAGTCCTCATTGTCTATTGATGATGTTTTAGTTGTGCTTAAATATAAATACAATTCGAATCTAATTTATAAATAATTTAATATAATTTATGATGATAACATTGTAATTATTTATTAATGAAGCCTATTTATGTTACGTAAAAACAATTAAAAATAATTTATTTTAATTATAAACATAAAACAACACAACATTATGGGGCATAGGTTATTTTTATCGCTATTTATATCAATACTTGAAATTATTTTGTTCAATTCTAATTTTATTTATATTCTATTACTTCCATTAGTGTTGAGTTAAATTTTTGAAAATTTCTGCATCAAAAGTTCGATGAGATAAATATTATTTTGTTTTAATAATGTAATAAATATATTTTTGAGCTAAAAATAATAGAACAACAACTATTAACCAATTAGTTTTTTTTTTACATCAAAAATACGTTTATTGTTAAACTTTCAACATATATGACGCATATTATTGTGAAAGCCTTGGAGTACTAATAGTAATAAAAGAGTCTTAGAATAAATTACCGTTTATGTAATATAATTCAAACAGATTATTAAAGATTAAAACAAATTGACGTCATTTTTTTATAGTGCTTAAGTAGTTTATGCTTATGTTTGGTACACGATTTTGTAACAAATACATTATTGGGTAAAATAAAAATGAAAAAATGTTTGTACTCGTATATTATAAGTCACTGCTATTATTTACTAGGTAGATATTTTTACACAATTCAGAAACTAGATGAATGGCTAAGATGTTATAAATTTGGCGCATGACTAAAATTACAAAAACGTGGGTGTATTGAGTGTTGGTCATTATGTGTAATTAAAACTTCAAACTATTAATAAAATAAAAATAAAAGAGAAAAAAATAAATTGCAAAAGTTTTAATACCACAATAATTGTATAATTTTTAGTACAACATGTAATCAAATACGTTAAATCTAAATAAATTAATACATAATATTTGGTGATGAAGTTATATAATTTTTCAAGAAAAGTTTTTTATAAATAAAAAAAATATAACCGAACAGTAAACATTGTTAATTATTTTTATATTATTTATACTAGATAATACCTATTAAAATAATATTCAATTATAAATTGTATAGCGTTTTTCAGTTCAATGTATTTAGCTAATCCGATTTTAAACCAAAAATTGACAATTTTTTAGGTAAATGTGCTTACTACCTTTGCTATACTTATAAATACATATTATACTGTGAAACTATATTATTCTGAGAAAGGATTAACTATGGGAATTAATTGCTAGGATAAATTTATTTTTGTCAGAATTGTGGCAACAGTTAATAATACTAAATTTTCTACATTTTTATTTTACCATTTCGAACAATCCGTCTAATCAACAAATTACTGTTCATCAACAAAAAAAAAAAATACCTATATTAAATTTAATAATATCATAATAAACATGCGGATTGTGCATGATGTACATTGTATCCTAAATAATGATACTAACAATAATATTACTTTTTATGCAACTTTTTACTTATACACGAAATCGTCAGCTTTTCATTGTCTGGTTTCAATGTATACCATATACATACCCAGAGGCGTATTTAGACAAAGGCTCTATAGGTCCGGACCTAGAGCGGAGACATTCAAAGGGCGGAAAATATAAACGATACATTCTTGACTGTTTGCTTAAAATTAAAACTCTACTTACATGTACCTACTATATTAATACATTATACATAGTACGAACCAGTATATACACCACAGAATAATTACCAGCTTAATATGATTAATACATTGTATGCACGTATGTTTTGTTTTGTATATTATATATAATTGTATACAAAACAAAACATACGTGCATTCAATGCGGGTTTGATTTCTCATACTGTGGATTCAAATTCAGTAATATAGACAGTAAGGTATACAAAGCAAGCACGTACCACAAAATATGAGTTTTCTAGGTATATCGCAAATCGCATTAATACAGTTCTATGTACTGTGTTCGTGCGTAGTCCTCAGTAATCACCCGATCATTCAACTATCAACGATACAGGTATAATCTTGTATTTCATACCCGTCTAATAAACAGTGACAAACAGCTAATTATAAAAATATTTTATAATACTAGGAGTATAATAAATTTGACTTGATTTTCCAAGAAATTATTTCGGGGGAATTTGAACCCCCAAACCCCCATATATACGTGCCTGATACAAAGTATAGTAGATAATAAATCTATAGCTAGATAATGGCGGGGAAATACCTGCTTATATTTATGGAGTCTCCTCATTATCTTTCATAATCGACTTTAAATTGTGATGATTTAATTGATAAATATGCTGAGGAAAAAAAGTAGAAGAAAATTATAAAGTTTTAACTATAATATATTTGTAAATTTTTTTTTTTGTTTTTTTTTTTTATTAATAAATCGAAAAATACATAGATACATACCTTATTGTTGAGTAACATTTTCGATTATCTTTCGCCTTTAAGCAATGCTTGTGTTGGAGAAAGAGAGTTATTATATAATATATGTTACAATTATTATAATTATAGAATTTACAACATATAGAGTATAAGTACTAAGTACGTATAAAGCTAAATATACAAATATAGTTTAAAAATGTTATCAAGAAAAAGTACTGATACAGAAAGAAATATAAAATAAACATGTTAGTCTAATATTACAAATAAAACCTCATAGATTAATATTTATAAAGCTTAAATATAAAATAAAATTATAGCAACTTATTGTTTATCTCAAGAAATAAATATTTATATACCAAGCCTTTAATATTAATCATTTCATCTACAAATATTTTTTTTTTAAATCAAAAGGCATAGAATTGAAAAATGTTGGTCCAAGATAATCTACAAAACATTGACCAGAAGATTTATTTGTATAATTAACAGTCAAATCAAATTTCCTCAATTCTCTTTTATTGCTTGACTCTTTATGATATTTATCTAAGTTAAATTTCTTGACCAAGTTCATAATAGCAATTTTTTTATACAATAACCTTATTGGCAAAACACCAAGTTCTCTATAGTTGGCTTTCGTAGATCCTTCTAGAGTGAATTTATTTAGGAAAATTCTGACTATATTATTTTGATTAACTACTAGTGCATTTAATATGTTATCCCGAAAAAAAAGTAGAAGAAAATTATAAAGTTTTAATTATAATATATTTGTGAATTGCATAAAAAGATATTTTGTGCAATTTAATTTTCATTAATAATGTATCTTTTTTGTATAATATTATAATATAACAAATTGTATATTCAAATATGTTTTATAACTAATTTTAAGAAGGATGGGGGGGAAGGCGGCAAATTGGAAAGTGTCTATAGGCAGAAAATCTTAAATACGCCACTGTACATACCTAAACATAATTATTAAATCAAAGTTTTATTTATAATTCAAGATGGTTATTCATAAGTATTCCATTATAATAGAAAATATTTATTGGTCACTTAATAAATATGTTGTGTGGTTTTTGCTATAAAATTATAGATGAAAAAATTATGTCAATATGTTTTTCCATTCACTACGGTTCACCTGGCTTTATATTTAGAATTGCATGTGAACATTACAAGTATTCACAGATTATACTTACGAAAAAATTACAACATTTAAAAAATAATATCATGGCAATGATGATGACGTTACATCAATGGTGAACTTAAATTATGAATTATTACTGAAACATGTCTCTATGGCATAATATCGTATAATATGAAATTCGAATGGATAACAATTATTATTACAATCATAACAAACAACGATGTATAGCACATTTATAATTATAGTATATTTTTACTAATTTGAAAAACATGTGTGGAAAAAAAAGAAACTTCCAAATCGCTGTGCGATTTATTTATTAAGTGTACAGCGTTACTTTAATAAAATTAAAAGTCGAGTGCTCATGTAACTAAGTTTAAATAAAAATAATAAAATATTAATTTAAAAATTAATTCTTATTAATATACACATAATAATAATAATAATAATAATAATAAACTTGATAAAGCATAATTCATAATTTACCTATACTTTTTTTGTCCAAAATACAATTTTTATTAAAACTTTTAAAAATAAAAGTAATAGCAATTTATTAATGTTTAGTTTTATGATTTAATTCTTAACAAAAATCGTTATTAATTATTTTATTAAGATTAATGGATTAAATCAGAAACAGTGAAGTCATTAAGTATGGAATTATTGTGAAAAATAACGAATAACGAATTGCTGTTTGTAAATCTTTTAATCATTTTAATATTTTTATTAAGTTTAAGTCTTCAATCGTTATAATTTTAAAAGAATCAATTTTATTATATAACAATATTACTCTATACTGTGAATTTCATGAATTCAGTTACAAACCACTTGCTAGCAATTTTATATTCCGAATAATCTTAAACATAATATGTTAGTATGAGCATCGTCCATTTGCCCAAAAAAAAAATGAATTCATTTTGGGTACAGCCCATTTACACCAAAATAAAAAAGGTATGTTTTTTCAGACAGATAATTTGCGCCAAATTTACCTGTATAAACATTTTAAATTAACGGCTTGGTTAATTTTTATATTTTAAAGACGTCGTATATATAACGTAGAGTAAAGTTATTTTTATATGTCTATAGATTTTTAAGATTTGTATATTATTGCGTCGAAAGATAAACTAACAAGTTTTATATCAGTTTTATATGATGTACGATATTATTGTACTCCGTTATCGGATATATAGGTATCGTTATTCGTCAAAAGAACGATCGCAGTGTGATTTCATCAGACGTTCGTTACGTTACACTAAATAATGAATGACACTAAATAACTACGATTTAAATAAAATTGTATTAATTATTATTTATTTGATTATAATTTGAGAACAAATATATTACTTTATTAAAATTATACCAGGTAAATTTGGGGCAAATGGGATGTCTGAAAAATTATACCTTTTTTATTTCGGCGCAAATGAGTAACCCTCGTTAGTATATTATACTGAAGCTAATTTGACTGAACAACTAATAAAACAATTGTTATAAGAGAAAATCAAATGGTTTTATAAGATACTTAGAGAAAAATATTGGTATAAAATTATGTCGCTAAAATGCAGAAAAAAACTTAAATGATATACTTAAATTCGTGTAATGTAAAAACTAGATACAGTAGTTAGAGTTGTAAAGGACATGTTCTCGCCTCAACGTGATGACAGGACACTCCTCCATAAAAATGTGTAGTTATTATAAAAGAGCATAGTAGTAACAATTCATTAACATATCAGATATTTTTTTTTACTTTGTGTAACACGCACACATAATAAAAATTATACATCATGATTATATAATTTGTAGTTTGACGAAGAGTACGTATTAGTGTTATTTAAGTTAGATTCTTTTGATAAAAACAGTTACGTAATACAGTGCTACAAAAAAAAAATTAATAAATAAAAAATTAAATTAAAAGTACCTTACAGTTATCAAAGTTCTGATTACTATAATATAGAATAGTTAAACTACTGTGTATTGTTTATATTCATCGAACTATTAACTAACCAGTAGCAAAATAATAAATAAAATATGTTGTACAAAAAGACATCCTTAAATAATATGAATTAATGATAGTTCTTAACGTATGGACCATAGACAGTGTCTTGCATGTCGTATAGGGGGCATCCGGTTCTTATGTAAATTTTTTGTTTCAATTAATTTTCATCAAATATCGACCTTGAAACTACGGTAAGCCTATTCATAATCTACCGCATAATAATACAATTATGGATGCGTTACACAAAATTACATTAAAGTTTGCATAATAAAAAAAAAAACAAAACATTAATTATGAATAGTTATTATAAGAATCATAAGATCTTATAAGAAAAGTTAAGTACATGGAAAAAAAATATACCTATATGTGAAAAAAATAAAAATAAAAATGTTAATATTTTTTTATAATTATTTTCACAGTTGAATAATGTCAAAAACGAAAGTATGTCTTAAAGTTACTTTATCCCAAAGAAAACAGTTGCTTAAAATGAAAGTGAGTTCGAAAATAGTTAATATCAGCCCCTAAAAAATTCTGTAAACGACAATAGACATTCTGAATAAATAATACATAAATCAAAATCGCAATATTTAAATGATTCCACTCAGAGGAACTTTAAACTTTCCGATTATTTATAATCTCTTCAGAATTACTTGCGAACAAACAGTAGAAATAGTATACTTGTACATCAACGAAAATATAAGAAAAATACTTATATAAGAGATAATATAAGAAAAATATACAAAAATTTGAAAATTTTTTATTAAGTTATATAAGTTATAAAATAATAAAAAATTGAATTAAAATTGAAAAAAATAATAAATAGTTATTACTCACAAATTAATATAAAAATAAATAAACAAAATATTGCGTACAAAGTCAATAAAATCGCAACTGAGTATGAAAAAATAAAAGAAGGAATACGCCAAGAAAAATTTATAGTTTTACATAGAGATGGTTATTATTATTTATTATTATCTAAAATATATTGATATGAGATATTATTTTTTAAATCAACTGTACAACTATACAAAGTATTAATACTTTCCAATATATGTATGTCTAATAAGAACTCGTTTGAAATAATTTCTCCAGTTAAATTATCTCTATGTGAAACGAATAGTTTTTCTCAATGTATTCCTTCCTATATTTTTTCATATTCAGTGATGATTTTATTGACTTTGTATACAGATGATAATAAATTTTTAATTCCAATCCGGTCGTAATTTACAAATTAAATGATACTCCGGCTAAGTATTTGTTTATTTATTATTTCTATACGCAATTGTTTATTTCTTTATTTAGTTTAATAAGTGTCAGCTAAGACACCAATTCAACAAAAATATTACTAGTCAAAAATTAGATCGTTAAAATGAACTATAAATTGGCTCTCCAAATTACAGTTCTATATAATACTAGATAGCGAATTTCTGTGATCAATTGAATCATTGACTATCAGTTACCGCAATGTTTTCTGTTGGCAAAACATTATTATAATGCTTAACTATTATTCACTATATATTATGTAGTAAACGAAATGTATTACTACAAAAAAGTATATTAGAGAAATTATTCCTACACAATTATTTCTTTATAATTAATCATTTTTCTTAGACTTGATAACAACAATAATCCTAATGTGGTTGAGTTACAACATCATTAAAAAAATGTTTTAAAAAATTCAATTTCATCCACTTATGCCGCTAATTGTAAAGCTTTTAACGATACATCGGAAAGTATTTTTGAAATACGTTGGCATAAGAAATCTAACGATTTATTAAATACAGATTCCAATGAAGTATCTCTTTTAAGTATTCCATTATTTAAATCCTTCGAAGTCCAAGATTTTGATATTGTAAAAGATAATATACTAAATTACATAAGTGGTTTTATAGTGAAAAACCTAATAAAAAATGTATTGTTCTGTTTGTACAAACAATTTATTAGAAAATAATTGTAATGAACATAGTTATAATCATAAATATATGTATTCTATTTTATTTGATATAAAAAATAGGGGAAGGTTAATCAAATGTTCAGGCGATGTATTAAAATAGTTCGGTTTGTTGAACATAAACTTATTTATTTTACTAGCAATTTTACTTCTATTACTTTGCCTTTAACATCTAAAATAATAAATTTAAAAAAAAACTATGTTTTTAACTATAATATTTTTAAAAAATATTAGATATTCCAAAGAAAGTTTATTAGATAGTCATAAATTAGATTTGGTGACAATAATATGTAAAGAATATTTAAAAATTCGTTTACATTAAGACAAAAAATGAAATGGTTGTTAGTAAACGCCGTCTTAACCGAGTCAATTTTGTTCAGTCATCAATAATATCATTTTTTTTATTTTATATTTGATGTATTTTATACACTTTAAGTAGTTATATATTTTTTTTAATTAATAATTTATAAATTAAAATTTTAGTGAACCAGCGAAAAATATAATTTGTAAGTAACTACCTATTCATTTAAAATATTATATAAGTAGGTACCTATATTTGATACGTACTTATATATTTTGATGTTTAATGTTGTTGTATTTAAAAAATACAAATTATTTTAATGATTGTTTCCTAGAACTATTATTATTTTATTTTACCATTTATAATTGTTATTCTAACTAATTCCTTATGCATTTTGTAAAATGAAAGTAATATTTTGCCAACTGAAAATACGACGGCCATTTAATCAGCTGGCTTCATAGTTTACAATGGTTATCATACAGAGTATCTTATCTAGTATTATAAGTCTGTGCTTCAAATATATATTATGGTGTTAGAATTTTAATTGTTTATCTTAAATTTTAATAAATAAAATCAAAAAGCGACTATTATATTTTTACAAATATAAACTATGAGCGTATCTAACGTTATCAATACTTAAAATTCGAAAAAATAAATATTGTTAACAAGCCAGTAATGAATACGTGATTGCATTTATAGGAATATCAACATGAGGAAAAACTCAACCTTAAAAATGGTACTAAAAACTAAATATTTATATTCTATTGAACTCAAGAATTAATAAATAATAATTTTTTAAATTTTAAATCTCCTTTTTTATACTTGAAATATTTGATTTTAATTCAAAATTAGTTGGCAATGCGAAACTCATAATATGATTGTTGCTATCTAAAAATATATTAAAATTTTATTTTTAATAATGTTTTTAGTAGATTTGTATGCGGCCCTCAATGAAAAACTGTTAAAAGATATGGCTCGCGTAAGTAAAAAGGTTGTTGATCCCTAATTTAAAAGTATGATTTTATTCCGATAGTCTACTGCAAGTAGTTTACAAAGAAATATGTTTTAGAATTTCCCAAACCATACGAAGGACGTTGTTACAAGCGCCAAAATAAAATAAATATGCAGTTTAAATCAGCGTTTTGAATGACAAATTTCTGGAAAGTTACAGTTAAAAGCAGTTTTTTATATCATCTGCATTCAATCCAAAATTAATATTTAATAAAGAATTATCTATTTTAAAGATTTTTCATTGCTATAATTGAATAATTAAATATATCTTCATAATAGTTTTCTTTCATTTTAAATAAAATAGTATCAAAACATGTAAAAATATTAACGAACTACTGACTAGAGGTCAAATTATTCTTCAGAATATGAATATATTGCTATCATTCAATTAAATATTTTACACTGTTCAATAATATTTTCCTTAAATATCAAAAAAAAAGTCTATTTAAATCTTTATATCGTAATTTTCGATTAGCATTGAAAATAAATTTAAATTAACACATTTTATAAAATGATACCAATGTAAATTTTCGTTCACGATATATCCTAGACAGATAACTTAAATGGAATTATACTAAAAATTTAAATTTTATATCTATTATCTGAATTAACCTCACTTAACCTATAATAATATATTATGTAAAGCTGTAATAAAGCTGTGTAATACACTAAGGTTTCAATTCCATGATGTACTCTAGAGACGTTTTAAAATCAAGTGTAAATCAATTAATTTATCTTATCTTATTTTGATCTTGTGGTTGTACTGTTATTTGATAATAAGTAAATCACAATACGGTTACTAAAAATGTAAATAATTGTCGCGTTAAACAAAATTTGGGCATAATGATTTCGCACTTGTAACACGTTGTTTCGGATAAAAATGAAATAAAATAATTAACTTCTATAATGTTATAATTTATTACTAATTTTATTGAGTTATTGAGTTGTAATGCTTCTAAAAATACCATTTTTTAAAAATAATAATTTCTATCGGAAGTGGTTAACATTAACTAATTCATTTTAATTCAATATGTTCTAGTATCTTTTTCGTTTCATACGTCTATTTTAATGTTACTCAGACATAATTTCGATTATGCCTCTGATATATTAGATATCTCATAGAAACTTTAGAAATTTTGGAGAAATATAAATAATATATTCATCGTCATTTAAAATTTCTAAATTTAGCTCAATGCCAATAATATTTTTGTTAATTGCTACGAAAACGATTGTTTAGAAGGTTTTTATTTTATGCTTAGTGATTATTTATGAATATTTTTCAAAATATTGTGCAATTTTTAGTCCTTGACTTTGACCCACAATGGTCAACAATAGCATGGCACTAATGATTAATTTTATTGTGATTACCGTCTTCCTGTAAACAAAAATTATGATGAATTTAGTCTAACTACTAATTAGATGGACTTAAGTATGTAAAAAATGTAATCTGTACACATATTGTGATAACAATAACAAACATGTACTGTTTAAAATAAACCGTATTATATCCAGAAATTATTATTATTTCTTACTTTTTAAATTTTTTTTTTATTACTACTTTATTATTGTTTAACTCTATGCTAATATTATTCATATAGTATATGATTAAAATATTAACCGAGCACAGGTCATAATAAATGCAATAATTTCAGTACCTATAAGGATTATTATTTCTCGTCAAGAAATATTAAATTAATATTCATAATAAGAGTATATTTCATTTCATCACGTAAGTAAAGAATTACACAAATAACTACTTATTATTTTTAACGCGCTAGTAAAGCACTACTCTCATGACTGGACTATATAGTAGTTATTGTTCTGTAATTGATTTTCGCATTATGGGCAATAAAAATGCACTAATACCTATTTTTCAAAATATCGTTCATGATTTGAAAAACTATTTTTGGCAGTACGGACTGCTATAGTGAATGGTAGGTATACGGTATGTCAATATTATATGTGTTTGTTATAAAAATAATAATCACTTGAATGGACGAGTTAAAAAGTAAACGTCTAAACGTTCAACAACGAGAAGAATAAATAATAATAATATGCAAATTACCGTGAGTGCCTAACTATTTAGTCTAACTACAATGATCCACATAAACATACACATATAATTATCTCGTTGGAAGGTGAACACGAACTAGGTAGAATTACTGAGAATAAAAATAATCTCCAGTCGTCTCATTTCCAGTTAGCTCGAGAATAATAACATATTATCGAAATGCGTTGCTCGTTTTTCCCGATTACTAGTCCACGTTGGGTATTGAGTCATCCACGCAGCTCTCACCCTGAAAGGTGGTTTTCTAATCGCAAACAGCAATATCTTCATCACGTACTGCACGCAGCAAAAACCTTCACCCACAGAATATAATTGATAGTGTGAATTGTTAATTCGAAAATTGTTATGTTTTTGCGCGCGTCAGGTATTTATCCATACGTTCTAATATTGCAGCGTCGTTATTATTATTGTTGTGTAGCATTACCCATAGAAAATAAATATATGTTTATGTATATGTTATACTAGCTGAAGCCTATATTTCGAAAGGACTACAATTCATTTGCGCACAATTAACAAACAATATAAACCATTTTTCAGAGAAATTTAACCACGTAACAGGGAGTATATGACCTACGTACCTCTTCAAATTTTTGAATTGATCACTACTGACGGTGGAAAATTATTATACTCATACAATATTTTCCTTTGCCCTATACAAAGCTTACGATTTTATGTCTATTCACCAAGACTCGAAACTTAAGACATAATGTGCATATTGAAATTCTAGTTGAATGCAAATTCGTTATTTAGTTATTTTTTTTGTAGGAATTCGCATATTTAAGGCTTAAGAACTTTTATATACATATTCTTAAACATCTTTATTAAGCTACACACATGTTCCGGTCGGTCTGTTGGTTATACCTGTACGACTGTACAGGAGGGCTGGAGGAGGACTGTACAGGAGGAGGACTCTCCTCCGGAGATCGGTCGACCGGAGCGAGTGTAGGTTCCGGTCACATATGCAGTTGCAACTTGCAACTGCACAGTCAGCCGGAGAAAATATGAAAATTCATTTGTCCATCCTGCCGACTTTGGGACTGCGTAGGCGTATCGGAACGTGTGTGGATTCAGGTCTCCGCCCGCCCACCAAACTGCTAAATTGTAGCTATTTTATTTTTATTTTTTACCCCTTTTCGTGGGGTGAGTATGATTTCCTCATAATTATATATATATAAATTTTAATGAGAATGGTGTCATCAATGAAAGAAGTTGAAAGTAAGTTTCTTCGTCCATGCACAATTATATCAGTCTTTTGAAAATAACTTAAATTTGGTCAGCAGATTAATGTGAGAATATTTGTTTCTTTTTGTGACTAATCTTTACACCATAGTCTACATTTACGTTTTTTAATTTTATTATTACTTTTCATTGACCATTCACTTGACTATCAATAAGCCTGGAACAGCAAACGCGTGTTTTCATTGATAGCTATGTCTATCAAAACTTGTGACTGAAGTGATGCCCGGACAGATTCACCGTGGAACGTGTATGGCTTTATAATCTTTATCATACTGAGAAATAGTGATCGTCGATTGGACCGAATTTATTATTATCTAAATTTACCAAGGCATAACTATTGTACCATAATATTGGTGGTTATTAGTATTTACACGTTTATCTTCTAAAACATGGATGAGCAACTGGTGGCCTGAGTACTCTTTTTATCTATACTTTCAAATCACTTTTTAATTAAAAAATATTTTAGCGTTTATCAGTATTTAATTTTATTACGTTATTCGTAAGATGTAGATATTATATTTTTCTTTAGTATTAAACTCCAGCTATATCATTAAATTTCTAAGTATAATATATAATCTGCGATAATACGATCAATACAGAATAAATCCAAACAAAACCATAAATTTTTAATAAGTTAATGTGCAATTTTCGATTTGTTTTTTATATTTTCAATATAGATAAAAATTCCAAAAACGAGAACAAACGAAAAGGAGGACATGAGAGGGAACAAGAGAAAAATAAAAAGCTCCTGTCTGAGATTGGGCAAAAGTGTGAAAAAATTAATTCATATTTCAAAGGTAGGTATTGACGTATTGTAGTATACAGAGTTGGGCAAAATAATATTATCTAGATAATTATTCGAATAAGTATAAATTGGAATAAAAAAATATTCGAATAAACATATTTTCAAATTATTTGAATGATTACTTTTTATAATTATTCGAATAAAAATGTATTTGAATAATTTTTGAACATAATGCTAAATAATAATAATCCTAAATTTTAAGAGGACGTCATACCCACATGACGTGTTATCTCTTTCTTACGAACGTAAGACATTGCAAATTTGCGTTTAGCAGATTCAATGTTATGCTGTTAGCTTTAATATGACAGTCAATTTACCTATTATCAAACTTAAAGGTAATAATATTATCTAGGGAATTTCAGAGGCTTTTATTTATATCTTAATTCTTAAGTGAGTTATTGTTATATAAAATATTAAAACTTTAAAATTCTTGCAACTCGCTTAAAAATTAAAATATCAATAAAAGCATATGAGGTTTAATTCGAATTCTTCACTTTCTAGTTTCTTCTTTTCGAGTAGATAATTCTATATTTGTTTCATTTATAGTATTTTCTATTTATTCTAAATAAAAGAAGATATACAACCTTGAACTTAAAATATAATGCCTTGTCAACTATTGTTTGTTAATATGTAATTATTTTAATTACCAAAATATCAACCATATAACTACGATAAAATTACTAAAAATTAATTAAATAACTATGTTTGCATATTAGTCAAGTAATTTTTTATTTGAATAATCATAATTAACAAATATTAGAATAATCGTGAAATAATCATTCAAATAAAAATCATAAAAATAGAACTGTATTTAATTACTACCAATGCTACCCCTGAAAAAAATGTACAACTGAAGTATATAGTGTAGTATTAGATACGATAATAAGGATCGCGGTGAATTGGTCGCGAACAATTGATCGCCGGTGAATTGATCGCTGGTGAATTTATCGCGCGTAAAATTAGTCGCCAGGTTAATTGATCGCCAAATAAAATAATTTTTAATAATTTTGACCATTTTGATAATGGTTTACAATCCAAGATATATAAATATCAGTAGATATTTAATATATATACACATATACTCATTGGGTAGGTAACGTTTGTTGTAATACTTGTAATCAATTATGGTTATCAAAGATAAAATTATTATTGCTATGGACTGGTTTTATCACAATTATACGACTTTTGTCGACTTACTATACTTGACTAATATGATTCGGCGTGGCTTTGTGTAATATGGCTAGTGTTGTCTTGAGTCATATTAAGTTGTATTAAATTGTATTTAATTTTTTTATTTTTTAATTTTTTAATTATGGAATTTATTAAGAGTGAAAATGGTAAAAATGAATTAGTTTGTGACGGTTATATTTATAATTTTGAAAAATTTGGTACCGTAAACAAATATATATGGAAATGTGACAAGTATAAAAAAATGAAGTGCAAAGGTCGTATTCATTCAAAAAACGATGAAATTATTAAAGAAATTGAGTTAGGATTATCCTATATCCGATTTCTAAAGTATGTAACGACTACAATAACAGAAGCAAGGTAGATTTTTTAAAAGGGATTGCTCATAATTTTCAATTGCAGCATTAATGTACATTTTTTAATCATAAATTATTATTATTTTATTTCATTTTTAAAATTATTATTATATACTTTCATTTGTAATTTTATTTTTACTTGTATCAAATCTAAAATTGTTTATTAAGTTATAAAAATATTTGGCGATATATATATTATATATATATATATATATATATATATATGGTGTATATATATTAAATATCTACTGTTTATTCAACATTGATATACCTACAAAATATTTAAATATATATATCTTGGATTGTAAACCATTATCAAAATTATCAAAATTATTAAAAATTATTTTATTTGGCGATCAATTAACCTGGCGACTAATTTTGCGCGTGATAAATTCACCAGCGATAAATTCACCGGCGATCAATTGTTCGCGACCAATTCATCGGATACCCGATAATAAATAGCATGACTACTAGATTTGTAAATAATAATTCTTTATATTTTGATCTATCACTTTTATCTCCAAACAATTTCCCTCTCAATGATGTGCCTGAAAATGCGTTTTTAACATTGGCTAAAAAATTAAAACCATTTTTAAAATGTGATGATGGAGATAATCTTAAAGAAATAAGAAATTAACTCTCAGATGAACTATTGAATTTCAGCAAATCGTGGAAGTATTTGAAAAACTCTCTAGAAAATGAATATCATGTCCATAGTTTATCATATCATATGAATGATGAAGATGAAAATCAAGAAGAGGAAGACTTAGAAAATCAATTAAAACCTTGCAACTCTACTTGTAAAAATTGTGCCATTTGTTGTTACAGATTACTCGTTAAGTACAACTTATTTTCTAATGCATATAGCTTATTAACTATAGCTTATAAATATCTGTTGACGCTACCAGTTACTCAAGTGTACTGTGAAAGATAATAAATGGTAAGAAATTAAATTTGAAAAAGTGGTCTGAAATAAATTAATGTGGCCTGAAAATATCTGTTTGCCCGGTAAGAATTGTTGAGCCACTCCGCCCCTGGATATTAAGCACTTATTGTATTGGTTCAGTAGTAATATTAAACTATTAAAAATAAATGCCAATTGTCAATTTTAATAACTTTTTTTTTTCATTTTTGTTTTTTTTACTATAGCCCGTAAGATTTTATATTTCTAAAAATTGACCTTTTAGTTACTTTGAATTGCCCATCCCAACTCTAGAAGATTAAAGTTTGATGAAGATTGTATGGATTGTATAACAGGAAAACACAACAATACGCAAATGTGAAGTGTTTAATTTTTTTTTAATTTTCTTTTGATTTTTTTTCTCTCATATGACTAATTTACCTAAATTGTATTTTACTCAATAAATTGCATATTTTTGCATATTTCCCGAATTTTTACTGCACATTATACCGCATATTATGATTTACTTTAATGCATAGGTACGTATGCGCATATTTGAATACTTTTTAGCGCACAAAGTTCCGAGCTTTGCTAATCACATTTCGGTGTCATATACGGACGGGTTTAAAAATGTTAGAGCTATTCAGTTATCATCGTCCATAACAAGCCATTATTTTCAATTTTGTCGATTGGAAAAAAAAATTCTTATCGCAGTTACAATAAATTATATACGGTCTTGTCGTTAACGCATAATGGAATAAACAACACAATAAAAACAATGCGATTAATTAGCATCAATGACTCATGCACTTGGCGAGCACGGCGATCGCGGTTACATACGAAAACTGACGGGAAACCACGGTCGCACATGGACGTGATGGTTTTGAAGAGTGCACGGGCACCCTGTACACTGAGCACCGCGTCTACAAGGTGGTGTTCGCAGTTTTTTGCGCTGAACGAACTGTCGAAAATTAAAAATAATAAACAAATAAATAAACACATTAATACGTGCGCAAACGAGTAAGTCTATCCACACCTCTCGGAAGCGAACCGCTGCGTAATGATACGGTCCGACGGCAATGCGGGCGTCCGTGATGCGATCCGAACACAATGGAAGGCGTACGCGTTCCAATGCCGATTTGCGGTCCCTCCGCGAACAACCCCCTGGGTAAAGCGTGCAACGCGAATGGCATCATGCGCGTGCTCACGTGTACCGGTTTCTTGGAAGGCGAGTCCATACGGAATACGTCAGCCTCGGGGCCGTCGTCGGAGTACGTGAGCTGAGCGGATAATGTCGTCAATGATTGCACTGCGGCGGGATCGTCGGTTCGCGTGTTGAGAAGTCCAGGATGCCACGGGTCACGGTCTTCAAACATCGCGTAGGCCCGAAATTCGAATTTTGCGTGTTTTTCTAACATCGAAATGACGGCTGTTATCAACAGTTAATTAATTATGTGTATAATATAATAAAAACAATTATATCAACTGATCGGTGTAAAAAAAAAAAAAAAAACAAGCAATTAACTCATTTTTCCATTATCGCTATAGCGAAACTATTCTTCAATGTTCAAAGAACCAGTGACGTATTTGTACAGGGTGTTTCTGAAATGGTTTAGGAATCTAGTATACACTAGTAGTACTCTCTAGAGTGGTTAAATGAAGAATTTTTTCAAATTTTTTTCCATCTTCAAAATCTGGGTTATATCTATTTATCTTTTGAGCATTATTTCGAATCTAAACACGAATACTTGTAATTTATTTCTTGCGAATTTCTCGCATGAATCGATATGTGACATCGATTTTGGACTTGTCGCATTTTTTTTTTTTTAATTGGTTTTCATTCGGTTTTCATTATACATTATTTCTACTTAGGTTTTTTACTTACACTCCAAAAGGATATGTTATTATAATGATGGGTTTGATTGAAGCGTAGAAATAATTTTATAGAATTAAAATTTTAAGCACTTTAAAAGTACCTAAACTAATTCATATATACAACCAATTCAAGTACAGTAGAGTCCTCGCTAATCCAAACTAGATTATGGGTATTCTCGAATATATATATATTATACATGAGTACATAAATTGCCCGGATTATCCTGATGTCTGGATTACCGATGACCGGATTAGTGGGACTCTACTGTACTATAAAATATTTTTATGAGTTTTCTTAACTATAATGTGAATAACATTTTAAAAAAATGTAGTATATTACGACGATAAAGAATTTAAATAAGTTTTAAATTTTAGCAAGCAAATAAAATATGATATGATTTTTATATCAAATATAATAAAATAAATAAATAATAATATTATCTAAATACAATAAAAATAAATATCATAGGTTTTCATAATTAATAAATAAAAGTTTTTTCAAAACATTGTTGGTTGTGTAAGAAACACACTGAACATTATTAGGTATGTTATAATCATTTGTAATTCATTTCAATTGCTGAAATACTACAGCACATTAATTATACTAACTGCACTCCTGTAAATTGTTCGACGGACATATTACGTTTTATTTACATCAGAAAGCCTATTTGCCTACTTCGTATATGAAACAAAAAATGAAAAATCCCGATTTATTTTTGATGATACTACATCATGTTGTTGAGTATAGTAACTATCTATCTGAACTCGGGGTTTTTAATGCTGTGATCAATCGGCAATAATTAAGTAACGACCTATAAGACCTAAGCGTAGATTTAAAAAGAAAAAACAAGTTAAATGCCCACTTTTGAAAAATATTACGGTAACCGACTTGTTACATGGTAGACCACCTATTTTATTTCCATACCAAGCTGTAGCCTTGGATTTATTAGTGCGTAAGTTTTGAGGACAATGAGATCTATGAATTGGCAATCTACACGACGACCCGCATTCGCCTGGAGGAACGTTATTAAAACGGGTCTATTTACTGCGGCCATAGAAACAATGCGAACTTAGAATGGGCGTGTTTACAAATATATCACCATAAGTAAAAAAATAATATCTAAAATCAGTGTTCGACGCGAAAACAAAACACTGCGACGATATGGCAATGGAAACATTGAGCATTTTAGGAAAATGTCCTCAAGCCGTAATTCGTTTATTGTTAACTATACGAAAATCACATTTAACGGACCTACTTTATGTCGGCGCAAGAATTTTAGTCTATAAGATATTCGCACTACAGAATGTAACATAAAATGTTGTAACATGGATGTAACATGATGTATGTAACGTACATGGATGTATGTAACATGGATTTTTGCAAGAAAAAAAAACAAAGTAAAATAACCGATTTCTTAAAAAATGAGTATAACGTGCGAGTATTTAACGTAATATTAAGAATTACATTGATTTAACATTTAGCTGAGCTTAAGTAAATATAACGGTTTTTATAAGTCGTTATTGATAATACGCAGTCAAAATTAATCAATAATTTAATATATATTACATATATATTATATGTAGTATACATAAAATGAATATTATTTTTAGTATCACATAGTAAATAAGAGGAATATTTATTCATATATTATCAACAATATTTATATTTAGATAGTATTACGTTTGAATTGTTTTGATACTAAAGAAGTATATAGAAACGATTTCACACGGAGGATAAGATTTATACTGTAGTACAATCTAAAACATAATCACCGCAGATTACACGTCTCGTATCAATAATATTTCATATTCAATAGGTGATAGTATGACACATTTTCACCTAGTAATATTTTATAACTTCTAATTAAAATTAAATGTAGCAATAATTACTATTATATAATAAATATTAAAAAAAAAGAATTCGATTAATTTAAGTGGTTTAATAAAAAAAATAACATAATATATTATAATATATTTACTTTACATTTTTTTTTAAATTTGTACGAGTAGTATGTTACTTGATTTCAAATAATTTACAGCATGATTACATTACGTAATATTGTTTCTTTACTGATTTTTAATTCTCTTGGATCAAAATTTAAGTATATACCTAAGTATTAAATGGGTTTTATTACTGAAACATCATCAATGTGAACAATAAGATGACGAATTTGTTATTGCGAAGAATTTATAATTTTTTGTACCATATGTGATTGACCACAGTACTAAATTATGATACTTACAATTTCCTAAAATAACTAATGTACATAATAAAATCAAAACGTTTTAATCGATATTTAATTTGAATAAATAATCTTAACGGTAAAAATAAACGTTCCTCATCTTATCGGTTATAATATTATAACGATTAATGTACACTTAATTGTATTACCATTTAACCTACATTTCATATTTGAAAAATGCTGTTTGTTGAGGTCAAGAACTGAGATTCACAAATAGACGCACGTGAGATTTTTTTACATTATCATTTAAACAAAGATAGATAAAACATAATTTCATTGTTGTGTTAATTTCCATTGTGCTCACGTTATTATTATTAGTTTTGTTTTGCTCGCGCCAGACGGTTTTAACGAGATGAAAAAAAGTTGTCCGTTGAATGGGCTAAAGGAAGAGAAAAAAATAAACGACTGCAGTATCCCGAAATGTCTACGGAGACGAGAACAGAAAAAATAAAAATATTAAATAAAAAGTGTGCGTAAGAAAAAAAAACCGTCCAGTCATCGGTCTCACGCGCTGCAGTTGACCAACGGCCCCGAGAGAACTATACGCACATTAAAGAATATATATGTATACGTTCATGCATACATGTACTTATTATTATTATTATTATATACGTCATCCGTTCCATTTACGCAAACGTTTGACAACACTTAGCCCGCGGTGACCCAGGTCAGTGTGTGGTCTCTCCTGCAGTGGTGGCGGCGAGCAAATTAAAAATCGCACTACCTATAATATATATATATATTTATAGGTACATATACCACAGGGGTCTCTGCCGGTTGTGTTTGATGTGATTGCGTCGCATACGCGAAAATATTAGGCACGCGAGTGATAGTAATTATTATTATTAAAACTATTATTATTGTGCAAACCGTGATCGTGTCGCCAGGCCGTCGGGCCAGACACACCACAGATGGATCGTCATCGCAAGGACTCTCGCGATAGGTGCCCGCACTGATATTATAATTTGCACGTGTTGGTACGGGTGAGACGAACGTTTAAGATTTTTTTGTGTATTCGAATATTGTATTATAGTAGTGTCTACCACCAAGTCCGTAGTGGTAGTAAAAAAAAAATATATATATACGTAAATAATAAAAAATTAGAGAAAAGTAAGTGCTCCCCGCGCCGGCAGGCAGAAAGTAGTTTTTCGCATAATTTTTTTTTTTCGTTTTATTCGCGTGCCCAAGGATATACTATATTGTAACACGCCTGCATCGACAAAAAGGATATTTTATTTTTTTACTTCATTCAGCAGCCGTACGTATATTCGTAAAACGCGCTGTCTATATACTGGAAAGAGGTTATAATATGCAGACACTCGACTGCTACGGCGACAGTTGACACAAATATTCCGGTCAGAGTATTCTAATTAGATCACACGCGGATTTTATAGTGTACGAACCAAGGTCAGCGGTGTGGTGCACGACAATGAGGAGGAGGAGTACAGCCGAACACGATAGTTATGCAAACAGCCAAGAAATACTTTCTCGCGACGTGTGTGTGTGTGTGTGTGTGTGTGTGTGTGTGTGTGTGTGTGGCACGTTTGTATTTGTGTGTGCATGCTTGAGTTTGCGCATTTATATCATCATTCATATAGTACCTGTCATAACACTGTATTATTACAATGTTACTGTTACCCTGGTCATGGTAAGCGGTCCATTATGCTCATCGCCGCTGTTTGGCCGTCATCAATGGGCTCTATTAAAATTGTGCTTTCTTTCACACGCGTGGGGACTTTCTAAGTAGCGCGCGACACACGCACACACACACACACACACACACACACACACACACACACACACACACACACACACACTCATACACGTGGTTTGAGTGTCATTATTATTTAGTATACTAACGCTAGTATAACTCAGTCATATCCGCTCGCTATAGTTCTATAAAAAATATAATGTCTAGAAAGCTTTTTGTTCTTCAAATTTCCATGGAAACCAAAATAATAATGATAACGCATAATGTTTGGCTCTAGTTTTAAAATGAAAACATCGGTTATTGTTATCATTATCCGAAGACGTCTGTGGACGTTCTTACTGAAAACAATCAAAGAGGATTCGGAACTTTCAAGATGCATCGAAAAATAATCATAAAAAAGTGTACGATAAAATTAAGATTAGTTAATTCCAGGAAATATTTTTATAATTTTCACTTATTTTCATTCAAACAATCTTCGTGGAGCATATAATTTCATTATTGAAAACCGATCAGTAAACGTCCTTAAGTAATCTATATTTCTAATCTACAATGTTTTAATATAATGAAAAGAAAAATAGAACTTTACACTCTTAGAGATAAAATCCGTTTTATTCTTCATGAATATTTCATAAAAAAAAATAAGAATGAAATATGGTATATCGATGTATTAATTAAAAGTTATGCTGCATTAAATACATACACCTTTTTTCTGGTAAGCGTCGTCACATGTTTTAAATTCAAACGTGGTACAAGACGTGATATACGCGTGTCATATATTCTGATAACGTAACATATTTTGTGCGTATGCTTTGTATTTATATTGATACAGTTTTATCAAATTTTAAAACCTTTACATTGTACTTTACATATTGTTATCATTAGATATTTTACTAATACACTAAATATATAATTTATTAATTTTCATATAGATTATTTCCGTTGTTTATAGATCACGTTCACAAACAAAGTTTATACTTTACAGTAGATTAAGTTTTATTTTATCTAATAATATTAATAAGACCAAGACAACGAAAAGAAATGTATAAATACTATAAATATAATAGTATATACTATAAATACATATTTTAACTATTAACATTGATGGTGTAGTGCTGGATTAAAAATCACAACGTCAAAAATGTTTACAATTGAATTTAAATACTGATCAACTCGAGTATATAAATTGACATTTGGAACTTAAAAATTCAAATTCACTTACAAAAATTGAATGATATAATAATTCAACAAATTTTAAGTAAGCGTTTTGGCATTGAAATTTTTTTTTTTGTTATTAGCTTTAGCATAAAATGTAAATACTATTTTATGTAGTACTATATTAGCAGTGGTATTTAACAATAATTTTAAAAATCTGTTCAAATTATAAATCAGCAGAAATGTTGTACTTGTATGTAGAACAAGGATACTAAAATTTAAAGTTTGTTTTTTTTTATGATTACACTTCGGTGATTAAAATGTACACTGTAACAGTAGAAAATTATGTCGGTATTGAATTTTGTAATTTTAAACAATTTCACACTCTCCGTAATTTTTCGAGACACATAAATGTATAATTATTTTGTGTTTTTAAATCTGTGTTAAAATTAAAAAAACTTTAACACGATTTTAGTAAATCAAATGATAGAAGACACCTTGAAAAATTGTTATATTATAACTACTACTATAATGAATATACATATATGTGCAACTTTTTCTTAAAAAAATTTAAATTGCCATGTCGACAAAGAAAACAGTATAGGTACTTAAAAAAAAAAGTTATTACAAAACTCGCATAATCATTTGTGTAAAGGAAAAATCTGAATACTTTTATACGTATGCATTTCCAGTTCTGATAAAACAGCATGTCTAGTTAGAAATACGTACTTTTTTGTATCTAAATAAGGATTCGATAAAATAAAATATTACTTATTTTATTTATCTCCTTTCAACGTGTAACAGTAGATTAGGGCCTAAATTGTTGAATAATATCAGTGTATAGGTACTCGTGTATTCATTATGACAGTGTAGTCATGTCACGTGTAGTTTTTGGATAACGTATAATATTTTAGTTATTTTAGACATTTTTAAAAATTCAAAAATGATATCAAAATGATTGCCAATAATTTTAGTTGTAAATATGTACTTTTGATGTAATATACATAAAATAATATAATATATAACATAATATCAACTATTGATACTATAACTAACGAATTGATAAGTCTCATTGAAACTAAAAAAAAAAATTGTATTTCAATAATTCAAATACTATTCTATATTTCAAACAGTAAAATGGTTTTATTAAAATTTTGCAATATATTTCAATGAAAAAGGGTATGGTTGAATATCATTTCTTGGTTTGTAAAATATTTATTTAAGCAATTTAGGTTGTTCATTTTTTTTTTTTGTGCCTTTAAATTAAAATGTGTGGTTATTGGTTTTTTAAGTTAATAGTTCTGTAAATACGTTTAAATGATTAGATTAAATGTTAGGTTGACAATTTTTAGGGATCGAATTATTTAGAAACATATTCTGTTTGAAAATAATATTGCACTACCGTCGAAATAATAGTAAGAAATATTACGGAAGATTGAGTTTTGATGTCTTCAAATTACATGTATATAAATATATTTATAATTTTAAAACACGTGAATTAACTAACAAAATGAATGTTGAGTGCTGTAAATCACCTTGTAACTTGTATGTAGTCTATATGGTTATATTATTTACTAGATATTAATTTGACACATACATTTGATTACATTTAAATGTATTTAAACTTTGTAGTGATTAGAAGAGTCACAGTTTCACATTGTACAACATTTAAAAACAATTTTTTATCAATTTTTATAATACACAGTTTGCACTCTATAAACTATATACCCGGTGTACAATATATTTACTATAAAATTATAATAAAAATTTAAATTGTTTGCAATCGATTAATCTTTTGTTTTAGCTTACACCAGGAACCTACACGCAGATGAAATACTTGCACTGAACAATGCCATATTTTCGCAGGTTTCCAAAACAATGATCAATAAATCCATTGTGTGAAAGTGATAAACACTCGGGAACTACTTGGTTCCCTTCCTAGTTCACTAGAACATTCGAGAACAGAATTTTATATTAATTTTTTTTTTATAATTTTTGTTTAAAGTGTTCTTGAATCTGTACCGACTGAGCTAGTTAATACTAAAAGTGACAAATTCAAAGACGCTTGGGGCACCGTCCTTGAGTCTTGCGGAAATAGTGTACCTACACTCCATCCCGTTATTGAAAAAAAAAAAAAAAAAATGAAAAAATAAAAATAAAACTATAAAATATACATATTTTATATCCTTCATTCTTATAAACTATACTCACAACTATCTGAGCACATTTACTTTACTATGATATTTATGATGTAAGCTATAAAGAATAAAGGGAGACAAAAACTACAATATTATTATAAACTTATTGCTTTATAATCATAAAAATAATACTAGTGTTAAGTATCCAATTGTATTCTATTAACTAAAAAAATTAAAAATTACAAAAAGTAAAATCGATTTTATAAAAATATTTTGATTTTAGTATTTTAAGAAATGGGATACCTTAAGTACTGAGTACTGTATAGTATTAATTCTAAGTATCAGATACATATAAGAGTTTTTCAATTTGACTGCAATGATAAACCGTATTCATTACATCATACAAAAACCAATTCTGAATGAAGTTTGAATATATATATATATATAGATATATATATAGTAGATACATTACATAAAAATATTAAAAATATACTTATAGTAGTATACTTATATTAGTATATATAGTAAATAGAAATGAATGGCGTTTATAAAAAAAAAATATTAATTAAGTTTTTAATATATATATATAAATATATATATATATATATATATATACTATAGTTATATGATTATACAATAAAAGAGATTATCCTTGAAATTAATTATGAAGTATTTATAACTACAAGAATTATATATATTAAGCGTTTCATATAAATTCACAGTTATTCAAATTGATAATATATTATACAAATTATTAAAAATTATTGGTCAAGAATGATAATTTAAATATAATGTAATTAAAATAGGTCATACTATGAAAATAATTTTCTGTATTCATTGAAAATCTTCATGCGGAGAGCTATTTATACTATCGAAGAAAATAAAAATAAATAGAAAAATAGTAAATACAGCTCAAAATAAAAATTTAAATTAGTATATATATAATATTAGTATAGTAAGATCAAATTGCTTTTAAAAGAAAACCTTTTTAAATAATTTAATCCGAGAAATTTGAATTTTGTATATTTTTAAATGGGCTTTATGTGCATTGACATTTTTAACTTATCATTTTTAATTAAACCAAGGTGAAAAATAAAGGAACAAATCAAAAATTATTATTTATTATAGTCATAGAAAAAAAGTAATATTTCATATCCTGATAATTTTTTAATGATGCTTTAAATGGCATAGCTAATACAATATTAATGTTATGAGGTGTATGCTTTAAATGGCATAGCTAATACAATATTAATGTTATGAGGTGTTAAAATTGACAACTATGTAAATTTCAGTGAAAAGAAAATTATCGAAATCCAGCGTATGTCCTTCAAAACTCTGCTTTTCAGATGCAGGATATCGATAGTGGAAATACAGAGTATCGAGGATTCATGGATCATTGTGACATATATAAATTTGTTAGTTGTGTATATTTGAAAGCAACTATAAATCATTATACATAAATATGTAAAAAAATATGCTTGTACTATACTATATTATTAAATATTATAACGATGTCTTAATATGACTATAACTATAATATATATTGGTATTTATCTTCATACTTAAATATTTTAATCAATTTTAAACTAATGGTTATTAATGACTTAATGTATAATATTAATGTAGTTATTACTAACTATGTCCACTAAATTAAAAAATTTAATTAATTATTGAAAATATTCATACAAAAAAACTGGAAATCATTAAATTATTAATGTTGATATAATTCTTTGGTCGAGAGAAAATATAGAAAATCTGCTGACTAAAGTATCAACAGGATACACTTTCATTTTAATAAGTATTTGTACTTTATAATTTAAGAGTAATCTCCTTAACAAGAAACTTAAAAATCTCTTAATTATCTTTAGCTATTTCACCGATAACTTATACCTACCGTATTTAATGTAAAAACCAATCAATCTGGTTTCAAATTTATTTTTAATGAAAAAAAAGTCGTTGAATTCTCAAAATAACTCTCAGTATAATCTTGATTCATGAAATTCTAGTTAGAGTATTATATTTTTTATATTTAAAACATATTACATCATTATTGCGCTATAATTTATTCATGTAAAAGTAATATTTAAAAATAATTATATAATTATGTATGAAATAAATTTTGTGTCAATTTTTATTGATAAAATTTTATAGTATTTTGCAAAAAAGTTTAAAATAACCATTGGCTCAGAAAACAGTAAGTGGTTAAAAATTGTTAACATTTTTTTTTCGCATGTTTTTAATAATTTAAGAATATTTGTCAATATTATTTATAGTAGTATATCTTCTGAAATTATGTTTGAAATGTTAATATTTATAATTCATGTGTACAGAGGAACGATACAATATTGTTACAGTGGCTTGTGCATAGATGATCAAATGTCGTCAAGTCATTCTCTGTTTTATTGTTACTCTTAAATTATTACAAGTCTATACAATAAAATATACCTACTTAGGAAAAATAATCTAAATTTATTAACTATGTTACGTAATTAAAAGAGTCAATATAATTTATAAAGTTTATTGAACGGTTCAACAATCAATTAATATTTTCAAGGTAATAACTAGGTATAAACTATTACTAGGTATAACTGTCAACATTAAATGTGTACTTATAAAAGCTTAGTACATCAAATTACATTACAACACTTACGTTGATACAATATTTTACTGTAGATCATAATCTTAATTAAATATAACACATTTTTGATCAACAGATATACAAACAATACAGGAATATAATTTATTTAATTAGCTAAAACGTGTGCATAATTAATATTATTTTTTAATATTTTACACACACACACACACAAACACACATACACACAAACACACATACAGCACACATTTATTATATCATAATATATCGAGTATCCAATAATAAATAAATCGCATTTTTTTATATTGCCTCGTCGTGAGTTACGGATAATGATATATCAATGTGATAATTATTATTATTTTTGCGCGAAACCGGTTGTTGAATATGTAACTGTATGTAAACACAGAATAGTTTATCGAATGCCGGCGAGTGCAATAGTATAATTTTATCATATGTTCTCACGTAACCTTATTTGCGACTGCACTGTAAATTTAGGCCCGTGTGTATGGTAACACTCGTGTTCTATGATTTTCGTCACAACCCGCCGGGGAGTATATTTTTTTTTTAACGATCATAAGAAAACTACCGATAACGCGCGCTATAGGTTTTTCATGCGAGGACAACGCAACAAGCGATACATGGTAGGTAATTAAAACTGCATAACTACGTATGTCCCCGTCACGAAGGTTAACCGAGAAAATATTAAACCCCGTAAAGCCTAGCCCGAAAAATGCAATTACTCGTCCGGCTCAGATGTACTCATTGCGACTCATTGCGGTCAAATGTGATGCTCATTAATAAAAGAAATTATTTTTTCCGCTTGAATAATACTATAATGGCAAATAAGAAAATCAATGTTGGGCCTACGGTATAAAATGCACATGAACAGTATCCGTGGATAATAAATTATATGGAATTTTTTAATTATACTTATATACATATATATATATATATATATATATATATATATATATATATATATATATATATATATATATATTTAGTCGTTTGTAATCATTCGTACTTGAAGTTGCTTGTAGTACAGTGTAATATTGTCATTCGTAGTTTTATTCTAAATTGATGAAATATTTGATACAGCAACTTGTGCAGGAGAAATAAAAATAAATCTATCCAACTAAAACTTACAAATTGTTATAGTATTATATTAATATTTGTTTTGATATTAAAACTAGATAAATAATTATTAACATCATTTAACATTATATTGTTTTATTATATTATCTTTTATAAAACTATATCATAATTTATTTTATACATAGAATATACCACTCAGAAAAATAGCTACAATTTTGATGAAAATGGGTATGATTTTACGCCTATCAAGTTTTCTCAAAAAAATTTGAATATTTTTTTAATTAAAACAAAGAAATGTATCTTAATCATTAGTATGCTCAATATAATGTAGCTTATTACATTTTTGTTGATAAAGTTAAGTCAATGATATTTCTATATTTCATCTATGATTTAAGTAAAATGTTGTTAATTTTTGTCCAAAATTGACGACGACTGCAATTTTACAGAAATTTGATTTTCTCTAAATCAATACAACAAGTCATTAAATTTTATGCAATGGTTGCAGCGGCCCTTTACTATGGGCCTCCAGAAGTTTTGGTAAAGCTAATGGCTCCCTAGTGTAAGTCACTAGGCACAGTGATAGAACCGTTTTGATTTTTCGGAGCGATTGCGATGGTTTGCCGAAAACGTTTATTGCGAGCAACATGAAAAAAATTGTTATTATATTTAACACGTTAATTGAATATTATATCGTAATGTATATTAATAGGGCAAATGTCTTGTAGCTCTAAATATGCAAGCACTTATGCACTTAAACCCCCATAATATGCACTTTAAAATGTTTTCAGCCTTTTTATTTAAAAGAATTTATAAAATAAATAGTGTTTAAAACAAGTCAAAACATTTACATAATTTAAATATATTATATACCATAGCCAAATAAACAAAATACATTTTATTTAATTTTCTTATTATTTTGTAAAGAAACGACGTTAGATCATTATCGCTTCTAGGAAAATTATGTGCTTGTAGACAGTTAAAAACCACATTATACGGCTAAAATCAAAAATAAATAAATTTTTATAGAAACATTTTGACTGTATTGTTTGAAATAAAAATGTTACTTTAGAAAAAATCGATTTAAGTTAAATATGTCTCAAAAAGTAGAAAATAGCGTATAAAAGTGTAAAATATGCCCTAAAAACAAAAAGTAGTCAAAATAAGCATTTATATGCAAAATAAAATTTCAAAACTAGCTTTATGAGAATATGAAACGTATTTGTTTCGTACTTTGCTATTTTTGTGACTATACAAACAAATATTTATTTATTTATTTATTTATTTAAGTTTTAAACGGGCCAGGCCCAATTACATACATAATAATAATAACGACAATCGATCGTTGAAGTAATATACATATGCAAAATGCATATGTATATTACAAAATATTACAAAATAATATGCAAATGCTTTAAATCCTCTGCCGTATATATTAACATTGAACTCATAAAAGTTCACGTTTTCTGCACAGTCATTGCGATGGACAATAACCCGGCCAAAATCGCGTTCACCCGGAACAAAGCATGGGTTTACGGGGTCGAAGACCGTATGGAGTTCCTGGTGTGTGATTTATTTGCCAATGCACAATCGTTGCACTAGAAGACGGTATCATCACGCTACTACCAGTTGATATGTGCAAAAAAAAAGATGGCGAAGCTTATTAAACTATTGAAGTTATCAAAGAACAAAGAAAAGTTAGATGTAGGTCAATAGATCGTGTTATGGAAGCATTAATACCTATAAGATGACTTTTTTTACAGGTGTATCAATTAGTAAGTAGAAAATTCAATCACATAAAAATGGAGGATATAAGTGTCGACAGGGAGTCGAACTCAGGGAGAACTTGGTCCCGCATTACATATTTTTGATATTATTTAATGATAATTAGGCATTACAATAATCATAATTCAATTTACACGTACACATTTATTTTGTATGTTGATAGTTATTATAATAATTAAGTACTATGGTAAAATTTACTTAGGTGTTGTTGGTTAAAAACTTGTTTGAATCTTAAGTTAATTTTTCATGAAAATGATTTACACAAATCATCGTATCAATAATAAAATTAAATAGGTACTGTGAGTCACGACTTGCGACTATTGTGAGTACTTATATATTAAAAACGATGTATTGATACAGACCATTTATTTATCACGTTTCTGTATATTATTTATCTAAGATTAATATTTAAAATGAAAGTGAGTTACTCAAAAAATTTACTATTTTACATTTAATTATTTGCAACAATTTTTTTAAATTCATCACTACAATAAATTGTATATTTATAACATAATAATGGAGAATAATATAATGTGCGTATAATTATATTTATTTATTAATATATCATATACTTTATAGTGGATGTACATTTTTTTTTTAAATAAATTAATAATTATATTAATAATATTTAATAAACAAAAAATAAATAATTGTACTGATAAGATATGTTCAATATGAACAATCTTAAAACAATTTTAATTCGAAAACATCAAATAACCAATTTGATACAATATATAGTATAGTCTATGTAAACGATAATAGTAATGACATTATGAAAACATTTTTCTGCACAACCGTTGATTTAAAATTATTGTAATTGATTGTATATATTTAAAAAGTTTTACTTTTTGTTTCAAATATTAATACTATTGCTGCGTTTTAACTATATATATATATATATATTATTTTTATTCTTAATTGTAATACTACTATATATTGTATTATCTTTATTGTATTTTTTTTATTTTTTTGTCCTCTTTACTTTATTGTAACCTATCTGTATTTTGTCTTAATTTTCATGTAAATATTTATCTCAACTCTCTATCTCCAACACAATCATTGCTTAACGAAGATAGATAAATCGCCAGTGATCTTATAAAAATTATAAATATTTTGTACACTTAGTATTTTCGATTCAATAGAAAAAAAAAATCAATACGCATTTGAAAATATTCCAATTTATTTTTAGTTTTGAATTTATGCGCTTATTAAAATATTAACAGATTATGTAGATTTAGAATAATATCAGTTTCACACATCATAGTACTTTTATTTGAATATTATAATTATAAATACGTTTTGAATTAACTCATTTGAATGAAAACGAAAATGCCAACAAACGAAAATAATCTCTCATGTGTTTAGTTTAATTGTAATTAATATTAATTACTATATTTTGTCATTGAATGAGTGAATTTTATGTATGTATTTTATGTATAAATTTTAACATTTCAAGAAATAAAATAATAAATCAAATAAGTAATTTGTAATTCAACATCAAAATTTATTTATTTATGCTGTAAGTAATAATAATAATTTGTAATTTAAAATGTAATGCTAAATATAAAATGATGATAATTTAATTTTCGTATAAAATACATGATTTTATGACTGTGCGGTCCAAAAGATTTTTGGAAAATAATATGTGAGTGTGAATCAGAGTCGTGAAGATATTTATTTAGCATGCAAAAGTTCTCGAAAGAACTGACAAATATTTGAAACTGTCGACGCAAAGTATATTTAGAGCAACTTCTCTACTTATATCAATGTAGAAATTCAGCACTTCTATAGCAAATGATTGTAAACTTGTAATATTGCTGGTAAAAATCTGTAAATGAAAACATACAGTTACATAATTAGTATAATTTCTAGTGCGGTATTATTTCATCAATTCAGTGTATTGTTAACACGAGTGTGCATGGTAAACACGATTATACATCATTAAACAGTGCACTCTGTATGCATGCAGTGTATTTACATATAATTTCGTATAGTCATATTGTACTTAAAGATACGACCTTTATACTTTTCTTGGGCCAAAGGTCATGCTTGCGTAATTTTAATATTGTATTGTAGCACTTTTGATGTAATAGCCCTTTTGGTTTCTTAACACTTTCGATAAAATTCGATAATCTAGCTCCGGTAGTTTGGTATATTATACTAATAAGTTTATAAGCCACAAGCTCACCTAATTAATAAAAAACTTGGTGAACAACAACGAATACTAAAATAACACGTTTCTCAATACATAAAAATGACAAAATAGTATTATTCTATTATCCGCACTTCGCACTATCAACTCTAGGTACTAGCCGAATGCGTGGTTAAATGGGAAATATATTATATTTTTATAAAAAAATATTTTAATTGAAAACGTCATCATTAATATAATTGAATTAATTTTTATATATTTATTTATACTAAATTAAAGTAAATGCCTTCTAAAATAGTCATGGGCTGTATATTTATATTAATTCAATTGATGATATTTATTTAATAAATCTAGTAAATTAAATAATTTAAGTGATGATATGTAGACTTTTATAATATATTTTAATCTAAACTTAGTTTCTGCATTTGTGGTTAAAAAGAGTCGATCCAACAAATTGTAATATATATTAATTACTTGCTAGTTGTAAAAGATGAGAAGAAAGTATTGTCATGATATTTCAAGGAATTTAGTGTTTGATAAAAACGAAATTAAAATTATTTTATTAGCTGGTTCAAATTAAATTCAATAAATATGAATATAAATAAGTCTAATTTATAAACTTTATTTAATAAACAATATAACCTTGTTATTTTAGATTCTGGACGGAGTAAAGAATGTATTGACTTTACAATGATGTATGTGTTTTTTTGTTTTTTGTGTCTGTCGACACGATTTGGGGCAGTAAAAATGCTTCGATTGCCTTATGTAGCAACTTTTTTTACAAATTACATTTTTTCAAAATGCTCTAACTCAAAAAACAAAAATCGCAACAACTTGCGATATTCAATATTTTTTAAATGCGTCGGGAAAAACCCTTAAAAATTAAGGCAAAAACGGTATATTTTACGCAAAACCAGTTTTCGACAAAATCCAATTTTTTTTTTTTGCTATAACTCAAAAACTATTCGATGTAAATACTTGTTAATACATTATTCAAGTATAGTTGCTTTACGATTATAATTATATTAAGAAATCGAACTGATTTTATATTAAGTTAATGAAACTGTAAATCAAAGCATATTAAATTGTTAAATTCAAAACAAAATTCTATATAAAAAAGAACCGGATGGGCCTCGCTCTGCTGTACAGTTGGGGGTGGAGTGCACCTCGTTTAAAGGATAGGTCATTATTACAATGGATTTGTAAAATTTGAATGCAATAATAGATATCATTGTATACGAATAACGATTCTGAACGGAGTTAATATGTTTGTCTAGGATGTAATACATTGTTATTTATAAACATTGCAAAAAGTATATTTTATTTTGAAACGATAAATATATTTTTCAATTAGGATGGGTTGGCAGTTGCATACAGTGACATAGTTTGTCAGTCTAGAATATTATACATTATATTATATTTTACATATAATTTTATGTCAATATTCGCTGTTCAAACGCTTATAAAAAAAAATTGTGCATATGGATTTTAAAAATTTTTAAATGACAATAAGAACTACTTCTGTGGAATCTTCTATTAAATTTTCAAGTATTTTGTACGAGCCAATTTTTTTTTATCACCGATTATAAAAAAAAAAATGTAAAAAAATCGAGTGACTTAAAAATCAATATAATATTTTGAAAAAAATATGACATAAAGGAAATGCCAATCTTAACAGCTAGTAAAAATTTCAAAAATCTGCGACTTATATTTTTTGAATTATAATAAATATTAAAAATCGTTTGAGAATAAATCGCTGTTTTATGCAATTTCGTAAATATTTAAATTTCAAACAGTCATAAAATGTTTTCCTCTAAGTCCGGTATAAATTTTTTTAAAGATTTTTGAAGAGTAGCTTATAGATAACCTAGTGTTAAAATTTTGAACCTTAAGTATGAACAGAAAAAATTGTATGCATTTTTATCTACAAAATAACTTGCAAATTTTCGCAATTTTTACATATTTCGTATAAATTGGAACTTTGAGCACTTATAAAAAAAAATTGTGACTTACGATTTTGGATTTTTTGTTATCAGTTAAAGAACAACTTATAAGAAATCTTTGTTTTAAGTTTTCAAAATTTTCTGGCCGGCTAAAAAAATTTTATCGTTATTTTTAAAAAAAATACTTAAAAAAATTGAAAATTTCAATTGTCTATAAATAGCTCAATAAGAGTCAAAATACTTTGAAAACTTAACCATGTATTAAGAACGCCAATATAAAGATTTGGTGAAAATTTCAAGTATTTACATCGATTAGTTTTTGAGTTATAGCAAAATAAAATTTTTTTTACTTTTGTTCCCCCAAAGTACCAACTAGATTCACTTTCCTTTCAGAAAAGTTGCTACATAAGCAAATCGAAGCATTTTTACTGCCAAAAAAGGTGTCGTCAGACACAAAAATAAAAAAAATAAAAAAATAAATTAAAAAAAACACACATCATTGTAAAACCAATAGATTCCATGACTCCGTTCAGAATCTAAAAAATTAAAAAAAAACACACATCATTGTAAAACCAATAGATTCCATCACTCCGTTAAGAATCTAAAACTTACAGTCAGTGAATTAGATAGACGGTTTAAATCAAGTCCGATACGTACAATTTAAGAATTATGTATGTCTCGTGACTGGAAACTGCCGGAGTATAAGTTTTTTGATAAAAGTGGTAATAAGACTTTTACTTATACGGTGGAGTTTATTGTTATGATGTTCATTGTCAGGGGTAATCGATTGAGTAAATATTTTCGTTCTTGATTGATAAATTAATAATGTTCTTTTGTACCAATTGAACAGTCAAGGGGACGAATAAAAAAATTGCTAAACCACAAGCGGCTACGGATATGTACCACAAAATAAAAAATGTAACCAGTTAGCGAAGTTCCTTTGGCAAAAGATGTCCCAGAAATAAAACTTGAGGTTAATGATGTAATCAGTGGTACACGTGTTTTCACGTCTGAGGGATTTCACCCAAAACCGTATATTACAGGTACCGTTGACGCACTTTCACTTTGGACGGCGACAAGAAATACGCAAAAGTCAACGATGACTCAATTTTTGAAATGTGCAATGAGGTCGTAAGTCACCCGGCGTCTTTTGAAGAACACAACACTGGTCGTCTGATCGTGGCTTCCAAATTCCCAACCACAATGAAAACCACGTGCCACCAACAAATGAATCGGTTGTCGTTAATGAAGGCAAAAAATCATTGTTTGTCTCTATAAATGCCGATTTCGCCGAAAAACTTCGACTTTCAAATAACCTGAGCGTGCGTAAATTGAAGGTAATCGTATTCGTATTATTTAACCGCAACCATCGTACCAAATACGTACCATGTAACACGTAGTTAATTTGTACGATTGTTATTCCGTCACAGGAAATGAAAACCATAAGCATACTTACGGTTCCTTCGAATGTCAAGCAATTGCAACAAATCGCAGAAGAAGAAATGCTAATATTGAATTATGAAATTTTCGAAACCGGCACACTAACGATTGGTACGATTTCCATACAAACATTCATCATGCTAAACTAAACCGTAATATTAACTATATATTTACAGGAAAATACTTTATGGGTGTTCAACTCACGATAAATCATAGTACACTGACGGTCGTTGGCTTCGGTAAAACATTATTCGAAGGTCAAGAAGATTCGGCTTATGAATGTTTGACTCCCTTCAAATCAATTCTTCAAGATTAAACGTGCTAACAAAGCAGTAGAGATTCATAGTAAGTTTATATAAATTTTTATAAAATAAAAGATAACTTTTATCACTCATTATCTACTACAGTGGTTAGGTAAGCGACCCAAATCAAAAATTAAAAAAAAAGTTTTTTATCCGTTATATGTTAAATTGAATTATTTATTAATATATACAGTTTAATAATAATAGTGTGTCACGAGCGGATGAAACAAAATATCAAAAGTCTATCGATTGTCTGTATTCGGATCACTCTGTCCAACTAGAAGACCCGATAGCATTTAATATTGTCAGCATCAAAACCATATATAAACAATTCGAATTGAAGATAGCGCTTAACACATTATGTAATAATTCAACCCTCTTCGGGTAAAATATCTTTCTTCTTATCTTTATCTACTTTTTATAATTTAATCAACGCTCAATATAATAATCAATGGTTAATAACACTATGTACTATGACTAAAAGCAGAAATTATTAAAATTTTATCATGTAATATTAATTATTGAATAAAGTAACGGTGACTATTTACAATAATAAATTATTTCAAAGCAATATATTGCAACTAAATATAGAGTCATGATCTTATTGACTTTATACATACCTGGTGACTTTTGAAACCGGTCGTACATTATAAATTTAATAATAATCAAGGCTAATAATTAATTAATTTATATATATATATATATATATATATATATATATACATAATACATTTATTTACACATTATTTTGTGAGTATCGACCATTTACTAATTTTTATTTTAAATATTATTATTTTATAAATTAATCTATATAATTATTAATTATTGTAATAAATATATTCATTTATATGTGATCTATTTAAAACAAAAACTTTATTGTTGTTAATACAAATTACACATCAATCATTAATTTTTTCGATTTTCTAAAACACATCAGTAAAGCGTAGTTTACACGATGCTAGTTTACTAGCAACTAGTAAGCTAGTTCACTATCTGATAGTAAAAAAGTATTGTCTAGTTGAGCGTGCTAGTAAACTAGCAAACTATTTTGATAGTAAACTAGTTTGCGAGTAAAGTTGAACCGTTTCAACTTTACTAGCAAACTAGCGCGCTATTTTATCCGATGTGAGTAAAAATAGTATCATGTAATTGGGCACTAGTTGTTTATTTCGAGCTAGTAGCATTTATTTCCCCGGCAGTTTGTGAAAACACTACGAAAGTACTATGGTACTGATTACTGGTGCTAGTGGTACTTGCACTACTAGTAACTACTAGTATTTGAATATCGTGTATATTAAATAACTATTTTACTATGTACTAGTGAGATAGTAAGATAGTATGTTGTTTCACTAGTCGGTAGTAAACTAGCATCGTGTAAACTACGTTTAAAATACATTAATCGTGATTTTTTTTATAAAATACATTCAGTGCAGTAGTGTGTATTTTTCACCAGAGCTTTCACATCTTGTTGCTTATTATTTTATTTTTAAAATAAATTTAAAATTACTTAAAGTAGGTAAAACTAATTTCAAATTTTTTATCAAAACAAACAAAACAAAAATTAATTAATTACATTTTTACCGATTTCAAACTCAATCATTTTTTTTTTTATAAACAATAAATGCAATTTTTTGAAATTATAAAAATTGAATCGACACATTAAATAGGAATAATATTTTATTTTAGTAAATTTGTTCGAGATAGTTTTTAATGTTGATAATTAACTAAATTTTCAATCATAAAATTTAATATTTAGGTAAATTAATTATTTATTAATTATCTAGGTATAATTATAATTATTTGGTTGTCTAAAAATGTAAAAGCAAGTATTTCGATTTACAACTACTAAAGTTTTAATTTTAAAACAAGTCAACGATTAAATTGTTAATATATAATTTTACGTTTGAAAATAATGGTCATTCATAATAATTTACCTATTTTTAGATAATACTTGATGTAATTATCATTAATATACGACGAGTAGTACAATTACAATTCTAATAAGTATAACTACATGGCGTAATAATATATTAAATGTTAACTATTATCGATGATTCCTAACAAAAATTATTTAAATCGTATTATAATACTGCTACATTAATTAAATGTATTTAGTTTTCGTCGCTCAAAGACATCAAGTGTTATAAAATAACTCCGGATCCGCTGTACTTTCCAGCACACATATTTCGCATTGAATGTAAATGTTACAATTGAGTGTATATTTATTCATCATATGCATAGAAAAAAAAAAAATGGTAAACGTTAAATTATATAATGAGGTGATTTTTTTTTTTTTTTTTTTTTTTAATTTACTAAACATTCATTTTCTTGATCAATCTATTAAAACATATCTTTGTATATTAATAAAGATATTAACATAAATAAAAAAAAATATCTTTTATATAATTTTATATTACATAATTAAGTGTACAAAATATTTATCTTACTTCTGTGTCACTTTATATTTTTGAAAACTATAACCCGTTTTTTAATATCATATTCTTGAAAACTCTGATACATCAAAATCCCATATCGGATGAATATTTAATTTCATAAACTATTTTAAGCTTAGACAAATCACTCAGTGGTATATTCCGTGAATAGAATTTAAACTTTAAATACTCTAACTACTATTTCAACTTTCGATTTTATTATAAAATTAAATATGTTTGCTGCTAATTAAAAAATTTAAACATTACAAAATATGTGACAGCTTAAAGTGAATAATATAAGTGTAATGACTTTGCAAAATTTAATAAATTGTGTATTTAGACTTAAAATTATTCAAAACCAATTTTTCAATTATACATGCATTTATCGGAATAACAAGTGTTGCAAAGAATATTTGAAAAAGTTCTTAAAATGTTCATATAATTCTCCAAAATATTCTTACATATTCTATAAGTAATTTAGTTATAATTATTGTTTTTTGTAGGTAACCAAAACAAAATATAATAATTTATTAATAAAATTGGTTGATACAATATAATAGTTAAATTACACAAATCTATATAAGCATATTATTTATAATTATATTTATCAATTAGTTTTGAATATTCTCTGCAATACTATCAACTAATCAACTATTAAATACTCGTGCAAAATTATAATATGAGCCGTATCAACTAGCCGTTGTGTTTGCTAAATGTCATACAACAATATCTAAATAATTTCGGATGGTTTGAACATTGGCAACACATTCGCATGTAATCTTGTTAGTTGGTAGCCATTTAGCATACACTTTAATGTCGGATAAAAAACGCTATTTATAATTAGATCCACAAAGACAGTAATAATTTTTCTGACACAATAATTATAAGTACTATAGTATAGTAAATAAAATGTTATAAAATTCGCTGTTAAAAACATTGTGTTTG
>JASXSY010002450.1:0-227283 GCA_034509805.1 Sipha maydis | reverse complement strand
AATGAAATTCATAAATTACTGACAGGAATTTAAAATATAATGTATAATGTCACTACAAAGTCTGATTTGGAACCAATTCATCACCAAAAAAACATTACGGTAGATGAATTATGTCATTAACCTTTATATACACTTTTTATATACATAGTTCCCACGTTATTAAAAGTTCATCAATCGAATTGAATTGTAATTCTAACACATTATAAGACATACCTACCAACATACTTTTTAGTTATGAAAATTCTACGATGATATATTAATATACTTAAAAACTAATAATTCTTAATATCGCTTATGGTATTTACAATTTACATCTGACGAATTATGATCAACTGCATAATATTTAAATGAATTAGTGGTTTATTTAAAATTAAGAGAAATCAGTTAATGCGAAATTGATTTTTAAAATCCTATTTGGATAATTTCCAAAATTCATCAATCATGCTACAAATAATTTAATCATTAGTTTCGATACGTAAGTAAAGTGTTAACAGTCATCTCAGAGTCCAGAGTAAACACTGGGTGTACGCCAAATTGATTTAAATTTTTTTTTGTTAAATATCGACACGTATAGTTTAAAAATAGTAATTTTTACGTTCGGAGAGACAGTAGTAACCTTTATGTTTATAATGAACGTTTCTCAGTCAGGTTATAATAAAGGTGTATCTTTTAGTAGCCAAAAACAATATCGCACTAGATAATCTGATTACTTGCCAACGATTTTCAACACTACTTAGCTACGTTTCGCTTGACTTAACGCTGTATCTTTTGTAAATCAATGGTACTTTTTAATTTCTGACGAAAATAACACGAAACGTGTCAACTATCACCGAAAATACATGAATAAAAATATTTCATCACTTACCAGTGTAAGATCTCTAAAGATGTTCAGAAAATGTTAGCAATTTAATTTTCATGAAATCAAATAATACTTAGGTAATAATTATTATTTTAATTATTGGACATTCGTGAACTTGAAACAGAAATAATTGAAATCAAATAAGAATATTTAGTAAACGTATTACATTTATATTGATAGTTTTGGACATACTCTGAAAGGAAAAAAAAATGTTAACAAACTAAAACGCTTTTTATGTGTAATATGGCTGAATTATATTAAATAGATAAAAATACAATACATATATAATTATCATTTAGGTTATCGCTCAATTCAACACAAGTCTACTATTTTGGTTTCATTTTAAACTTATATTTATTATTATATTTATTTATTATAATTGTTCTTTATTTTTTAAGATTGGTTCTACTTTTAATTTGTCCAAGTCCCCATAAAAGAGTAGTTCGTAAACAATAAAAAATGTAACATAAACCGAAAGCAAAAAAAAAGTACAAATAAACAACAGGTTTTTAATTAGTCAAATTAATGGGATGTTTTAAATCGGTTATTTTACAGACATTAATTGTTTAGGTTAAGCCTCATTTATACATTTGGTGTATAGAAAACAGAATCATAAAATGTTTTTAAATTACTGAATTATTTAAGCGGTACGTGTATTGGTTCAAATGGATTTTTTTTTTTTAATCATTTTCAACACATCACGTTTTCTATGCGTTTACCGATTACGCACCTAACATTTTCCAATTAAAAAAAAAAAAAAAAAAAAAACCACTAATTCACATGAAATCATTGCTCGATTTAACCCTTTCGCGCGTATATTACGACATCCGCACGCGATATAAGCCACGAACAATACGCACGCGGCACATACGCGCGTTCAACGGTCGTGTTACAGTTAATTCTTATTGCCCTCGGGAGTCGTACATGGAAAGCACACTCATGTCTCGCGTATACACGGTCAATACTGCACGGCGTGTTATGATCTGCTTCTAGTAGCGGTGCTGATGCTGCCACAGTGCACTTATACGCGATGAATGCTCGCGTACAATCTACCGGACGAACAAGTTTATACACACAAACACACACACCGATATGTTAGCGTACAAGTTTCAAGCAATTTTCGACGATTATTTACATATATTTTTTTTCTCTCGAATAATATTGACTTCGTATAAACCAAACACTTATAATAAAATATTGTTTACACACACATATATATATATAGTGCATATGTCTATGCACTAGTATATTATGGTATGTAAACAATTTTGAAAGAATATTTCAACAGTCGTAAATAAAAATTTTAGAAAACAAACCGTCGTGATATTATCGGAAAATTGACATTATTTATAACCCGCGTATTGTTATCCTACTGCTGGTTAATTGAAACAAAAATCAAAACAAAGGAGATCTAACAAAACTAATATACTAAATATTTTAATACAGAAAGTAGGGGTTTTCGATTTCATTGGATTAATTTGACTCAATTGCATTACGAAAATGAATGCGTTTTTATTTCAGTCGAGTAAAAATAAAAGCGGCACTAACGAGATCTGATGATGCGCTAACCCAATAATAATTAAAAATCGTCCTGTACATACTCTAGCAACTACCTGTATAATTATCTTATTTGTTTGCACAGCATATAATGGGTACACGAAAACAAGATTTAATGTTTGATTATTTTAAGCCCATAATAATTCCTTCTATAAATTCAATAAGAATGAATACGTTTCGATTTAGTAAAATAATTAAATTAAATTTATAAAGACACAAAATAGAATAATCGGTAGTATATAACAAATAATTTATTATACCGAGGTTAGTACATATTATTATAATCAGTATATGGTAGAGTAAACAAAATTCGAATATGTACTATTAAACTTCTGCATCAAAATAAGTCAATCGTCAACATATTACAAATACTATAATTTAAAACTAAATCAAAGGGAAATTATCAAAATAAACCTAACCGTACCATTACATTCGTTTTGTTTATAAAATATAATTTAAAAGTTAAACCATCTTCTTGTTTAGTGGTTCGTTATTTACTCAGAATTTTACAACATTATACATTTTGTATTTTCGAACCATGCTTAAAACAATTTTATGTGTTAGTACAAACTACAGACCGTATATAATTATAATAAATTGATTTATGTCAAATTTCATTACAAATAAAATCAGTTATAATAATGAATAAACCTTATGCTTGATTTAAACAAGAAAATAAAACCATTTATTAAACAATAATTTTAACCACTGGTTTTAATAAAATTAATAAAAAGTTTTTGGATAGTAGGTATTATATATTAATATAAATTTAATTATTAAAAATGATCTAGAATTGAAATTGTAAGTATGTCTTAATACTTGTTTCGTAGTTTATTCAGATTGTAATTATATAAAATGTCATTCGAAAGAAATTATTATAATAAAATAAAATAAATTGCTAGAACTATTTTGAACAACAAAATATTTGGTTATAGAAAATTGTTCAAAAAAATAGCACACTGAAATAATAATTTAAATTAAGTACATAAGTCATTTATAATTATAACATTGCTTAACCATATTTAACAATAATATTTAGTATAATACTATTTGTGGCCTTATGAACTGATTATAGATACATGACATGCAACTAAAATAATTTATTTTTAATATAAAACAATAACAAAAACGGTGTTATGCATTTATATTGGCATATTTTGATAGGAAAGAAACAACAAAAAAAATGTGAAGAAAAAATAACTAGACTATCCGTATCTGAATAATAATTATAACCATCTTCCTATGAAATATAATAATCAATGGTTGATTTTGTTTAGTCATACGTCACGGTGTTACTTTGTATAGTTGAATTTAATAAAACACGGTATCGCGGATAATAGTATTTTTTTTGTCGTAGCGTGGCAAAAAAAAAAAATAATTTAATTGCTAATGATTGATATGACGACTTGAATAGCTTAAAATGTAGTCTAACTTAAGTGGATGACCCCAAATAGAAATAAGGAGCAATGCGAAGAAACTATAAATTCATAGTAATTTTTCTACGTACCTGCTTTAAAAATAATCAAAAATTGTTTATATTTTTAATACTGAATGTTTTTGCAGTACTCAATGATGTTTATATGAATAATATATTATTTTGTTTATGAAAATACAAATGTTAAAAATATTACATCTTATTATTTATAATACTCAGTAACATCACAGTATTGATCAAACAGTTCATTATAACGATCGGCCATATAATTGAAATTGAAAAATTGAAAAATTTAAATCCAACAACAATTTAGATTATTTTTTAACACTTAATAGACACACATAAGTTTACTTAAATAGTATTTATACAATAATAATATGTAGCATATATAAATAATATTACTTGCTTTGTGTTCAAAGATAATTGTAAATCATTGTTTTATAGTTAACGATAATATTCTACGGTTATTCATGTTAAAGATTGGGTAAGATTTATAAATAACCTTGAAGATAATCAGCTTCAATTTAGGTACGTATTATAATAATCATAAAATAATACATTGTTATTATTTTTTTTAATATATATCAAACAAACTTATTATTTTTGTATACATAAATATTTTTTTTTTTTTTTTTATGAGAGAAATTAAATTATAAAGGGTTTTTAATTCAAGTATCAATAACAACAAATAGACTTGTAACTATACAAAAATCTTATTATATTATCACAATGAGTTTTAAATATGAATGAAATAACAAAATAATTGATAATACCTAATAATTTTACTAAAAAAATATATTAACTATAAATAAAGAGCAACATACAGTAGTGAAATATTATAAAGCTTTGAGAAGTTTAATAAATCTTAATTTTTATAAATTAAATGCGTACAGTTATAATCAAATAAATATTTGATCCATGTACCCAGTTTGAGAATTTAATTACAAAATGTTATCGTTATTACTTCTTATTGTAAGAGGAATTATCTTAACAAGTCTTAACGTTTACCGAAATACATTTAAATATAAACAAATGAACAAACTACAAAAAATAATAAAAAATTCGTAGACATATTTTTATTTAAAGAATAAACAGTTACAAAGAAACTAGGTTTCTTTTGACCAAAATGATTTTTCCCCGTAAAAATACCTGACTATGGACCGGATTATAATCTGGTGGAAAGGAAGTTATAAGATAAATACAAATGTTTATATGTGTCGTGTAAGTAGAGCCCGCCGTACCTTGTCTACCATTAGGTTCCGTATTAGGCACACGGAATGTCACCTTGTTAGGAATGCACATCGCGTTTCATCGTCGCATTATTATTCTCCGCGGTTAGCAATTGAACGCTCGGGTCTTATCCGGCCACGCGGCAATTGACAGATATCGGACGGTCAGCCCAAAACTAATTGTCAACTGGACTGCATACCAAATTAAACATATTTTTTTACATTTCAACGTAGAATTTGTGTAAAGAGAAGTTACGACGGAGATGATTATTGAAATAGGTTACGAACATTATTGAATAAATCATTGGTACAGTTAAGATTTGAATAGATAACTAACATTTTTATGCATAACATTCAAATGTTCAACAGTAAAAAGAAAACTATAAAGCGTCAAATTTGATACGAGACAAATGAATGAAATAAATTAAAATAATAAACAAAAAAAACGTATGCTATGCAGATAATAAGACTTATGTATACTGAAAGTCTCTCAAAAATATTATTTAATAAATAATTAAGACATTTGAAAACACTACAAAAAAGTTTCGATAGTATATTTCCAAATTTTATAAATTATAAATTTTGAATCTATAATCACAAAAATAAAATAAAATATGTAAAAATTAAATTTACAATTATAATTTAATTTGGGTCTTAAATCTTGAAATACAGCTAAAGTATAAATAATCTAAAGATGGACGATATTAATTCGAAGAAATAAATAATTTTAAGTATGTATCTAAGTATGCAGATTAACAGAAAATAAGAAAATAAAAAATAAAGATAAAACCCAACAAAGTATATAGATATTGTTCTCAACCAAATATATATATATAAATAATACAAAATGCTGATAAAAGAGTTAATAACTTAAAATTAAAATAGTTTATAGCTTTAGACCCGAAGTGGATAAACTACGGCACATTTAATATTATCAAATTGCAATACTTAGTTTTTAAATATTTTAAAACATTTATTTTTTCAATATTACTATTGATTTCATAAAATTCATAAAAATAGCACAACAAAATAATGATAATAACATGCAATATAACAAAATACTATATTATAACTATCTGATGCAAGTAAGAAAATATAGAATTTTAAGATTCAACTGTTCTAAAATGTTAGTATAAGGAGATCAAATAATCCTGTCGATCAAATAATATAATTTTGGGAATGCATACATTAAGGATTTTGTAAAGAATTGCATACACTGACGTTGAAATTGGTTAGTTTGTATTATTAATTAGGCTCCTAATATACATGTGAAAAACAATTTAGATTCTGAACGGAGTGAAGAATGTATAGATTTTACAATGATGTGTGTTTTTTTTTTTTTTTTTTTTTTTTTTTGTGTCTGTCGACACGTTTTGGGGCAGTAAAAATGCTTCGATTGCCTTATGTAGCAACTTTTCTGAAAGGAAAGTGAATCTATTTGGTACTTTGGGGGGACAAAAGTTAAAAATTTCCAATATTTTTTAAATGCGACGGGAAAAACCATAAAAAAATTTGGGAAAAACGGGAGTTTTTACGCAAAATCAGTTTTCGACATAATCAAATTTTTTATTTTGCTATAACTCAAAAACTAATCGATGTAAATACTTGAAATTTTCACCAAATGTTTAGATTAGCGTTCTCTATATACCATTAAATTTTCAAAGTATTTTGACTTTTATGAAGCTATTTATAGACAATTGAAATTTTCAATATTTTTAAGTATTTTTTTTTTAAATAACGATAAAATTTTTTTGGCTGCCTAGAAAATCTTGAAAATTTAATACAAGGTTTCTTATAAGTTGTTCCTTAACTGATAAAAAAAAATCTAAAATCGTAAGTCACAATTTTTTTTTATAAGTGCTCAAAGTTCCAATTTATACGAAATATGTAAAAATCACGATAATTTGCAAGTTATTTTGTAGATAAAAATTCATAAAATTTTTTCTGTTCATACTTAAGGTTCAAAATTTTAACACGAGGTTATGTAAAAGCTACTCTTCAAAAATCTTTAAAAAAATTTCTACCGGAATTAGAGGAAAAAATTTTATGACTGTTTGAAATTTAAATATTTACGAAATTGCATAAAATAGCGATTTATTCTCAAACGATTTTAAATATTTTTTATAATTCAAAAAGTATAAGTCGCAGATTTTTTAAATTTCTACCAGCTGTTAAGATTGGTATTTCCTTTATGTCATATTTTTTTCAAAATATTATATTGATTTTTAAGCCACTTATAGGCATTTCAAATATTCGATTTTTTTACATTTTTTTTTTATAATCGGTGATAAAAAAAATTTGGCTCGTACAAAATACTTGAAAATTTAATAGAAGATTCCACAGAAGTAGTTCTTAAAGTCATTCAAAAATTATTAAAATCCATAGGCACAATTTTTTTTTATAAGCGTTTGAACAGCGACTATTGACAAAAAATTACATGTAAAATATAATATACTGTATAATATTCTAGACTGACAAAGATATTGGTTTTTTTTAAAATGCTCTAACTCAAAAATGAAAAACCGCAACAACTTGAAATTTTCACCAAATCTTTATATTGACGTTCTCTATACATGGTTAAGATTTCAAAGTATTTTGACATATTTTGACTTATTTATAGACAATTTAAATTTTCGATTTTTGTTAAATTTTTGTTTTTAAACATCTATAAAACTTAATTGATTGAGCGAAAACTCTTGAAAATTTTATACTAGGTTTATAATAAGTTAAACTTATCGTAACTAAAAAATATCGGTGATCGGTAAACTCAATTTTTTTTTATAAGCCCTTAATTCTCAAATTTGTATAAAATGTGTAAAAATCACGATAATTTGCAAGTTATTTTGTAGATAAAAATTCATAAAATTTTTTTTGTTCATACTTAAGGTTCAAAATTTTAACACTAGGTTATCTATGAGCTACTCTTCAAAAATCTTTAAAAAAATTTCTACCGGACTAAGAGGAAAAAATTGTATGACTGTTTGAAATTTAAATATTTACGAAATTGCATAAAATAGCGATTTATTCTCAGACGATTTTAAATATTTGTTATAATTCAAAAAGTATAAGTCGCAGATTTTTGAAATTTCTACCAGCTGTTAAGATTGGTATTTCTTTTATGCAATATTTTTTTCAAAATATTATATTGATTTTTAAGCCACTTATAGTCATTTAAAATATTCGATTTTTTTACATTTTATTTTTATAATCGGTGATAAAAAAAATTTGGCTTCTACAAAATACTTGAAAATTTAATCGAAGATTCCACAGAAGTAGTTCTTAATGTCATTCAAAAATTATTAAAATCCATAGGCACAATTTTTTTTTATAAGCGTTTGAACATCGAATATTGACATAAAATTACATGTAAAATATAATATAATGTAGAATGTTCTAGACTGACAAATGATATCGGTTTTTTTAAAATGCCCTAACTCAAAAACGAAAAACCGCAACAACTTGAAATTATCATTAAATCTTTATATTGACGTTTTCTATACATGGTTAAAATTTCAAAGTATTTTGACATATTTTGACTTATTTATAGACAATTTAAATTTTCGGTTTTTCTAAATTTTTCGTTTAAAAATAAAATATACTTATATAATATTTATAAATAACATTGTATTATATTCTAGACTAACATATGAACTCCGTTCAGAATCGTTATTCGTATACAATGATATCTATCATTGCATTCAAATTTAACAAATCCATTATAATAATGACCTATCCTATAAGCGAGGTGCACTCCACCCCTAACTGTACAGCAGAGCGAGGCCCATCCGGTTCTTTTTCTCAGTTAAATTTTATTAAAATAAATACTAAACCACACTAAAAAAAATTGTATAAATGATTTAATCCTCATATTTTCAATGAAACTTTAACCAATCTATTAAGAGCTAGTTAGAAGCTAGTTATCAAAAAAGAAGTTCAACATTCTCAAAAGTATCTTCCCCATTAAATAATTATAAAAATATAATTAAAGTAATGCATTTTTACCTCAATTATAATATTAATTAAATTTAAATAAATCAAAACAAAACATTATTATTTTAAATTCTTAATATATGCTAAGAAATAAATAAATATACCTATTATGTTATGTAATTAAAAATGATGTACAAGTGTTAATTTTTTATGACATATCTCTATTTGCTTTTTATTTGCCGAAAAAGGTTGGCTGCCACTTCCAAAGTCAATACTTTCTTATAAATGTTAGTATGTATCATCAACAAAAAAGATACTGAACATTATCATGGAAAAAATATTTTTATAGAGAGAAAAATTACAATCATGAAAATGAATATAATAAATACTTAAGGAGATACTGTAGAAGCTCCTAAACGTTATGGTCAGTAGAAAAATAAATTATGTATATTATACTTTAGAAAGTTAAAATTTCTAATTTCTCGTACATAAATCAACAGTTCGCAAACTTTATGTGAAGGTAACCTAAGACATCTATCCAATTTTTCATGTGCCAAACCTTTAATTTTTCAATCATCATTACAGGACATGAATAATAGTTTGTTTGTATAATCAGTTGGGTACTATAGTACTTATAAGTATGCATTATTGATAGCTGATATCTAAGAACAAGGCTGGCTAATTATTCGTCAACAACTGATCAAATTCAGTAATCTTCATACATTTTGACAGATACAATATATTTACACATCAAATTGCTGAATTTCTATTTATTTTTCATGAAAAACCATTTAGGTAAAACGATTAATTATTTTTATTTTTATGTTTTCTATTTTATGCTTTATAGTAGTCTAAAATGAAAATATTATATTAACTTTTTATTTATTTTTATAACGATCCATAGTTAGAGAAACGCTGATATTGACAAACGAAGAAATTATGAATAAATTTTAAAAGAAGATGGTGTTTGCAAATGAACAATAGGTAAATACCATGTGATTAAAAAAATGTATAGAAGAGAAGATTAAGTCAACTATTATGATAGTATTTAATAAAATAACACTCGTGATCAAGAGTGATGAAATTATTATACATACTATAATAGTGACTATAAATTAGCTGTAAATCAAAAATATTTAAAAATTTGCATTCGATTTTTAAACACAATTTCAAGCAAATAATGTAAATTTTCCATTGAATTGCTTTTTAAATTAATTTAATTATTTATTCTAATAGATTTATTAAATAAAAAGTATTTTATTAAATGTAGAATAAAATAATGATTTAGAATACCGGAGTCTTAGACTGATTGTAGATCACAATGCAAAGTAATTTCTAGTAATATTTCCGCCATAAAACTTATCTGGGTTGAGGTAGTTTTTTAATCCTTTTACAAAAGAAGAGTAAAAGTGTAACCAGATTTACTAACGTATACTTAATTTGGAATATGATGACTAGTTTAAAATGGGGATAGATAGCTCTTTAAATAACAATATAGAACTCTGAATAGTATTGTTTTTAAAGAAGATATAACATGAGAAAATGCTACTCGTATGTTCTTCGCCAAATTTATATTTGGATAAACATAAAATACACTGATACCCTACAATTTTATTTAGTTTGAAAACTATTCAAATAATTAGACAGTAATATATTCGTACGAAGAACAATATGAATTATTGTAAATCGTTAACACTATTTTAATTTAAACGTACATATTCACATAGTATTTTTTTAAAAACAAAATATCATTGTTATATTGTTACAATATGATTCATTTTGATGTTATTTAATATAACATACAGGAGTGTATTACTAGTTCATTCGTTCCGCTCGAGTACATGATTTATTTATTTTTATAACAATATGAACTCTTGGTATTTTTTATTTTAATTTTTGTAAAAGTAATGATGAAAATATTATATGGAATAAATATTGAACAAGTTTAGTACAGTATTTAGTACACTATGTTTACCAATATAGAGAACACTGAATTTCTCGGTCAGATTATATTAGAATAAATTAAATTTTTTTTACAAACCAGTGGTAAATAAGGATGTATTTATAGATAAATGTCCAAATTTGTATCATTTCGATCTTTTGCGCATGTGCAGTATAACATATTAATATATACTGTGCAGGGTGTAGCACAGTGATCAGTCATAAATAAATATCTTCGCTGAGGCTATTAAGTTGTATCTGGCATGACTAATCTCTGGATGGACGATCACTCGAAAATGTAGTAACAAAGTTTGAACCTAGCAATTTATCAACTAATATGCTCCTAGAACCGATAAAAAACCAACATAATTGCTCCCTAAATAAATTATTCATTAAATGCGTACAATGAAAATCGTCTAAGGTAAAGAAATATTCCATTTTTAACAAATTTCCATATACATAATTTATGACAATTCAAATTGAATGCTTTTTAAGATGTATGTACTATTGTAGGTTCACTTTAGACATATTTTACTGATGATAACACACTCTCCTTTGCACAGAACCATTTTCTTATTGATTTCATTTGTGTACAAGTAAACATGAAAAACACAACAAAAATATGATATCAAATATATAAATATTACACCAAATATTGACTGGAAAAAAGACAAAAGGATATAAATAGTATGATATACACTATGAGACAATTGACAGCTAAAGCGTTCGATCGTACAAGCTTTTAGTGTTCCTATGATTATTTATTAATAAAATAATATTTAATTTATAAATTTCCGTTCAAACGACGTTTATAAACAGAAATATACGAGTATATATAAAATTAAAGACTAAGCTACTTCATAGGATATAAGTGACACTATGAAAATTGTGTTCACTAAGCGACAAACACTTGACTTGATTCCTACCATTTATATAGTTTATAATATGGAACAAATTTTATTTGATCATAATCATTATATATAATTATAATTTCTAAATATGTATTTCACTTTTTTCACAATACATATTATACCATTATTAATAATAATGATATTTGATCGATTACATTTTATGAATAATTTAATATTGTAACAAATATCCCGAAAAATATTTTTGTGAATATTTTGAAATGCACTCCAATGATAACAATATGCCGGATTATTAGATTATTCAATCTTCTCTTTCAGTTTCAACGAAACAATCAGGCATACAGGAATACATTTTAAAATATCCCTAAAATATTTGAATTGTTTTTTGGGAAATCTTGTCAAAATATAAAGCTATTCATAAAATGCAACCAACCACATGTTGTTATAGTTACGAATAACATTGTGATAAAAGTAAATTTGTAAATTTATAAATATATTTAAAGATTAAAATTGATTATCAAATGTATTTCATAATATCAACGTTGTAAAAAGTGATGAGGGATAACATTTTGGACCAACCGCCATATATTTGCCGCTTGGCAAACGTAATTTTTATTTGTGTTGCTAATGTACTACAATTTATTAATTAATTATCTCATTATCAAATGATCAGAGAAACATTAGCGCTTCTATGATTGAATCTTTAACTTTTGGTTGTTTACTATATAGTATACACCATGTATGTTGCTTAGCTAATCTTGTATTTTTCCGATCGATATAACAGCACAAAATCTTGTTTTTCTCAACTAAAGAGTAGTGAAATTGTCGCTTAACATTTTATTTTAGTTTTTCTATTCATTATGTACACATATATTACAAGTGATTTTTTATTTATAAACGCAAAACCGTATTTTTACTGTCACGAGAATTATTAAAAAGTAATGAATATCACTGATATTAAATTCGAAGAATCAAAAATTACAATATATAAGTATTACATTTGTGTAATTATAAATCTGAATTCATTACATTTCATCAAACTTATACACAATGATATATTTTAAATTGTTATTTTTTTTTTATTTTCGACATCGAATTTAAAACTATATTATAAGTATAAGTTTGAATTTTATTTACATAAATTTCCATCCTAATAAAAACAGTAACCTATTGACAAATTGATTTCTATTGGTTTTTTTTTTCTTTTTCAAATTGAATAACTGAAAAAATAGGTAAATTATATCAATCATAATTTTGCAATAAAAAATGTTATTAACCATTCTTAAACCTAAACTAATATTCAGATTTAAACCTATATATTTTAGGTCGGTTATAAGTTAATCAATTATAAAATGGAATAATCTAGTTTATGATATACATATTTCGTTTTCATAAACATTTTTGAACGTATGTTAGATCGTCATATTAAATAAAATTGTTGGTTGAGATCTTATAATTTATAAGAATTTTCTATGTAAGACAATACACACATATATACACAAATATTCGAATGGTTTTTGTGAGCCTAAAGATAAAATGTCTTAATAAGGGTAACGGTTAAGCTATATCTAACCCAAGTCCATCCGTATGTATGACTCGTACATATTTATAAATACATAATGTAGTACGAAAATATAATAGTAATAATTGTAAATATAATATAATAATATAATATCAAATATAATTTGATAAATAGTAAAATACTTTAATTTTTAAATTTATACAGTAACTGTTGTTACTGTTATAAAATTTAATTTAATAATGAAAAAATATTAAAAAAAATATGAAAATGAAACATAAAAACTGAAAACTTTTATAAATGTTGAAAAAACTATATATTTATGTTATTTATAAACTTATTTTATTTAATATAATCAAACAAAAACATTGGAAATAAATGCGACTTTAATGAATTATTGCATGCGTAGATAAGCTATACCTATCATTTACAAATATTACAAAGTTTAATTTTTAATTTTTACCACAAAATTGTCCTCAATTATTTACCTGACCTTTAAATTGAAATAATAAAAGTATTTATACAACTTATAATAGACAACTGTAACACTGCTTATTTTTATAACTATTTACAATTATCTGATAGAAGTATTCAAATTATGATTTCTTATTATTATTATGATTTCTCGAAATATATTTTATTCCGAGTTACTAAAACTTTTTAGTTATAAGAAATTATCGAAAAGTTCTATTATTTTTCTTCAGTCATATTTCATAAATATACGTTTTTAATATAAAAATTGTTGACGCTTCATTAATTAATGTCTAACTTGAAAAATAAGTATCAAATACTATGAAAAGTTCATGTAATATTATGAACTTAAAAATATCATTGGTTAAGTAGAAACGAGAAAATAAAGCATATTTGAACATGGTGAAACTCTTCTAGCAAAACTTTAATGAAATTACGCAAGATTAATGATTATATCTTCGTGGCGTAGTCTTAGTCTCACTCAGTATATTATCTTTCATGTCGTGTATTATATAAATAATAACAGGTTTTATTGAAAATTATGTTAAAAAATTTAATTATGAATTCATTTAAAGAATTAACAAAAAATTTACATTTTATTTCAACAAAATATCAAATTTCTCTCATTTTTAAAAGAGTGTAACACTATTAAAAAAATAGAAAAAAAACAATATTGCAAACGCGTTTAGCATTGTTGCGCGTATCATTGTATCTATGGACTTTATGCAACTTGGCTCCACGCAAACATTTTTAGTACAATTAACATACATGTTTAATTTTCCTTAATACATTATTGAAGATTCTTCAGGCTAGACAATATTACTCTGGAATAACGCGTACAAATTACAGCTCAAAAACTATAAATAACGTTTAAAATACATATTTATTAACCCATATATTTACTATTCACTGTACTTAATTTTGAAATTCTTTCATTATATTTAATTAGCAAACTATATATTTCCCCCATTCATTCTCAAAAACCGCGAAAGGAAACGGTATCGTTCAAGTATACACTAGTCGCCAATCTATGCGCCCTATCTATTTCATATATATTGTAAGCAAAAGATACATTTTCACAGGAATGCAAGATCGTAGATACAAATCACTACTGATATTCAAAAACTCTTTTGGCGGTTAATGAGATTTTGAATATTTTATAAAACCAATTATGTTGTGAATACAAATGGGGTCTACGAAAACGAATCAATAAAAACACTCGCAAAACAACTATAACATACTCACACAAACACACACATACACACACACAAACAAACGGATTTTTTTGCAATATTCTGTACGTAAAGTTTTTGGAAGAAAAGTTATAAGGTTCAATTGTTAGTTACGAACAAACATAATGCACATCGACAAGGTTGACGAGATGGAAAGAAACCTGATATATTACTGTATTGTAATGTACCTACGATCATGTCTAATAACCACAGAAAATAATACGCTACATACTCTAGAACACATTGTTAAAGGTACACGAATTGTTTTAATATTATTAAATATCCATTCATCGTATGTATTGCAAATTACCAAAATGAGTTTGATTAATTTATTCTACACACGTAGTATAATGATTTAATTTAACATATTAATTTTATAAATATAATACGTAAAACTGGTCTTACAAATTCAAATTGCTACCCTGCAAGTTAATACATTGGAAAAAATAAAATAATAAATTAAAATAGCCGAAGTTGTTTTGTTTTGAGCTAGACGCTTAAAGTTTGAGAAATCACAACATTTATCTAATACGATAATTGAAATTATAATGTTATTAAAACAAATTTAAAGTTTATTATTCCTTTACATCTCCATAATAATGTAAGATAGGTAATACTTCCAGCATTTTTTATGTTATATATTATTCCTAAAAAATAACTACATAATATTATCGACTCAAAAACATCATAATTTTAAAAAAACATGAAAAGTATTATAAATTAATAAATAGAAATAGACATTTTTTTGTAGTTAAACTGTATTATATACTCGTAGTTCTGTCAATTCAACATTTTTAAGACTTGAATTTAAAAAAAATAGTAATAGAAATGAAATAAAATATTTGGTAATAATAAATATATTTCAATGCTATTATTTTTTTTTTTAACTAAAAATAAGAAATTAAAATAATATAAATTATACGAATACATTCACACACATATACATATGTATCATCTCGCCTTGACCTAAATGATCTAATCCATCTTTTAATACGGAGGATATTGGAAGCCGTCAACAGTATTGGCAAAGCTAACAATTAATAGCATAATCCGTTTCTTTCGCTATTTAACAAAACTACCACCACATTTTTCTAGAAAAACATGATCATCTTTCTTATTCAAATTTCGTAATAAAAATTGAAGGCACGAAAATATATTGAAATAACTAATAATTTAAAACAGTATTTTGAGTGAATAAAGTATTATGTTTTTAACAATTAAATTCGCAACAATTTGTGCACAGAGACATCTGAAATATTTAGAACAATGAAACATTGATGATTGACCTTAAACTATAGTTTCCGGTTATAATATTTAAATTTTCAAATTGTTATATTATAAATCTAGAATCTTTAATAATAATATATAGTCATTCATAGAAAATATTCAAACTTGAAAATAATTGATCCCGTCTACAGCAAATAACTATTATTGGTAAATGTGATAATTCATATAAAATATGTTACGTGCAGTATAAGTGCAGTAAGTACCTTATTTATAATATACACTACTAAGTATCTATTTACAGTACATTTAATGCATCACGCTATTAACTTGAGTAAAATACTACATTTTTTATTAAATAAGTAACAATTGTCAAATACAACTGTACTGCAGTATAAGATTAAGTGAATATATATTTTTTTTATTCAATTTTATTTTCAAACTCGAAATTTAATTTGTAAACCTATATTTGAATTATCAACGAAAACAATAAAACAAAAGGGTAACAATATTGTGTTTAACAAAGCTATATAAACTCAATTATGTTGATCAAAACTTTATTTTAAGCCTTACTGAATCTATGCAATTTGCATATAAACTTGTAACTACTCGTATAGCTCAAAAGCAAATCGTCATAAATAAATTTTAAAACCGAAAGCCAAAAGTTTGCTAGCTATGACATTGTTAATAGATACTATATAATGAAAGTATTACATTTATTTAAAAAGTTGCAATTGTTATTTTTTCGCTTTTAGAACTTTAAAAAATATCTTTAAATGACTGTCTATTAATTCAATTAGAATGTCTAGATCATAAAACGCATGACGTGATGAAATATACTGATCAGTTATTCGGTATGACATAGAATAAAGCCGGTTATAGAAAAAGGATTTATTTTAAAACGAATTTCAGCGTTCGCACGAGTAGGTGTAACAGCATAATATGCAGCATCGGACTGATTCAAAACGACTATTAGACCGCGTTCGTTAAAAAAAAAAAGATTCGATAACAAAGACAACACACAGTGATTAGGTTGCAGTATACTCGTCCTATCCCCATATGTAAGCGTAACACGATATACGTAGGAGACCAAGAGTACCACTACCCAACAGCCAATAGGTAATCTTTCACATATGTTTTAGCTGACGGGCATGTTATTTCATATTATGCCACGTGTGCTCAACTTTTTCTTTTCTTTTCTTTTTTTTCTTCATAAACCACGACAGACCAAACTCAACGTTTATAAATACACTGTGGACCGAAAACAACGTACAAGTAAACGGTAAATCCGGCGTATCATTTCGATGTGAAACACGTCTCCGAAATGATTGGTAGGTATCTGAATTGGCTTGTTCCGACGTATCGTGTCGGTGTTGTTAAAGTCTACGTGAAACCGCGCACATTAAAAACACGTGTTAACGAAATTAGGTTTTAAGTAAAAAAAAATACGCATCAATCGTTCAGCACGAAAAACGTGAGATTTCGAATGGCCACCGTCTGGTCCGAAACGATTGTAGCCGGGCATTTCTTTGCACCGAGAATCGCTAAATCCGGTTAGCGCTGAGCGACATGATTCGGTTTTTCGGTCTGCCGTGATGCACCGTGAAACGTACAAGGTATACAGCTATCGGCGGACGGTTTTCGTTCATCCGAGGAGACGCCACGCCGTGACGCGGTTCCTCGGCCTCGTCGCGTCTCCCTTCCCCCCCCCCCGGCCCCGACGAACCGTTCGCGGGTAACCTAACCGCAGACACGCCGGAAACGGTGGGCGAAGGGTGCATGCGGTTTTTGTGGTGGCATTTCGGTAGGGTTCTATTTTTTTTAACCCTCTGAAATTCTTTCTCATCCTCCTCTCACCCGACGAGAGACGCGCAACAGACGTCGCAGCGGATAAACGTCGTCCGGTTCACCTCGCACAGCGCGTCGCGCGCACCATCAACGTGTGCGCGTGTCACGGGGAATCGGACGACGACGGCGATGTCGCGCGTGATCTATATATAGAGTCCCGTGTACGGGCGCACCATATGGTCGACACGTGCGGTGCAGCGCAATAGTAATAATAATAGTGATACGCGCACTGGCAGTGGAGAAGGTGTGCACCGGCAATGCTTCTGCTGCTGCTGTCGAGGGCCAGGGGGAGATGCGGCGGCGTTTTATTATTACATGCGCGCGCGCTCCGGCCGCACCTTGCGGCGGATTCGCGTCCGGATGCGTCGGCCCGCCGAGACGGCACACTTCCGCGTTCGCCGTGTACGGATGCCGCCGCCGCCGCCGCCGCCGCCTCCGCGCGCACGTGGTTCTCTTCCAGCTCTCGTTCCCTCCGGCGCAGCATCCGTCACCGCGTCGCCCCCGCCGGAGCCGGATGAACGGCTTATTATTATTATTATTATTTATTTTTTTTTTCAATTTTTTTTCAATTTTTTTTCCTACGGAAAACTCCGAAATGCACGTAAAAATTCGCGCGCGCATCGACTACGTCGTCGACGTACGATGTCCGTTCGCAGCGCTCCGGGCGTGTTCGTATTTTGTCGTTATCGTTATTATTGTTTTTTCTCGACGCGAGACGATCGCGTACAAGCATCTCTGGGTGGATGTGACACGTGGGTGTCTACTTTCACGATTGTTCGACAAGCCGAGCGCACACCGTACACGTGTATCTGCAACGACGTTAAAAACGAGCGCATACGATGTCCGTTTTCACGCATTCCGCCGTCAACGCCGTCACACGTGTGCGCACGTTCCGAAAAAGAACGACGCACGTAACGTGTTACAACGTGCACGTGCGCGCGAACGTGTCTCGGAACGGAATTTCGACATTTCTCCTGCCGCCGCACCGTTCGTCGTCGCACCGCGTCAAAAACGTTTCGTTTTTCACCGCACGCGCTACTACCAATTGCGTAGTCTTATCGCTGCCACCCCGAACGATAACGTCGTTAAAGCCTTAGGACGTCGGGAGAACGAACGTTGCTGTCGAAAAACACTATCTCGCGTTGTTGAAGCGTCGCAAAAAACAAAAATCCGCTACGACGATATTCGACCGATGATCATCGCTTACGTTCCGTGATGGCTGAACAATTCGCTTTTTCGTGACGTTCGTCCAAGCGCGCGATATCCGATTTGTCCATTCGTATTGAACCGTTGCGAGTGTTCTATTCGACTTGTTTGGAACTTTTAATTATTACTCGAGAGCGTTGGATGTTGTCGATATTTTCCGTTCGAAATGTAAATTAATAGTATTCGAGAAACTCAGTAGCGCGTAAGTAGCCGAACGAAAACAATCGTTACGCAGGAAAACGTAACGACTCTCGTTTCGTTCGCGGCCCCATAAAGGATTACGCGGGATGAGAAGAAAAATACTTCCAATTGCGAAAAGTTAGTTAGATTCTGAGATCTGTTATTTGACATTTCATTCCCTGGACAGGATATTGGTACTACTTGATAGTGCTATTACACGAGATTAGGTATACAATATGGAACGTACTGTTACAACGTTGTTGTAATCCTTTTGTTGGTATCCCTAGACGCGCTCAACTAGGTCAAAATATATGATACGATAACCTACTTATATTATTTGTATGAAAACATTGATGTATCACACATAACATTATAGAAACCATTGAAAATTAAACTACATATTTATTTATAAATGTCACATGTCATATTTGTACATATTTAATACACAATCGTTTATAGTATTGTAATTCAAGTGTAATTGTACAAACTAAAACGAGACACTGTTTATTAATAATTTTTATACTCGATTTTTTAACTTTTTTTAGTTAACATAACGGTTAAATATTCGATATCTCAAACACATTTAAATAACGAAGAAATTCAAAGTCGTTTTTTGAAAGTTATTAGTATTGCGATTAAAGATAAAATAATAATGTACCATTTCGATGTACAAAACTAAAGATAGCTTGTTGCGAGATGAAAGCACATGCATATCAATCATAATCGTTATTTTTTTTTTTTTTTTTTTTTAATACTCTCAAGTGCAAATAATAATACAAGTTAATTATATAATAATTTAAATTAGAAACACAAAGAAAAAGTCATAAAAATTAAATTTTTAAATTAAAAAAAAATTTAAATAGATCAAAATTGACAAAATTCAAAATTTTATAAAATAAATTTAATTGTTAAATGTGAAAAATTAAAAATGTCATATTATACGAATAACTGAAAAACCAAACTTACGGTATTCGTACAATACTTTATACTTACACATATAATATCATTAGTAGAAACCATATAGTTTTGCCATGTAAATTATATGCCTGTATGACTGGATAATTGCATTAACCAAAACTCAACATTTACATTTACAGAAAAGATTAATTTTATGTATTCAGTAGACTGTACACATACAATGTCATATATACGAACTACGGAGGAGATATAAAACGTTTACTTTACTTCAAAATTATACATCTACGTTTTGTATTCATAACAACAAAAAACAAATTATGTAATTAAAGTTAATAAATATTAGTAACGCTATAGTATTTAATTAGCTTTGATAATATTTAATTATATTATGCAGATGCTACAACGATACAGCACAAATCTCCTTCGAAATAAATTAGATCTATATTCTCACCATTGTACTATTATTGTATTACTCTAAATACTCTTATAAATTATTAAAATATGAAAAACATGAATTATAATATAAAATTAAAAAAAAAGAAAATGTATTATTGAATATAGATCAAATATTGTATAATATTCTGCTATAATAAAGAATTTTTGCAGTTTTAACATATTTCTACAAAATGTATACACAATTCAAATTAATTATTTATACAACTTAAAACGTTATGTTATAAGTTAATTACATTTCAACAATCTATAAGATTGCAAAATACAATTTATAAACATAATTAATAAATATTTTTAAAAATATTATTATATTCACTTAGAATTAGTTAATAAACTGAACGTAAATACATATATGTACATATACCTATATATCCAATAATAGCTTGTTGAAATATTGAAAAAATAATAATAGGTACGTGTACAAATGTATTATATATTATTTATTTTATGTTGATATGTGCATGTAAGCTACTGAAATGTCGTACACAAAGTATACTCACTTTTTCAAACCACTTTAACAATATTTGTAAAATTATATTCTATTATTTATTATTTTGTTGTAACATGTATTCGTGTATGTTGAAATATATACAATGGCTCATGCAGTTATTTGTTTTATTAATCACTGAAAAGTCGGTAGACATGATAAATGATTATCATGGACAGAACTATAATTCAAAGTATGAGTAAAAAAAAAAAAAGGAAAAGAGATTCATTAAAATGAAATAAATGTCCAACGGTTTGAGTTCAATTTTTCATTGAAATTCAATTTTTTATGCATTATTTTTTTTAATATATTATCATTAAAATTGTTATTACCTATATACAGAAATATTACACTTAGTTAATATATTTTCAGAAGTATATAAATCAAGTATAAAAATGTTGAAAAAAGTTAAAGATTATTACAATATTTTAACTATTTGTTACACAGTCGAGATATTTAAAATTTAGATAATTATTTATTAATAGAATTTCGATGTAATCAATAAGTTTAAATTACATAATATAACTATTAGTCTTCAGAAATGATTGATAAATCCTAGGCATTTCAATGAGTTTTAATAGAAACTACACGTGAACTCCACAACTAGTTCAACAAATTATATTTTATAATTTGTTATTTTGATGTTTTATATCAGTGCCGATTCCATAAAATTCTTGTAGAATATAAGTATAATAGATTTAAGTTATATATAATGATAATTAATATAAATCAATTTCACATGTCTGTTTGGAATGCACAACAATTAGAAGCTGTCCGCTTACATAATAATCATGTGGCTCTAATAATTTATTCTTAAACAATATTCGTACGTCATCACCATACATTACAATTAGCCATCGACAATACACATGGACACAACTACAAAATACACTACGGTAACAAATAAATTTAATAAAAGCGAAGCACAACAACATCGTTATTATCATCGGGCTGTTTTGACTTCATAAATATTTATGGTTGGTGTTGTACATACTGAAAATTAATACGAACAGTACTTGGGGTAGTTGGTACATTTTCAATAATACCGGCGGGCGTGTGCTCTGGTATAACAGTATGAATATTGCGGTTACAAAGTTTGTATCTTAATGTGTAATTCGTGTTGAATAATTTGCTGGCCACCAAACCACCCATGGGAATGGTTAAGTAAACGTGTACACTATGATGTGTCGTATTATAAATATATGAAGATTGATAGAATTCGAATATTGTTTTCATTCGTGACTAAAACGAATTGATGACCTATTGATAGAAACAAATAACCAAAAATGGTATGACAAAAATGATTACGCGTTATTGAACTGAACAAATTAATGTACTGTCGCAATTAATTTGCATTGTAACGCTGGGTTTTTACCATAACTCAACTTCATAATGACTTGAATATTCCGAACAAAATAACATGTAATTCTCCTATTAAAACTCGGGTGTGGAAAAAATCGCAACAGTGCGACATGAACAATATTTTCATCTATACTTATGATAAAAGATTAATAAACTCATCATTGACCTAAAGCCCTTAGTCATACGAATAATAAAATTGCTACGTAGTGCGTATATTATATTACTATAGACGTGGATTGTTATCTATTTGTAATCTATACGAACATCGTCTTCTTAGTGCCAATTAGTCAATTTACTCTTTTGTTGGAACTAATCTGTCAATAACGATATGCGGTGTATGCACGTTACATCTGTGTACGAATTGCATATCAGAACAAACAAAAATATTATAAATCGCTAACTTTTCAACATTTGAAATTAACTGCATCCAGTTGAGGTAGTTAAGTTCTAGTGATTTTATAAATACTGATCCATTATACAGCATATTAACCGTTGACAATCATCTTAAATAGTTATTCAAACTCTTACATACATCTTAATAAGTTATGGAACTTTATTTAATAAACTAATGTAGGTAATTCAATGTTCTGAAAACAAAATGTTACCTTCGTAAAATTAACAACAATACCGATAAAGTTACCTAAATGCACATTTCAACGTAATTAGTGATTATTTTAATCAATATTTTTCATTAAAAATTGATATTTACTCCATATTACATTATTTTATGGAAATATATATTATTATATGATACTCTCTTGAATTTGAACAAAAAACCGAATGTGTAAAAGTGAATTTATAACGTGACAATTATGAAACAATGCCACGTTCTAGAAATCGAATTGAAAATATTGAAAGTACCACCAAATTGGAGCTATTTATGGAGCTTATATAAACTAACTTGTATTGACATGGGCATTTTGCAAAATGGAAACATATTCCGACGTTGCGTATTGAATGAGTTTAATAACGCATCTACGATTCACCATAGTCATATGGGATTAGACAACAATGCCAAAGCTAACCTACGAGTATAACCATGCGCAATAACGGACACACGAAACGATAAGGAATAAGTGAAATATTAATATTTATTCGTAGCGGATTCGGAGGATCAAAAATCGTTCATCGCTTACAAATCGTATTCGTATAAGAGAACACGAAGTATCGAACGCGTGTAGTACATGCGAGATCGTAGTAAAACACAACTCAAGGGGCGAAATCATAATAATAGACGGTGATTCCGAATCGGTTATACTTATTACACGTTTTTTTATTATTTTTTTCCGAGAGATAAACGGTGTTCGATCGTCATGTATTTTTTTTTTTTTTTATATATATACATTTTTCGTCCACATTCACTGCTTTTCGAACAATAAGTCTCCGCGAGGTAAAATGTGTCTGCAATGAAGCGTGAAACAAAACCAGCCATTAAATATGCAAATCCGAGTCTTACGCTCGGGGGTCAGCAGTCGCGTTTATGCGCCCGTTTAAGCGGTTCGACCGGACGAAACATATTTTCACCGACGGATTCGAATTCCCCTCGGCCCTTTGCTTGGCCGTCCGAGAACCTATACGGCGCACCGGTGCTACTGACGCGTGCGGTTTCGTCAACGCGCGTGCGAAACGATCGATTCGGAGCCGACTTACTTGCAGTAGAAGAGCCTGTTGTCGTTGGCCAAGTGCACGCTCCAGCCCGGTATCAGCCTGTTCTGTATGGACTGTAGGAGATGTGACGTGTTCTTCGGGCCGTGCGTCGTACCTTGTTGTCCCTGCTGCAGCAACATGGGTGCGGGTCCACCGTCAACATGTCATCGGGCAACAAGAGCACCGCCCGTCGTCCGGGAGCACCGCCGCGATCGGAACGACCGGCATGACACGGTCGACCTTTTCTCGGATCGTTCCGCGACGGGACGCGAGCCAGCAGCCCTGCGGACGACTACGCGGGAACCGGTATCGTTACGGCGACAGCGCTACGTGACTATTGTACGCGAACAACGGCGATGAAGGAGAAGAACATGTTTCGGGCAGACGAGAAAAGCGGAGGACAGCCGCCACCACCACCACGACCGGGATCTGGGACCGGGTGCACCCCGATCACGTCGATGTACGGCTGTCAAGCGTTACGCCACCGGCGAGAGAGACGGTGAAAGACGATGGGACTTTGACGGAGAGTTGGCGAGAGAGAGGTGAGTGTAAGAGAGTGAGTGAAAGAGTGAGTGAAAGAGTGAGAGAGAGAGAGAGAGAGAGAGAGAGCGACGAAGAGACCGGCGGCAGTCGCTGTTATTGTTATTGTTATTACTATTACTATTGTTATTGTTGCGGTTACGTACGCGCTCCGGAGGACGGCACACGACGAGCGGCGTTTGAGCGGATAATGGCACTGCGCGCGCTATCACGGGAGGAACGCACACACGTACACCGCACGGACGCTGGCGCGCACTCACGCACACGCACACACGCGCCCGCGAACGAGGAGTCGGTATCGCGTACGCTCACGCACAAGCGCGCCGGTGCCAAGGGTCAGTGCGGACCGGGGCGTGACTGTTGTAGTGGCGGCGGCGGCGGCGGTCGGGCAACGTGCGCGCAGTGCGGCCAAATCGTCGGCGAAACAGCGCCACTGATCGCGCCGCGCGAAAGCTCCGGCTCCCGGTGGTGGCGATGACGGCGAAGCCTCCCGCCCCGCCGTCAACCCCCTCCGTACCCGGAAAAATGTGTGCACGAGAAGTACCGAAGTCGGTTGCACGTCCGCAGCACTTCGCGCACTACGCGGGCTTAGGCAGTTCAGGTACGTACGACACACGTTCCGCGTACAGCAGCCTCCGTCGCGTCGCTACCCTGCAGCGGACGACCGTCTTCCTCTCTCCCCGTAGCACCGACCCTATAAACGATGGTCGCGCGCGACACCCTGCAGCGTCGTCACCCGCGCTACCCGACGCTCGGCTTTCGACCGACCGAGTAACGTTATGTGTGTGTACGACGACTTCGCGTTCGTTGTGTGTTCAATAGTTTTCCCCACCCCTCGCATGCGTCTACTCGCCCACTAGCCTCGTACCTAAACCACCTATCCACCCGCGTGCATTTAGCAAGCACAACTTACCGACCTTTCCGCTCCACCACTTCCTCCGTCCTCCTCTACCAATTAGTATTATTAATATTGTTATTATCATTATTATGGTTATTATTATGTCTTATTACTTATCTGCATGAGATATATCCCTTTAGAAAGCCCCAACACCACCTTGCTAAACTTGTTTTTTTTCGCTTCCCGAAACGAAAATCACCTCTCACCCTCTCTCCCCCCTAACCGACAGCTCGTTATCCCTGTGGAAAATACGAGAAAACTTTGTGTAACGACTGCGCGTTTTTTACGCGTCCGTTTTTAATATACGCGTTAAATATATTATATTATATACGTTCGAATTACATGGGCCAGCATGACCGTTTACGCGTAATGGAAAACAATTATTCAAGACAAACGAAAAGCTTTTTCTGACGTTTTGAAAAATGGCGCAAGAACGTTTCATTTTAGTCTTTGTCGCGCACTAACGCGTACACGTGTACCCTGTTCAATAATATAGAGACCGTGTGCGTTAAACACCAAGAATATAATACGACACATTAAAAAATTTAATTTCCAAGCATAAATCATTTGTAATCATTAAAACCAGTATACTATAATCATCACCAACTACAAGTTACTATAGTAACTATAGTATATATATATATATATATATATATATATAAACTGTAAAATTTGATTACCAAAGTTTAAACGAACTGTCAAAATCTTAAGATCGGTCAAAACAATTATTTGTTTGTGTATATATATATAACCAAGTGTTGGCTTTATAAATTGAATTATACGTATAGCGAACATGTGTGCAGTGATCCTATCAATATTTTTTACTTTTCAGTATGGAATAAAATAAAACTATAAATAAGATAAACCGTGACATTTAGCAGTATTGATGTTTATACGCGATTCACGGATAAAGAGAAAATAATTTTTATGTGGGATGTAATTGATATTGATTATAATTCAATAAAATAATATAATACATTTATTGAAAATAATTCTACAAAAAAAAAAAAAAGATTAAAGAAACTAAAATATTAATTTTGAAAAATCAAAGAATATTGAAAAGCAGTGGTGTAACCAGGATTTCTAAAAGGGAGGAAGACAATAAAATAAATCTTATAAAATCATTATTCTCACTATAAAAAAAAAAATTAGATATGATTCATATATCTACTTTTTATTTAATCACTTGTAATATTAAATACATCCTTCTGAAATGAATTAAATATATAACAACTTTTTATTTATAATAATTTACTGACAACTTAATTTTATAATAGGTAAATATTTTTAATATTATATTTAATATCAAGTTTTTTATTTTTTATATATTTTTAATATTTTTAAGCATAAAGTATATCAATTAAAAACACATATACCTACTAAAGCATACGATCGCCAATACAAGTAGTAGAATATATTAAATCACACTAAATATTTAAAGAATCAATTACCTATCCAAATGTTTAAAATATCAAGTATTAAATGATTGAAATTAATTAAAGTTATTTGTTATTTGTTTCAGATGAGTAAATATTGCTTATTATATTAAGTTCGTGAATAATTAAAATTAAACTTATTATTTTATCATCAATATTTACCTATCTTGGATGATTTAAAGCCTAAGAACAACAAAGCACAAAATATTTAAAACATCATGTTTTAAACGTAATAATTTATTTCCCGTATTGACCTGTATCAAGAAACCAATTTGTGCAGTAATTCAACATGCTGAAAAATAAAGTAAATGTTTGTGAATCACATGTTAACCGTACCCTTAAAAGGTTTACTATGGTATATTATTAATTAAAAAACGTCCTCACAATAAGGAATATTTATAGCTATACCATATTTACCATACACTTGTTTACAGGAAATCAATAAAGTATTGTTTTTTCATAACATTATTGACACTTGAGCAGGTTAAGAATGTCGATTAACTCTATAGTCATAAACTAATTAAAACCGTTGTAATAAAATGAAAACTGAACAAATTATTACCTCATTATAATTTTCGCACTAATTGCTTTTTATTATTTCCTAAATATATTTATTTACATACATATAACTTCGCTCGATAAATAAAAAATATCAACCCTAAATATTTCAAAATTCAATTAATTGAAAAATTAAATAATATTTTTTTTAAATTTTAGTATAATTATTCAATGTATCATAAACTTAATTAAAAGATAATACAGATAGTCATTAATTAAATATGTATTTTCATCATTATGTAAAGTACCAACCAACCTGTATTGATTTTTAAAAATGTAATTTACAGTTTTTAATATTAATTTGTTGTTGTTTATTCAAGTTAGATACCTGTGACCTGGTTATATATTAAATTAATAATTAATGGTTAAAAATATAATAAATATCACAAGTTATTGATATGTTTTGAATTATCTACGTAATTTTGAAGACACTATGATCCTAATTAATTTTGAAAAATAATTGTCAAATTCAATTTGTAAGATTTAGTGTTTGCGTTCAAAAAGTCTGGCTATTTTAATGAGGAGAATCAAGTATACAACATATTAATCAAAGTTAACTGAAAAAACGGTATGAAAATCGGTACATTTGTCAATGCAATTACATCAATTGGTGTTTTCTGCATACACATAACTGTCTTTCATTACATCAATTGACGTCATTCGTAGTGTTTAGTTAAAAAAAATAAGTAAACATAAATCTTTTACTTATAATCACTCATTTTAATTAACTTATTCAATTACCTTAGTCAACAATTATCTTGTATATTTAAATCGTTAAATTATTAGAGATATTTGATACTAATAAAATAGAAATTACATTTTGAAAAATGATACTTTGAAATATTGTAGCGTCTCATCTTATAAAAACGCTTACTTTAAATGAGTAAACATTATTTTTACGAGTTAATCAAAACACTTTTTTCTATGTATTTGGGAAATAATTAAATAATTAATATTTATTCAGAATTTTTTTCTAATTATTTTTAACGTTGAAATAAAAATCAAACTTTTTTCGTAAAACATAGTTTTAAGTTTTTACTGTTTTACAAAACAGTTGTACCTTATATTTATTAAAATAATTAAATAAAAATAATATTCATACGATTCGTGAAGAACGCTATAATATATAATTTCAGTTATATCAATAGATCTTTTTGGAGTGGTTTGTGCGTGACTGTTTTCATATATTACCAATAAACTCCCTAAAGGGAGTGTCGAGATAGAGAAAAGGTGAATGCAGTTATTCATATAATATGTGTATATTGTCTTAAAAAAATATTGTTGAGCCTCCAACGCAACTATCGTTTTAAGAATATATTATATGTATTTTTTATAATGTTAAATAAATAAATTAACCTTGACCAAGTCATCATACTAAATCACTGTATAGTATTTAGGAGTGCCGTTGAATTTCAAAATAAAAATTGGGCGTAGTAATGCCTACTGACATTCTTTTTTAAAAATACGAATCATTATAACAAGTATACAATGTACAGTGTTAAATATTGTAAACCATATTGTAGGATTATACTTAAATTAAAATTGCCTAAAACAATAAATTATACAACTAAAAGGAATTTCATGTAAAAAATTATTTTTGTAATTAAAATAATAAGAAAACAACATAAACTTTTTTTTTTTAATGCTTGGTATGCAAAATTTTGTGAAACGTATCATATTTTAAATTATTATTGAATTCTAAATTATTTTCAAATAATAGTCTCTAGTCTTAAATAATATATTCTTACGAATATAATATTTTTAGGTGGTTAAAATCATAATCTCATTAGTGTATTTAGTTTTTGTATGACTAGTTTCCACTCAAATATTTACAGTAAACACTTGCTACTATACTCTCAAAAATGTAACCCACAAATAATATATATTCATACATTGAGGCTAGCATTGGAAATGTAATCAATATATACTCGTAAATACATAATAATAATTATTAAGCTATTTCGGAGATGTCAAAACATTTTATCTTTGTTTATTTACACTTTAAAAATGTTAGATTAAATAATAATTGCTACATTTTTGTCAATAAAAAAATCAAAAGATCGTTAAACAAAATTAATAAATGTAAAAAGTTCTATACAGTTTAACAATACTTTAAGGGTCAATTAAGATAAAATGGACCGTTTAACAAATAATTGTCAATTAAAAATGATTAAAGAATCTTAAATATTTTAAGTAGATAGGTAAAGCTAATAATAATTGATACTCAAGTGACCTCGACAAAAATGTATAAGAACGAAAATAATAAATTAATAATTTTCAATTTTTAGTTTTTATTATTGATGAATAATAACTAATAACATAATCAATATTTATTTATAGTTTGACGACTTAACTTAACTTTAATACTTTCGTGCATAGACTAATTATTTATATTATTACATTTTTACATTTTTAACATTATTAATTTTTTACTGTCGGCAAAATGTATATATTAAATAATCTATAATACAATAATATTATAATGTATTAATGTGGTCAATTTATAACAGTGCACAGAGTGTTAACCATTAGGTTTTCTCGTCAAGAAATGTTTTGAGCTATGACTTTACGGTTTTATTTGGAATACCTACAATTTTTATTTATACAAAGTGTTTTATAAAAATATCAATATTGGGCTTTGATTAAAATATAAATATATTCTTAGGACATTCTGTATGACTATGACAGGCACACAATCGTATAACATCTTTAGTATTTAGGGAAAATATTTGTAAATATTACAAGAGAATAAAATAAAATAGTTTTATAAAAAAAAAAATGCATGTGTCTTATATTAAATCATGGTTACTTCAACAATATGCTCTATAAATGTGTATCTACATTGATATAGTATAGTAAATGTATGTAATCCGACCGATTGAAATAATAAAACGTATTAGATTGTTTTATTTTACGAATTTCAATTTTACGTCAAGTCATGACTATCTATGTTTTATTTGGATTTTATACAAACATATTACTATTAACTTAACTCATAAATATAATGCACAGAAGAATCTGTGATTTTTATTACGTTTTATATAATTATTTTACTACAAAATTTAATTGTACGTTGATCGTCGACGATTTTTTTTATAAACTAGTTGTGCTTTAAAAGTTAATCATTAATAATTTCTATAAATGTATTATAATTTAATATTATAATTTATTTGAAATAACTATGTGAAATTCGTCATTAATTCCTCTAACTAAAGACTAATTTATACATCTTAGTATGCAGTAATTAATCATTATACACAATGTTAAATATATACCGCGTTAAAGCTGACTGTTTTTTAAAACAAATGTAAACAAATATGATTAAGATTATAACGTTCAAACAACTACGGGATGTAGACTATACAAACATGATACGTTACGAAATACAAATGATCATATATAAATCGATGCGAGTTTATAGAGCCTATACAATGCAATGAGGGAGAAAGGGGAGAGAAACCTCCAGAGAGTTCTTGTTTTCACGAACATACATGATATGTACAATGCTTAATAAGAATTAAAAACCTTTCTCCATTCCGAACTGATTTGAGCCACTTACATTATAGATACTTCCAGTTTATCGTATGAATTATGTTTTATAAATACATTTTTAACGGTATATTAATTTGGTGACGTAATATTACTATTAGTAAGGACGTAATATAATTATAAAAATCAACGTCATCCAAAATTTTGAATATCGACACACAAGTGGACACGACCGTGTAAAATAATCATAATTAATCGGATGCAGCCATTCGAAACCGAGAGGGTCTTTTTCGTCATTAAATGCGCGGCAACCATGCTAATAAAGAAATACATTCGTGATTTTCGTATTTTCATTATTTTCGTTGGTGGAAAAATTTAAATAGAAACATGTCACGTTAATTATTCGATAAGAACATGTATATAACATGCAAATAATAATAAATCAGACTATCAGATGCCGTCTTCATCTGACAAAACGGTATACGAGCCACACGACTAACGTAATTATATGTTATTGCATAACTCACCCTTGAAAGAGATCCTTATAATTCATAATTACCATTTCTCTTGGAAATTTTTTTTTTTTTATGAATAAAATATAAATTGTATTACTTTTTACAACGGTCAATCATATACTGAGATGTACATACTGGCTCAGATATTTATTTATTGTATATGACTTATAAAATTTATTTTTATTTTTAAAGGTATTTTAACTTTCACTGAAAATACTTTATTAGCCTCGTGCTGGTAAAATTTTTAAATATAATTAGTTATCCAAGTAATATGCTGTATGTGTGTAAGTTATATTGAATTCGTAGAATTGCTGATTTCACGAAATCGGCAGAAAATTGCAATGGAATCAGCAACGCCGTTACCTAATACGTAAATTCAACAATATGGCTTTACCATTCTCTCGCATTGAACAGACTTTTTACATGCATTTAATGCGATCTGCAAATTTATATTCTTACATTTGCCGAATACGCAAATTTAGCAATGGCATAACTGATTTCGGGAAATCGGTAATTTCATTAATTCGGCATTCTAACATATACGTCGTCTTTACTAAATACTAAACTTGATCACCAATAGGAAACAATATTTCACACATATTGTTATTTTTAAAAATGAATGTATTTCAATAGTATTTATAAAATTATGATTCAAAGATCATGACGAGGTGAATTTTATATTGTTTAGTTTAGATGCTTATTACTGTTTCAGGCACTTCATTAGAATACAACTACAGTTGGACTGATAACAAATATGAACTGGAATTCCGCTCTCTTCCCGCTCTAAATACCTAACACTGATTACACTTTTTGAAACGCAACAAGATCGATCCGCAGCAAGCGGACGTTTATAAATTTATTAAAAAACGTCTTGACGCGTTCAAATGTACGTATAAAGTTAAAAATATCGCTTGTATATTGACCAAAACACGAAATGTTACTCAAATTCGTACACCCTTTAAAAAAAGTCGTGACTTCTGAAATATCGTATTTGATAATTTTCTTTGAATTTTTCTCGTTTAAAATTTGTGCAGCTTGTGACGCATGCATAATACGTATGCATCCTACCTTTCACCTAATTATCGGACATCTCGGATCTTGGACCATTTGTTTAGTCAACCGTTGTAATAGTCGTGCTTATGTGCTGCAACTCATGTAGGTAGGTACCTAACAAATATTTTTCGATACTCGTCAACCATACCCTCCGTCCCTAATACGAAAATCGACCGTAGACTATTTCATATGTACGCGCGCAAGCTCGAATGAACCGGTTCGAATTCCAATCCAACCAAAAATATCAAAATGCGAACAATTGTCCGCCTATAAAATAGCAATTACCTTAATCTATGTACCTATCAGTATACCGAATACTATATTAGGTGTGTGCGACGAATGGTGCACAGGTGTTAAGCTATATGTATACCTCCTACGTATGTATTTCGTATGTAGACTTGACTCTTATGCAGACGTTGTCGGTATGAACGTATTATTTAATAATAATGCCAACTTCTAATCGAGTACACGGTGCACTATAATCCGATAGAGTATTGAACGAAGAAATTTGAATTGCAAAAATTCGATTTACAAAACAAAACGTGAAGGAAACCGATTAGAAAACAAAGAAAACGACTTCCAAGTTTACCGATAAACTCGAGGCGAAGGATAAAGATCGTATGCGTTCGACGAGCAACTATAATACGTAATTGTTTGGAAAATTACCGAATTTTGACGAAATACCAAAAAACTTACTCGGTAACCCTCCCGTTAGTTAAAACCTCCGTGTGCTATTTCGCCAAAAACAATTATATCTCTCATATGTTCATAGTTTTAAAAAAATGTGTCAAAAACGTTATTAACATACTTAAATTTAAATGATAATATCAATGTCAGTGAAACTTTTAACGAAATAAAAATAAATCACCGGAACCGTTTTATTTTTCGTCGCGTGGGTTAGGTTAATAGTAACGACTTGCAATTCGCAACTACATTATTTTAAACTTTGTGTGCAACATTGGCAAGATCAACACCCGTATAGTTGTATATTAATATATATGTATATATATATTTTTGTTATTTACAGAAAATTCAAAAAATAAAAAATAACTATTCCTATTAAATTATAATTATATATAATATTAAAATCGTCTGTTAAATTCTTATTACCATTAAATACGGATTACAGGTAAGGAAGAATAACATTTTATATTTTATAGACATACCATCTGGCATGTAATTAAATATGTATATAAATTATGTCGGTAATTTAATTTCCACTATATTACCGATTTACAATAATGTACAATAATGTACGGCTACCACCTAGACACATAGGAGCAGTAAATAACTATATTATGTATGAATTAAATATAGGGTTTCAGAATAAGTTTTTCTTGTTGACTAAAATAGAACGTATTACAGAATAGAGTTGTGTTGTGTTCATTTTAAATGTTTTATGTTTCAAAAATATACTAATAATTGTTGAGATGGAATACCAAAGACAATAGCTCTAAAGCCAAGCACCCACCAAAGTAATGCGGAGTTTGGCGTGGTAAGTGATGTAACAAGTAGCATGCATCAAGCACGCTACTTTGTATCAAAACAATGCAATAAATAGATTTAACGCCAACTTAACTGATATGACAGTGATATGACAAATGGCATTTAACGCCAGCGTCATTCAAATGCAAAACGTTCCATTTTATGTCACGTGCTATATTGTTCTAGTAACAAGCGCTTGGAAATGATTTTAATGTATTCATTATATTCATTTTTAAAAGTTTGAAAGTTTTAATTATTTTAAAATGAAAGACGATCCAGATTTGAATACACATTTTTTTGGTATAATTGAAGTCGATCCACGTATTTTTTTAACTATATTATTTCGGACTAAAACTACAAAAATGTAATTGATAATACTTGGGAAAAGATTTTATGAATAATAATGCATATTGTATCAATTATAATTCTACTTGGTAGACATTTTGTACAAAAAAATTATTTTGAACAATAGTTTTGTTCTGTAAAACGATTAGAATCGCTCTGGATAGGCATGCAGTTTTGAACACATAAAAAACACCACGGTTGAATTTTTTGATTCTTTTTCCAGTATGGATGAACCAAGTACCGTCTTTTTTGTTATTTACGATATAAATATCGTTCGAATTTATTAATGCCATAACACTTTCGTCATCCGATGAAGAAGAAGACATATTGATTACTGGTGGTGCTACTAGTTATTAGATACACAGGTAAACGTTGTGTCACACCATATGTAATTTTGTTGTTACGCGTTTCCTACATCACTTATCGAACCACTCGTTACGTTATTTTGGTTAGCGCTTAGTCTAAAATACATATATTGTATATAATATTCAATACTACTATACAGTATAACATGATGGGGAGGCTCTAACAGAACAGACATAAATACATTACATATAACCCAAAAAATGATAACGAAAATAGCGTACGCCTTACCATTAAAATATCTATCGTAAAAATTATATATTACTATACAAATATATTATCTATCTATAAATTATACATTAGAAAAATGTTAATAAAATCCATATAAAACCACACGCTAAATGCTACAGAAATAATGGACAGAAGAACAGGTAAATACATTTTTTTAACAAATTCAAGGAACTCCCCCAATCACATGGAGAAAACTATATTCAGTAATGATATGAAGAGTCTAATAAAAAATTTATGTGAAAAACAGTCTAATAATACCAATGATATAGTTAATAAAAATCAAATAAATAAACTATAAATAAAATAGTTAATGATATAGATGAAAATGTGTGTATTAATGAAATGTTAAAAAGTCAATATGTCTAATTATAAGATCTTATCTGAATGTGTATATGTTAAATGTGTTACTAAAACATGTTTCATAAAATTTGTGTCTACTGTATAGTATTAACTAATTAAGTCTTATCTTTAATTATATTATCCTATTAAATAATCTTACTACAATAAGAATAAAAAATATTAAAAACAAGAGCCTACCTTTTTTATTTTATTTTTAACATTATTCTAATATTAAAATTATAATTAATTCTAGGAAGGAAATAATTTTTTTCCCTTTTATTTATTTTATACATTTTATAATATCTACTTACCTATAGTAGCATGGTTTTAGTATATAAATAAATAATTTTTTAATTAATTATTTAAGCACTCGTATATATTTTTTCTTTTTTTAATTAACTAACAAATAAAAGCTTAAATATTGTTCTCTTTTATTTAAAAGCCTATGTTGAAAAAAAGTCTATAAAAATTTAATTGAACCCCTGTTACTTATTATTTAATAAATCTTAAAACCATTTTTCTATATACAACGTATAAGAAAGAAAAAAATAAATATCCTATTGTTAGTTGCCCTTCAAAATAACTGAATAACCCGAACATTGTGTTTGACTGACTTCAATCCATATAATATAATCCTACCCATAATCAAAGATTGAGTCATATCGAGGGAAGTGTTTACAATTTTTTTATTACAATTATTGTGTAAACTGTGACATTGAACGTACATACATAAGAGACATTAAACTTCACTGACAAAGGTTTTGATGCAACATCCTACTTCAGGATTTTTCGGGAGCTAAGCTCTTATGTACTCCTTCTACCACAATGACCACTATAATGATCATGAATCATGACCATTATAATATCGTTTATATTACATATGTCATATATTATATAATTTCTCATTTCATTTGCATTAGTATTTTGGAAAATTACCATACAGTTTAAGACTTTTAACGTTGCATTGTGTATAGTACATATATTTAATAAATAAATAATCATTTTATTTTTAAAGTGCTCAGAGTTTTCAAGAACATAAATAAGAAAATTAAAAACACCAACATGTTTATCCCATATATAAGTAGGTATATGAAAAATGACTTTTGATAAAAGTATACTTAAGTTTTTACATTATTAGCTTTTATCTAAACAAAAAGTTATAAATATTATTATACGTTATTAAAAATGTTTTACAACATTTTTATTTAAATAATTATACTAAAAATAAAAGGTAAATAATAAAGGAAGATTATTTTTATTTTTTTTTTACTTTTCACACTGCTTGATAATTAAAATAAATTATATTTAGAGTGTTATTTCTTATTGAATTTCATTGATATATCTTAACCAATATAATGGGATTAAAACCTTAAAACCTAATTGACGTATAATATAACGTTAACACAATATTTTTCATGAATCATTTCCAATGTCATACCTCATATTAAAATTTGTATAAAACTCAATGATTATAATAAATGACATAAAATCGAATCCAATTAAAATACATTATATTTTCAAACAACATTTCAGCTATATATTTATGTCTGACGTCAGTAAGTACTAGCATTGATTATAGAATAGAATATCTATTCTATAATCAATGATACTAATATTAGGTACTTATAAATTATGGTTTTGCATATAAGCTACTATATGTTGTTCATGAACCATTTTTATCTTATATTTATAGGACAAAATTCAGACAGAAAATATATTCTGTTGTGAAAATGTAATATTTACTGATTTTATTACTACCTTTATACAAAACACATAAGCTTAATAAAAGTAGCATAGAAGATTTTATTGAAACAAAAAACAATTTTGATATAAATTGAAATATAATTTTACCCCATTTACTATTTTATAAATAATAATTAATGAGCGGAAAAATTATATAAATTATAAATATGTGTGTGTTTATTAATGATAGAAAAATCTGGATACCGAAGTTTAAAAATCCAGATTTTCTGAATTGAAAATGCGAAATCTGGTATTTATTGTAAATTAGGATTCTTGATTTTAAAATCCGAAAATCCGGATTTGAAAATCTGAAATTCCGGATTCTAAAATCCGAAAACTTATTTCAATATAAGGTCAATCCGGCGGAGGTATTTAGTGTTACCTGAAACCGTGATCATAATGTGTATTAATTGTAACTAGAATGAGTTAACTAGGTATTTAGTAGATTTGTTAGTTTATACGAGTAGAGAAATAGTTTAAGTTTTATATAAAAAAAAAAATGTAATACTCTGATTAAAATGTTATAACCCAACATTTGTATTCTAAATTCCAAAAATCTAATAATTGGACTTAAAAATCCGAAATCCAGATTTGTCTGAATTTCGGTTAATCCGGATTTATATCTCATCACTAGTGTTTATAGATAATAGAACATTATATATTTTGAGTACTTTCATTTTTTGTATTAAAGGACGCAACACCATGTATGTCTTCGGCTTACAAACATACAACATATCAAATATACGTTCAGTAGAACCAGTTTTTGTGTTATTAGTTTTAATATTAGAGTAATCTAAACTATTAATAAACTTAAAGGCAAGAACATTATCTATGCGATAATATAGGCTTTTGAAATATTTTAATTCTCAAATAAATAATAACGTGCAAAATACTTCAAATTAAAGAAGCTCATAACAGTCATTACTCGCTTAAAAATTAAAATATTGTTAAATAATCCTATGTCGTCGCACAGATAATTTTCTTCCATTCAAGTTTGATAATACGTCAATTTACTCTAATACAAAACTATAACAACAACAAATTCGTTCTACTAAACGCAGATTTCTTATATTGTACGTTTGTAGGACGGAGCTAACAGCAGGTGTGGTGACCTCAAAACTGTTCCTGTGAGAAAATTCTAGCCCGTATACTCATGACTAGGAAGTAAGAAGTAGAAACATTTTGACTTATGTAAAATCCTTATGTCATAGTTTATGCACAAAATAATGTGTAAAATACATGTTATGTTTTTTTTTTTTTATAATGTTTTAAAATATAATAAAATCAAAAATAAAAACTGAAATTAAAATATGACCTACGGTTTATAAAATATGTTTTAATAGGTAGTGTCCATATGTATTGATAAGATACAATACGGGCTATATTTGTTATTTCACAATGTAAATGTTATGGTTTATTGTGTTGTAGGGTGTTGTAGGAAACAATGTAAGAATGATTGCTATATAATTTTGCAAATTATGAAACTACAATATGAAAACCAATAGAACAGATAAGGATAACAACTAAAATTATAAAATTGTTGATGTCACCATTGGTTATAGAAAAGATTCCCAACCAGAGGCGTGCACAGGATGATTAAAATATAGGACAGGCCCAGTTACATTTATTTTAATTTATATAGATATATAATAATATATATTAATTTTTTTTTTTTTTTGTACATTTTTCATAACATTTTTAAATTTAATTAGAAAATAAAATCATAAAATAATATAATTCCTTCTGTTTGACATGTTATTAATATTTATAGATATATATATAAGTAAATAATAATGATATAAAAAATATTAATAATAACTATTTTAATACTGGGTAGGCTCGGGCTTACCAGGCCTACCCGTTGGGCACGCCACTGTTTTCAACATACGGCACTCTGAAGTATTTTCTAAAAATTGGTAGGCACCCTGTAATAGTGTATCGTGTATTTATATTGATATTTTACAACTTCGAGTTTCTTTAATTAGGTGAAACCAAACATGTTATAAGACTATTATAAATATGTAATATAACATGTGTATAAAAATAATTTAATGCGTTCAACATTAATTTCATATAACTAAATATATTAATTATGGGATTAATACTGTGTTATTACATTAAGGGATTAAACACACACTATGTTTTTCATAAAATCATTAATTTTAAATTGTGAAAAAGATGAATGATAGCTTTTGTAATTGAAATAATTTCACGACACCCTCAATTCAAGTTCGTAGCATTCTTGATTCAGTGAGAGTAAGTGACAGGTTAGGTTAGTTGTGCACAGGAGTACGTAAACCACTCAAAAAAATTATATATAAAATCATTAGATTCCTGTGGTTAATTATAATTGTTTATTATACGCATAATCTGTAATTAACAAAAATATTAATTAAAAAAAAATGTTTGCAACTTTTAGCGTTGGAAAATATGTCTATTAGGGATTAAATAATTAATTGAATAATTATAATTAGCGGATCACACATTTGTCTTGCTCCTGTGATCGTACAAAAATTAGCTACATGCGTAGACACGACGCACAGTGGGATATTTTCATAAAAACCTGGCCAAAATTGGAAATTTCAAAATGCATTTAGAATGATAATTAGTGATAGTTTATCTAATAGTAATAATATTAAAACAGTTACCTACGTAATATTTTACATTGATATCAGAATTAATTTTATTGTGATAATTCCTAAAAGTATGGCATTACAGAGGAGTCACGCACGCCGTTTTTACGGAAAAAAAATGAACTCGTTACTTGATGGTATGTACTTATACATAGTATTTAAGTTTATTAAAATACAAAATCAATTTAAATCTATAATTTTATATACAATTTTAATTGTTCCATTGTTAATGTGTGAGAAACCGTGAGATTCGTGTGAACAGTACGGTTTGTCGAAATTGGTAAATCTTTAGCCGTCTAGAACGTTGCCGGGGTACACTGCGTGGAAGCAATTTACCTTTGTACCCTAATTTTAATTTAAGCTACATAAATTAAAACAAAATATACAATTATAAACTTCACCATTAATTTAAGTAAACTTCCGAGATAGTCAGGGTTCTGTCGATTTTATATTTTTCTAGTGAATGTTATGCAGTTTCAGAAAAAATAAAATATAATTGCGCATAGATACTTGCGCTTTTTCATATAAATTACTTTTGATTCACATACATGTGATTAAACATATCGAAATTGTTCTTATTCAAACCATAATTGGTATTTTTATACTAATGTTATAAATCATAATAATTTAAGATCTGGTGATAATCATATGTCTTTAAATCGGAGAGTCTTATTTATTTATTTATTAAGCAATAAATTAATGCTAAACAATTTACTGTACGATTTGATCATTTAAAGAAACGTTTAGTTTCATTAACAGAATGCTCGGAAAATTCATTAAATAAATTATCGTCATACTTCATCAGTGAGTTTAAATCTAAATTGCAGTTACCACAGAGAAAAAAAGACATATTTCTATTAAAAATAATATCTAGCTAGACTCCGAAATACATTTTCCTTCAAAGATTTCAACACAGTCGGGAAAATCTAGAAGTCCGCCTTCTATATTATTTTATAATAGTAGTGGTCAATCAAAAAGAAAAAAACGGAATAATTCCGTATTCAATATAGTCCAACAGTGCTTTCATATGCTACTCAAATGTCTCTAAAAAAATATGGAAATGTAGATAGTGCTTACGTCATAAAAATGTAACTTGTACAACACCTATAAGATCTTCAAAATACAAAAAATCATATAAAGACAGTACAAATAAAATTAAGGTCATTTCTAATGAAAAAGCTTTTTCTTTGCTTATTTAAGCTCAGTTGGCAAAGCACCAGTACAATTTAATTAGGAAACAGGCAAAAAAACAGGGTTGTAATATTTATTCTGCATATTATCTTTTAAAACCCGAAAAAAAAAGTGTTATCCTGATAAATCTTGTTTACATGTAACAGAAAGTTGTGATAAAGTGAAATTACAAACATTATTAGATATAAGTATTCAACGAATTTTAAAATCACAGAGTAGTATTTTTGATTCAGAGAGTGACAAATATTTTGAAAAATTATATTTAATTTCAAAATAGGGTTGTGATGGTAGTTCTCGACAAAGTGAATATAAAAAGTTTTTAATAATGAGTTTGACTCGGACTCAAGTATATTTTTTACATCTGTTGTACCTATGCATTTAGTTAGTACGTATAAAGATGACCCCAATAAGATAATATTATGACAATATCCCGTCCTTTATCATCCAGAAATTGTCGACCAATTAAAATTCAGTTTATACACGAGACCGTAGACATAACACTACAAGAAATGGCGAGATAGAAAAGCAAATAGAAAAACTTCAACCATCTATTGTTCATTTTAATGATTATCGTGATAATGAAATAATGGTGAAATATATAATGATGTTTACTATGATTGATGGCAAAGTGTGCAACTCAGTTCCTTCAACAAAGTCTGCAGTAAGGTATTATATATGTGGAGGTACATCAAAAGACTTTAATTAAATGAAAAAATTATGGAAGTAAAAAAAAAAAAAATTTAATTTAAAGTTCGGTCTATCAATTTTGTATGCATGGATATGCTTTTTTGAGTTTTTGTTATATTTACCATACAAAATCGGTATCAAAAAGTGGTAAGTGCGTAGAAATGAAGAGAAAATAATAGTTTTGGATAGTTAAAAAAGAATTTAAGAAGATTTTAAATCTAAATTAGGACTAGGTACTGGTTAATATTATAATGGACTTTATATTAATAACTAATGAACATTTCATTAAAAAATAAAAATTCTGAAAATAATTGTATCAGTGATAACAAACAGGTAAATATTTACAAATATTTGCTACTTTAATAAAAAAAAAGGTCAAATAAATTTTGTTTTGTAGAAATATTGTTTTTTTTATCATATTAGTTTAACATTACTTTATACGATTATAGGTGTACATGAATATATATATATATATATATATATATATATGCCCAATATGAAATTCATTATGATCATGTAAGTTTGTATAAGTGATAAGTGCTTGGGTTAACTCCTTTTAAAAGCCCCCCCCCCCCCGAGATGGACTTTCAAGTACCTACACCATTATCTTCAGTGCACCGTATTTTCGAGCTATTTGAATATTAAAAATCCACACGAGGAACACCGTGCGATATGAGTACTCAGACACTGTGTGCATCAGAAAATAATATCAGTGTACAGACTGTGCAATCGTAAGTTCCCACACAATGTCGTAGTAAAATCATAACACCGTACACAGATCGAGGACGACATAAAATACCCCATAAACAGTTCGTTACAAATGCATTAGCTAGGGTTCCTCCATACCCTGAACGGTAACCTCAAGATTATAGTCTAAACTATATTATATAATAAATGGTGCCACTAGGTAATACAATAATATAGATAGACATATTGCACATATTATATTCGTCAATCGAAATTCTTGAAAATTAATTTTAAAATTTCATTTTTTTTTTTTTTACTTGAAATTAATTAAAATTAAAAAGAAATGCCCGTATAGATATATTTTTTCAGGTTCATTTTCGTTTCAATAATGTCATTGAACTTCTCAGTGGAAAGTACATCAATGTTTCTATTAACTACATTTTATATTTTGAGTGGCCTATCGGTTTTAAAGATTTCCTATTTAATTAAAATAAAAAAACAAAGAATTATACGGCAGAAAATATTACTAACATTTCTTAGACAATTATCTACCTAACCAATTGAAAATAACTGGTTATAAGTTATAATTAAATGCTATTCTATGTACCATTAATCTAATATTAGATTAATCATTTATGCACATCAACAATTTCAAGAAAATACTTCTTTTTATAATTCTTATAAAATAAAAATTATAAAATGTCATTTGAAAATCATAAGATTTTGATATTCATGTCTATAAATAACAGAGTGGATTTGGACAACTAACCTGTAAATATTGTCGAATACAAATTAACACAACCACAAGTTAGTTATACTCGTATGCTCTTAAATACACTCTAGTTAATGATTAACGTTTGGTTCAACAATCAATAAGTAACTTCAGATTAAAAAAATACATTTAAATAACTTTCTGTTATAATAAACAAATCTAGGTTAGGGATAATCTAGCATAGGCATTTTCACTTTTTTTTATTGACATAACATTTATTGATATTTTAATAATAAAATTATTACAACATTCAATATAATATTTTAAGCTAATCTTATGTCCTTCGAATGATTTTTTATACCATTCTTCATTTTGTTCTTTAAAATAGTTTTGTGACATTTTAAATTGTTTTTATCAATACCAATAGAATTCCACGATTTTGTCAATCAAGTATTCAGCTTTTGACTAGTATATCATGACAATATTATTATGATTTTTCAACTTGGAGTTAAATAAAATACAAAAATAAGTACATTATTGAAGTTTCATTTCAGGACAATTGGCTGTCCGGGAATACATTATTTGAACTCAGAGCCATACTCAAAACTGGTATTGTCCCAGGTAACAGGGATGTATAACAACTCTAATCTAGTACCTCATAAAATTATTTTTCAAAAGTATAATTATAACATTGTTTTTATAATACATATTTATATATTATTCTATAATCATTGGTATAATAGTGTAATTGGATTATATACTTTATTTAATTTGGCGAAAACTGGTGCACATAATTTATTTTTTTAAATTGAACGAAAAATTATTTTACAGTTCTTCTTTTTATAGTTAACCATCAATTTTAATTTTATGTAAATTATATACTTTGCAAAGTGTGAATAAAAAAAATAATTTTTGTATATATTTTTATCATATTATGCAACTAATATTTTAAAGTATAAACAATAAAATATAAAATTATTACAGCAACCCCAACATAAAATAATTGTTATGACTTTCAATTACTACTCAAAAAATACCTTTATATACTAATATATAAAACCTTTGTTTTAAAATAAACCAAAAAACAAAACTTTGATGTAATAACTAGGGCTTTATGATTTTAATTTTGAATAAAATTTCAAAATATTTTAAGTCAATCATACCATTATTGGTTACAAGCATATAATTTATAATACATTTAAATACACAAATAAACAAAAAAAAAAAATAGTTTATAAAAATAAACAAATTAATTAATTAATTTAAAAATGCTTAATCTATAGTATCATAATATTTGTAAAGTATGCGCAGTTTCTAATAAAATTCACCGTCAGGTAAACAATGTTAATACAATTTTAGAACTAGTTGAATATATTTTCTTTTCTGTATATTTAATAGAAAAAAAAAACTATTTTAAATTTATATCATATATCATATAACGAATCTGGTCTATCTAAAAAGTCATAAACGTTATAAAGTCTTTTTAGATATTTAATAATTATGTATAATTATTTTTTTTTATTTTATCCATATTACTTACATTATTAAACAAAATTAAAATATTCTGCTTTGTAAACTATAACTATTTATAATTGAATGAAGTATAAATATTATTGTTAAATTTATTTATGAAACTTATTTTAAAAATATATAAAAACCTTTTTTTATTTTTTCAACAAACTAGACATTTTAATGCATGACAGATAATAACAAAACAAATACAATTATTTAAGTTCATATTCAGTACCATTCATATAAAAAGACAACAAATTTTTAAACACTTCTTGATTATAATTTTTTAAGATTGGTATACCTTCTTCATAAACACATTCTTCAAATAAATTGAACAATGGTGCTTGCCAATAAACATTCTTCTTTCCATTTTCTTCAGGGCCTGCCAAACTATTTAGTTGGAAAACAGAAAAATGGAACCACTGAGAATTAGTATGTACACATTGCAAAGTAATAGGTTCTGGTAATTCTTTTACATCTTCGCCATATTTTGATTTAGCGTTCGCAACAGCAAAAGCATAACTCTTCATCAATGATCGACCAAATATTTGTGATTTTAATACAGGGGTTTCATATAAATTTTTAACCTCTGTCTCATTATAATATATAAATGCTGTATGAATATTGTTGAATTTTCCACTTAAAGGTGAAACAAACTCATCTTTATGATAAATATTAATTTCTTCTAATGAAACTTTGTAATCTAATGGATATATATCAGGTAGTTCTCCTTGAATTTCATCTACATAAGGAGCTAAATAAGAGTCAGATAAAAGTAATAAATCAGCTCTAACATTCAGACTTATACTTCCATTTCTTTGCAAAGGTACTTTAAAATGAACATCTTTGGCGATCAATTTATTTGAACTCATACTACCAACACTAGAATCACATAATTGCAATAATCGACTTACGATTAAATTATTACGCCTACTATCTGGAATACCATAGTCCCTAGGAAATTTCCAGGCAGGTCTTTTAGGATCTTTTTTAATAGGTAGTTTCTCTTGCACTGCATCGTAGAGAAGCGAAGCTGTAATAATTCTTTGAACATGTTCATCTTGATTAGGTAATCTGTAAGCTTCATACAAATCTTTAAAATATTTTGGAAGTCCGGATTCCGGTTCAATTGAATTGGTAAAAACCTTAGCTTGATCAATTCCACGAACCAAGACATTATGATCACCATACACGTAGCATGGTTCGTTATTCCATAATGGATGTTCACTATTTAGTTTAGGTTGTAATTTCACGGGTCCAATGATATTGTCAAATAACTGTGGAATATCTTGTTTCTGAGCTTCAAAAATAGGTTCTTCCAAAAACTGCTTGGAATCTATAATAGGTATGTTACGAGTAGCGAGTACTTTTTCCGCGTTTGTTTCAATTAATGTCTTCTTACGCTGGGCACGCCATTGCCATTTTATAAGACGACCAATATTTTGTTTGTACAACACTTGCGTGATTTTCATCACGAAAACTATGTATACAATTTATCCTGAAAACTATTTAGTTTGTAAACTAAGCAATTACACGTAATATCGACAAAAAACGAGTTCGAACATAAATTATTTAAAACGTAAAGAATAAAATTATGTATGAACATAACCATATCATTATCAATTCCGGCATATCGTGATAAAACATGAATATGTTCATGGAGTAAGAAGTTAACGAAACAATTTGATAATATCATTCTCATATTTTTAAAAAAAAAATAAACTAATGATTTAACATTTTGTTAATTTGAATTCTCGTCATTTGTCACTATTTCAAATCTGATAGACTAATAGAGATAAACAAATAATTATTAAAGTAATAGTTACAGTTTATAGTATACATACAACTGCGTTCTGTTTGATTCAGAAGTAATGTATTAATTATTTATTATAATATTTGTGTTACCATGAATAGACAGTTTATTTTTTATTTGTTGAGACTAGGTTTATGGATATCCTGTTTGAAACTTTAAATATTAGATGATAGCCGTGGACGTTAATAATACATTTTATTATGAAATCTGCACAACACACTATTATTATACTATAAATCAATAATAAGTAATAAAATAATAAAAAATTAAATAAAAATTTAAAATTAGTGAATTCTTCTTCTTCTTCTGCCTCGCCTTCCTCCCAACTATTTGGGGTCGGCCACCCTTATCCTACACCTCTACTTCACTCGGTCAATCACATCTCCTATGCAAACACCGAAAGCCCTCATGTCATTTTTTAGTGAATTATTAATATTCGTAAATTAATATAGAAATAAATAAACAAATAGCTTATGTATAAAAATTAATGAATAAATAAATGATTAACCTGAAGTGTTATTATATTTGAAAGGAAGACCGGTTTCGAGTTAAAAATTCATCATCAGGTATTTATATTATTTATTAAAATTGCAACTGAATACGAAAAAATGAAGGAACACATTGGAAAAAAACCGGATGGGCCTCGCTCTGCTGTATAGTTGGGGGTGGAGTGCACCTCGTTTATAGGATAGGTCATTATTACAATGGATTTGTTAAATTTGAATGCAATGATAGATATCATTGTATACGAATAACGATTCTGAACGGAGTTCATATGTTTGTCTAGGATATAATACATTGTTATTTATAAATATTGTAAAAAGTATATTTTATTTTGAAACAATAAATATATTTTTCAATAAGGATGGGTTGGCAGTTGCATACAGCAACATAGTTTGTCAGTCTAGAATATTATACATTATATTATATTTTACATGTAATTTTATGTCAATATTCGCTGTTCAAACGCTTATAAAAAAAAATTGTGCTTATGGATTTTAATAATTTTTGAATGACATTAAGAAATACTTCTGTGGAATCTTCTATTAAATTTTCAAGTATTTTGTAGGAGCCAAATTTTTTTTATCACCGATTATAAAAAAAAAATTTAAAAAAATCGAATATTTTAAATGCCTATAAGTGGCTTAAAAATCAATATAATATTATGAAAAAAATATGACATAAAGGAAATACCAATCTTAACAGTTGGTAGAAATTTCAAAAATCTGCGACTTATACTTTTTGAATTATAACAAATATTAAAAATCGTTTGAGAATAAATCGCTGATTTATGTAATTTCGTAAATATTTAAATTTCAAACAGTCATAAAATTTTTTCCTGTAAGTCCGGTATAAATTTTTTTAAAGATTTTTTAATAGTAGCTTAAAGATAACCTAGTGTTAAATTTTGAACCTTAAGTATGAACAGAAAAAATATTGAAAATTTTTTACTTTTGACCCCCCAAAGTACCAACTAGATTCACTTTCCTTTCAGAAAAGTTGCTACATAAGCAAATCGAAGCATTTTTACTGCCAAAAAAGGTGTCGTCAGACACAAAAATAAAAAAAAAAAAATAAAATAAAAAAATTTAAAAAAAAAACACACATCATTGTAAAACCAATAGATTCCATCACTCCGTTCAGAATCTAAAATTGATTGTTTTATACTAATAATTACTTTTATATTATTATGTAATGAATAATTTTAATCAAATAAACATAATAAACTAGATTTTTTAGTGTTTGAGAAATAATGCAATAGATAGCCATGTTCAGAAGTGTGAGTACGACCCAATCTACCGTATTATAAGATAGGATCTCCAAGTAGTTATTTTAACTATTTTTAATATGCATAAAACTCTTCCTCGATGTATAACATATGTACTATGTATTTAAACAAAATTGCACGAATCCAAAAACTATTTAAATATTTTTTGTAGCAAACATAATGAAATAATATTTTCTGTTTGATGTATAAAAAAAAGTTAAGGTGAATGTTATACTGAATACTGAATGATAACGAATAACCATGTATGAATAAATTATGTTCACATTGATATACAACCTTAAAAATGTACACTACTGTTTTTACTTAAATCATTTTATTGCTATCCTTGAAGAATCGAAATATCTAAATGTCACTGGAATTGTATTATTTACATTTTTTTTTTGTTATTCAATACCAAATTTAGTTTTAATAGATTTTTTTTTTTTTACTCTTAATAAACTTTTCGATTATATTAAAAAAAAAAAAAAAATTCACTAAAATAACTAAAATATTTATGACCATTAAATTAACTTATACATAGGTAGCTAAATATGTATGGTTGGTTTTATAAAATAAAATCCATATCTTGAGCATGTGAATTAGTCAATAGAATATTTTAACTGAATGATCTAAATAGCATGAAAATATTTGAACTTATTACTATTTACACTAAAAAATTATAAAAAATAATTTATATTATGTTATAAATAATGAGTAATTACATTTAATGTTGTATTAAATTTATTTACTCATAACTGAATTTTATTAATATACCAGCCAAGTAAGATTAAGTCATTCTGAATGAATTAAATATTAATATTAACGACTAGAACTAAATTTTTAAAGAATAAATAAACATGTATACCTATAACAATTTTTTGTATAGTTTACGAAATTTTTTTATGTAAATTATTATCCTGTAAATAATAATTTATATTTTTCCCAATTTTAATTTTTTTTTTTTTTTTTTGTATGTCTTTATACACTATAACTTCATATCTAACATATAAGTTATCTATGCGAATAATAAAAGGCGCAACAAAACAAAATCGTAATTTAATAAGTAATTTGGCTCTTAGATTAAATTATTCTTTAAAGGATTTTATACTGAAAATTTTAATGATATTTAATATTTTTTATATTGTCTTTATAATTAAATATTGTGTGATTATGAGTTCTACAGAAAAAATGTTTTTAAATAATTTTAGGTATAAAGCTCTCTTGTATATAATTTATTTTTGATCATTATTTTAATAATCATTGAAAATTTGTAATGGATATTAATTATTATAATTTCATATTTGAATTCAGTATACAATTAATATGTGCCTTTAGGCAGATAATTTAGGGTTTTTCTTAGATAAATAATCGAGAAAAGAACAATTTTTCCTTATATTTTACATTGTTAATATTATTTGTATTATATTTAAAGTTTGTGTTTAAAATTTAATGTTTACGAATATTTTGTAGTTATTAAGATGCGTCCACTCATTTTCCCATAATTCAGGTTCGGTTTGAATCATGTTTATCATTCTTTGTATAAAATCTTACTGTTCTGTTGACGATTTTTAGATCAAATACTCTTTAGAACATAGTTATTATATTTTATAAGGTGCTATTTATTTAAACCTATTATAATATTATTTACATATCAATACAACATCGTTTATTAAAAATAAAACTGAATTTTATCTTGCTAATTTCAAGTATCAATTTAAATTTTTTAGAGATTTGTTACGAAATAAACCATTTATGAATATTTTCAATCTACAGAAGAGTTCAAATAAAATAATTTTATGTTCAACCGTCCGAAAAATCCATGTAAATATTAAATAAGCATCGGCAACAATGTTCTAGTAGTCTATAACTGAAAATTATGATAAAATTATTTTGACTACAAAAATAAATTATTTTCGCCCTTAAAATGTCGAGACTATAAATATATTATTCGAAAATGTATCTTTATACGTTATAACAGGGTTGATTTATATCATATTAAAGTATATGTTATATATATTATATTTTAGTTACATCAAAAACTGGTATATTTTCAATCTTAAAGGGGAGAATATTTTCTGTGTTTTTATGTAAGTTTTTACAATATTTTAATTTACAAACAAGTTAGGAATGTTTTTAATTTTTAATATTTGATATATTCGTAACTTACCTTAAAATTAAACATAATATAAATCAAAGACATAGATAATATTTTTCTTTTTAAGTTTGAATATAGATCAATAATCAATTTATGTTTTTATGCTAGTTTTTAGCTAATAACATAAATTAGTTTAATATTGATCGCGAATTTGCGATGTTGCACATTTGAAAGACGGAGATAACACTACAGGGATGACGTTTATATATTAATTTAAGAACCGTCAAAATACGAGACAAAATAGAGACATGGAATGAAAAAATTTGAATACTTATGGTATAAAACGTTAATATGTAAAATTTGTGCTATGCGTCATTATGAGCAATAAAAATAAATCTCTTCATTCATTCTATTTCATCGTGTTCTTATATTAAAGAAATTGTCCAAAACATACTTGATAAATTGCATTCACTCATTATTCTTCATATTTCTGTATTTATCTGAATCTTTAAAATTTTATAATTTATTAGTAAAAAGTAATTTATTTTGTTAATTTTCTTTTGTCTAATTTAAGAATTATACATGAGTCATTTACCCATATTTAAAAATGCAAAATAGTGAATGTTTGTGCTGAAGCTTTAATAAAAAAAATATATAATGTCTGCTTACACATGTAAATTTATTTCTAAGAAATTATATACATTGTTAACTTATCTAATTATTGCTAGCGAGACTAAAATATGTATTTTCAAAAAACTATATAAATATAAATTGGATGATTTTTGCTAATGAACTCATAAATAGCAATTTCCTTTAGCAACATAATTTATTATGCATTATTCCTATATTCTAAGTGAATTTTAAATAATACAAAATATCTATTATAATCGAAAGATAAATATCCGAAAATTGCCGTTACACTTATTTAAAATGTATTTCTTGATAATTCAAAATTTAGAGTTTATAACTCAATTGTTTTACTTTTGAATAATTAACGTTATCGGTTGTCACAGGTCACAATTTATAAATATAATATTTTATTAGACTAACTTGCAATTTTATCTTTATAGCTAAAATATATATATATTTTTACACAATACAGCTAAAGAGTAAAAAATATTCAACTATGGTTAGTTACGGTCGGTGGCATATTTTCAAATTTTTCTGGGGTTGAGTCTACAGTTTATACATAATTAATATTAACTATGATAGCTTGTAATAAGTAATGTATTGTACAATTTTTGGAGGAGATTTAATTAAATACATACTCGTATAGTTGTATAATATATATATATATAATATATTTCATGTTACATAATAAAATATAATTTTATAAAATAAATTCTAGTCATCTGTGACAGTTTCTCTGTGCAATAGTTTATATTTCAAAGATATAAGTACCTAATACTTATTGCCTTTAGCGCATTTTATATTAAGATGTAATTTGGAAACTGTAGTCAGAATAATATTAAATAATAATTTTATATATACTATACTTATTACTTAACTATGCTGCAAGAATATATATCTGTTTTTTGCTCTTTGAGTAGTCCAGTACTCCTGGGATCCCCCCTCCATCTGTAAATACACCACTTGTTACGGTCCGAGTAATCATCATTATTTATGTACCCATAAATACCCATTTACATAAATAAATAAGAACATAAGAAAATATATAAAAAAAAAAGAAAAAAGAAGTGTTCATTAGACAACTGAAGAAGCTCGAGCTAAAAAAAATTTGATTTAGTTCAATCAATGAATTCTAAGTTTTTGCAAATCAATAATTAAAACAAAAAATAAAAGAAAAAAAAACGACAAAACTATATTATTAATAAGAAAATTTGAAATGTGAAATATTATATTATTAATTTAATTTGAATATTTTAAAATTCGTAAAAATAATCATTAATTTAGTAAACTACTTTAAATATTTTTTTAAATATTATACATCGTTTATAAAACAGCCACTGTCGAATTACCTACGATATGATTTTTGTCACACTTAAAACAAATATAAATTTTCGTAAGTCTTATTGTGTAATGATAGTTAAATATTATAATTAAGACAATGATTTATTGGTTTTTGTATGTCAAATATCGCCGAATTCAAATCATATAAAAAAAAAACCGGATGGGCCTCGCTCTGCTGTACAGTTAGGGGTGGAGTGCACCTCGCTTATAGGATTGGTCATTATTACAATGGATTTGTTAAATTTGAATGCAATGATAGATATCATTGTATACGAATAACGATTCTGAACGGAGTTCATATGTTTGTCTAGGATATAATACATTGTTATTAATAAACATTGTAAAAAGTATATTTTATTTTGAAACGATAAATATATTTTTCAATTAGGATGGGTTGGCAGTTGCATACAGCGATATAGTTTGTGAGTCTAGAACATTCTACATTATATTATATTTTACATGTAATTTTATGTCAATATTCGCTGTTCAAACGCTTATAAAAAAAAATTGTGCCTATGGGTTTTAATAATTTTTGAATGACTTTAAGAACTACTTCTGTGGAATCTTCTATTAAATTTTCAAGTATTTTGTACGAGCCAAATCACCGATTATAAAAAAAAAATGTAAAAAAATCGAATATTTTAAATGCCTATAAGTGGCTTAAAAATCAATATAATATTTTGAAAAAAATATGACATAAAGGAAATACCAATCTTAAAAGCTGGTAGAAATTTCAAAAATCTGCGACTTATACTTTTTGAATTATAAAAAATATTTAAAATCGTTTGAGAATAAATCGCTATTTTATGCAATTTCGTAAATATTTAAATTTCAAACAGTCATAAAATTTTTTCCTGTAAGTCCGGTATAAAGTTTTTTAAAGATTTTTTAAGAGTAGCTTAAAGATAACCTAGTGTTAAAATTTTGAACCTTAAGTATGAACAGAAAAAATTTTATGAATTTTTATCTACAAAATAACTTGCAAATTATCGTGATTTTTACATATTTCGTATAAATTGGAACTTTGAGCACTTATAAAAAAAAATTGTGACTTACGATTTTAGATTTTTTTTTATCAGTTAAGGAACAACTTATAAGAAACCTTGTATTAAATTTTCAAGATTTTCTGGGCAGCCAAAAAAATTTTATCGTTATTTAAAAAAATAATACTTAAAAAAATTGAAAATTTCAATTGTCTATAAATAGCTTAATAAAATTCAAAATACTTTGAAAATTTAATGGTGTATAGAGAACGCTAATCTAAACATTTGGTGAAAATTTCAAGTATTTACATCGATTAGTTTTTGAGTTATAGCAAAATAAAAAATTTGATTATGTCGAAAACTGGTTTTGCGTAAAAACTCTCGTTTTTCCCAAATTTTTTTATGGTTTTTCCCGTCGCATTTAAAAAATATTGGAAATTTTTTACTTTTGACCCCCCAAAGTACCAAATAGATTCACTTTTATTTCAAAAAAGTTGCTACATAAGGCAATCGAAGCATTTTTACTGCCCCAAATCGTGTCGACAGACACAAAAAAAAAAAAAAAAAAAAAAAAACACACATCATTGTAAAATCAATACATTCTTCACTCCGTTCAGAATCTAAAAACCTTAAAATAAATTCGTTAGTAAAACGTGAAATACTTATCTATGCTAGAGTCTTTGAACCACTGATTAATTATTTGCGTGGCATAACATATTTTTCATATATGAGTAGGCTAGAATCAAAAGTCACATGTTCCAAAAAATAGTGAAATGAGTTATCGACACTGTCTAATAGAAATTTTAAATTTTAAATTTTAAATTTTAGAGTTTAATTTAATGTATAATAATATAATAAACTATATTATAATAAACTATTTTAAAATGCTGGAAATACATTAAATTAAACTGTATTTCTATTAGACAGTGCCGATACTTCATTTTACTATTTTTTTGAACATGTGACTTTTGATTCTAGCCTACTCATATATAAATGTAGGTACAATAGCTAATATATTAATAACCACTAGACCGATAAGATAGTAAATAAATAAATAATATTTTATACAGTTATTCAATGCAAACTAGTATAATATTACAATGAAGTATGATTGTGACATGTTTTTAACATACTATCATAACGACGATGCGGTTGATTTCGAGTTTAATTCATTGGATTGGTGCACATACATTTATGGGAATATTGTATTTCTCAACGAAAACATTACGTCCCTCGTGTTACCTATTTTATTACTCATTATTGCGGCACAATATTTTGTATAAGTATGTATTTCTTATTTATGTTTCGCTGTAGTGACCAGCAGGCCTCGGCAGGAAAAAATGTATAGGTACTTATATGAAGTGACGGCAAGCGTGGACGAATAGCTATAATAACCTTACCTGACTTGCTAAAAAATGCGTGATAAATAACACATGTATATGTATATGTGTGTAAATGTATATTGCCTGGAGTCGTCGTCATTGTCGACGTAGGATCTCGTTAAAATTTATTAAATATATCTTTACGTTACAAATGTCAAGGGCCGGTTTTTTTGCTGAGATGTGCCTACATGCAACGAGACCGGACGACTAAACGCTGACCATCTGACCTACTGTAGCATTATGTATGCATACATTTTTACATCTACATTAAACGTATATTATATTTATATTTTACAATATTTCCGGTCCAAGGTCGTACCAGTGACATCGCCGACCGTCGCAAAACACGACTGAAGATGACGACGAATAGCGCACGCATAATATACGCATATGATACTACTGCGTATTTTTTTCATTTTTATACGGTTATATACGCACGTCCGAGTCCTCCGATAATCGCGGCTATGACCCGTAATTATAATATTCTATGACAATATAATCGATATTATGCAAAAACTGGTCTTATGAATGCAAACCAGTCGTTTTTCGCAATTATTTTTCCATAAAATACGAAAATATTTAAGAAAAAAAAAATGTTAAATTTCAAGGCAGGGTCTGAGGTAGACTGTAGTGCGGTTTTATTATAAATACCTACGCCTAAGCCTAGGACGATATCAGTGATCCTCTGCAGTCGTCACAGATACACAAACGAAATAAACTTCGTCGAAACTCTTCGAAAAACTCTCCTTCGTCGCTCGTTATCATGTACAAGTTAATGGTAAGTACCAACATTTATATAATACACCGTTATAAGTATTGAGCAGTAAATTTGGTAGTGAGTATAAACATTTTTAACAAATATATAGACGCAAATAGTATGTATGTCCACTACTCGAATGACGTATACCACCGTAATAGCATGTACCGTTGTCGTCTGCGTTAAGTGCATACACATTTATAAATATGTATAGATATATACAGATATATATACAGACATATGTATAACTATATGTAGGTATAAATTATTTATTATATTATACATGTGTGCCTGTACTGCACAACTCAACGTGATACATGCAAAATGTCTCCGTTTCATGAAGTGGCCATACACGACTAACCCGCATCGTGTACTCACACGAGTCTCTCTTCATTTTGTTGTGCATAAATTACTGCTGTCCATGTTTTATTATAATAATATGCTTTACGTTTATTTCAGTTGTTGCTCGTCGCTGCCATGGCTCTGATCGCCACTATTTCGGCCCAAAACATTATCACGTACCCTGCACAACATATCGTCACTTATCCGTCCGTCTATACTTACCCGGCTTACCACTACCCGTTGACCTACCAACCGGTCTACAGCCTTCTGCGCCGTTGAGTCCATCGTCCGCTACCGAATCTTATTCGATACGAGGTACTCGTCGCCAAAATGAAATCAAACGATCCTCACTGTGTCCTCAACTCTTTTACATATTATACCTACTTTATTGTTCAAAGACCGGAATCTACAACAGTCATACAGCAAACAATTCGCTTTCTATAGAACTACGTGATTTTCTACTCATGTGAAAACCTACTCTGTTTCACTTATATACAAACCTGCTATTATTTATCCGTTGTTATTATTTATTGCAAAATATAATATTTATTTTTATCATAAGACGACTCGTTTGTTACTTATTTATTCCTAAATGATACCTATATTGTTAAATGCATTATCTACGCATAGATTCATATTTTTATAAACAAACCTATTAAATATATTTTATGGAAGCTCAGTGGCGACGAGCCCAATATTCAGGTAAGACGAATATCTAATTAACTTCATAGTATTTTAGTGGTGGGTAGGTGGTCCGGTTCTCAATGGCTAGGTAAGTAAGTTATTACTTATAGTGAACAACAAAAAATTCAGTTAATAACTAACTAACTCGTATTATCCGATAAAGTAATTCATGTGTCTTATTACCCATTAATGATATTTATTGACCCTTATTTATGATTTTTTAAATATGGCAAATATTAGGTTCTTCATCCAGTCGAGGTGTTAATGTCTCATAAATTTATAAGTATAATCTACCTCATGAGCTTCGCAAAGGGGGAGAGTTGCAAGGAGTTCACTTGCTTGTGGTGTACTTTTTGAGCTAAACAATTTTATTGTAAGAATACCTAGTTTAATGATTAAATAATTAAATAATACTATACATAACCATAGGCATGCGCAGACCTGTATTTCAGAGGGCACCTTCATTACTTTTGGGCTCTATTATATAACAAAACATGTAAGGTATATTTAATAAATTTAATAAAAATAATATTTTATTTGTGATGTATTAGTATAGAAGTAATCTAGAATATTTTTCACAGATAGTTTCAATTATTTATGATTTTTATTTGTGTAGTGAGTTGTAGCTATTATGTTATCATAATAATAGTTTTTGTACGAACATTTAGAACATTTAGTTTTATATTTTCTATTACAAAACATTTATTTTTACCTCATATTTTAGAATAAATTATATTTAATTTAAGAAACATAAATTGAAGAACGGGCCTCTTAAGGTACGGTTTCCAAGGCGCGGCTAACCGCAGCGGCCGATCGCCGCGATCGGCCGCTGAAATTGACTGGTTTCCTAGACATACAAATCGCCGCGGCTCTAAACATAATTTCATTATTTGTTTAGTCGTACTTCGCATTTTGTTGTGTTAGGACGTATATTTAAAAGTGTTAAACCATGTCCGATTTAATGTGCATTTTTAATAATAACAAAATGATCATTGGTTTGCTTGAAGAAGAGGAGGAAGAAGATAATTTATTTTTACGTAATTATTTAAATCCAAATAAAAGGAAACCAACTAACGTTTTATTTAAAAATCGTGTGTCTGAAGGTTATTTTGAAATTTTGATAATTAGATAAATAGTAATTTATTAGAAAATGAAACAAAATTTTTTTTTTTCGCATCAAATACAACCAGTTTAATTTATCATATTATCTTTAGTTGAATTTGATCTTACGAAATAACCTTCAAATAGAGTAAAAACCCCCATACTATATACAGCTATCAGCGACTGCAAAAGTTTTAACACACAAAAACACTATTTTCGACTAGAGTCGCCGGCGGCTGTCGCGATACACTGCTCTCGTCGCGGTAGAGTCGCCAGCCGCGGCGGCTCTAGTTCAGTCGCAAGCCGCAGTCACGTATAAACACTGTTCATGCAAAAGCGATCGACCGCCGCGGCTAGCCGTGCCTTGGAAACCATACCTTTAAGGTACGTTTTCTCTGCAGCGTTCAGTCGCGGCGTCCAGACGCTCGAAATTCGACTGTTTTCCCTGTAGCGTGCAGTCTGTAGCGTGTAGCCGCGACTTCTACAAAACACTCGAGGTATCATTCATACTTTTCATAGTCGTTCAATCTGTCGTCCTGTGCGAATGTGTTTTTCTTTTTTTATGTAATATTATAATTTTTAATTTTAAAAATTTGCAACGTCAAATAATGCTAAACAATAATAAAATGATGTTGGAGCTGTTAAGAGAGGAAGAAGAAGATGATCAATTATTGTTAATGCATAGAAATAAAAGAAGAAACCCAATATCAAATTTATTTTAGAGAAGAAAATCTGAAGGATTTTTCGAAAAATTAATTAAAGGATATCTTGTTATTGATGATAATAAATTAAATAAACTTTTTCGATATGTTGTCGCTGGCGTTCGACGCGATACACTGGTCCGAGACCAGTGCTGTCGCCAAACGCCGCGTCAAATGGTCTAGACGCAGCGACGAACGCGCATTAGAAAACGGTCATATTAAAAATACATAGGTTCGGTAGTACAGCGTTCAACGCCGCGGCTGAACGCTGCAGAGAAAACGTACCTTTACTTTTAGTCTTAAATTGTAGGGCCCCATTTACCATGTCACAAGGGGTGTCCAGGCACACCTGGTATCCTCCGTGCGCACGCCTATGTACATAATATTAAAAATTGCAAGCAAAATGAATATGGTATCTGACAACAATCATTATCATTAAAAACTAGTTTTATTAATAACTGTAATTTAAGATATTAATAAAACTAGTTTTTGATGACTATTATGACTATTTGACTATATCCAAAATAATTTCTAACCAGATCATAAGTGCAGTTTTCAGAATTATGACGGACTAAGATTATTTACTGATCGTGGTTAAGTGCTTGACTGTGTCTATTCAACTGGAATGTGTGCTCTCATCTACGCGTCCAAGGAAGAAAGTATAAGTTCTGCGCCGCTATGGGAATTCCGGTCACGTCGTGCGGCTTATCAAAATTGCAGACAAAACAACTGCTCCAGAACACCAAATTTTGATGTGTCGGGTAAAAAGTTGCAGAAACTGTTACCATTGTGTTTTAGTTTAAACTTAAGAGCGCCAAAAACTTTATTTGCATCTTACAAGACCGTCAATACCCTACACAACCGAACACTGATATTAAATAAAAAGTAACGAAAATGTATATGATACTAAATATTGATAGTATACTCCAAGTTTATCACATAAATGGATGAATGTAGGTTCCTGCAAAAGACCTACAGTTAAAAAAAAATACATATAATAGTTCCTACACGTCGGAAAAAGATACAAATCACTTTTTCCTACACTATAAAAACCAGGTATGTATGTTATTTCCTACATGACAGAAAAAAAAATCACATAATACATTCTATAAAAAAATGAATATTTGATTATTATAAAATATAATAAAAATGTCATGATGTGATATTTTATATTTTAAGAGATTTATTTCTATAACTTAAAAATTTTAAATAATTGTATTGATTAATTTTGTTTGTCGTATAATCTATAATTTTTCCATAAATAAAATCTTTTTTTTCGGCCTATTTTTTACTGATTTTTGTTTTTGTGTTACTATTTGTGGTTCTTATTTTTACATAGGTATGTATTTACTTGAAAAAGTATAAAAATGTCTATAATTTTAAAAATATGTGGATTTTGGTAAGAAAAAGTTGAATTAAAATCTGAATAAAAACATTCACATACGTTTGTCCGTATGTATTCTATCAGAAGACTGCTGCACTCAGATTTTCGAAGGAAAAATACTATCATTGATTTATATGGTAATTGTCTATTAAATAATCTCAAAATTCTGTTATAAATTAATTTTCAAATTCATCTGACATAAAATAGTTTGTAAACCATTTTTCCACTTCTTCTGGATTGAAAAAAGGAAATCCAAAGATATGTGCAAATCATTTTCATACATTGTCATTTGCTAAATTAAATTGCGGTGCGTAACCTATATTTTAAATTTTACGAAAACAAGCTTGGTCCAAATGAAAACAAATACCAAACACCACTGTTTCCGGAAAATTTTCAAAAACTGTTTGCTGCATTTTTACCTTGTAAATGATACTTGCACATATTCTTATATTCATATAGGAGCTAACATACTCACCTTTTTTTAATTGTGTAGGAACTAACAAATCACATTTGTAGGAACTAATGTATATAATTGTATACCCGCTACTCTCCTGCAGAAATTTACTATTTTCAACATAAATATATAGTAACAGAAAGATGATTAATTTTTGCATAACTACATGCTCTTTTATCGCAGACTAGATTAAATGTATAATTAATAATAAATGATAATAATGTAATTTTACTATACCTAAATGTATATAAAATGCACTTACTCACGCTATAGTGCACTATTATGTAAAAACAGTTTAACGTTAAATTGTATCCCAATAGTTAAAACATTTTTGTGATATTTTTCTCTGTGTACATACCTGTAATATAAGTGCATAGCGCATACTATATAGTATACTACGTGCTAACATACTATATAATGCAGTACCTATATAACATTATAATAAGAGTATATAACTATAATGTTATATAGGTACTGCATTATACAACAATTTTTTATATATATACCCATTACCATTGGCCATTTGGTCTTACAAATCGAAATTCAAATACGAAAATAATTGTAGTCATTAGTAATTACCTTTACCCCATAGAGTTTATAGTATAGACACTATTACTATAGAATGCATGTAATCAGATAACTATATAGAGAACAGAGCAACCCAAATGAAATATAATATAACTTCCAAATATTATAAAAATTGGCAATAACAATCAAAATTTCGAACAATAAAATATTATAGTGTAACATACATTCGCAAAATTTCTCTTATGTACTTGTTTACTCTCTGTTATCTCGTTGTATCCAATTTGATAAAAAAAAAAAATGTTATTTATCTTCAATCACTATTAACTGTATCCATTTGCTTTAACTGTGTATTCCGTTACATTCAATAGCCACAGAAGTCGCAGAACGTCATTCTTAATATAAACTTAGTATTTTTATCATAAGATTTATACAATAATTACTGATATATTTGTAATATATCTGAATAATAATTAAATTCATATATTATAATATGTTTACACGATACATGTAAATAACATTTAGCTTATGAGTTATATAACGTATAACAGCTATAATTTATTTTGCAACCGCTTAAAATAATTTTTGTAGACATATAATATTTTAATAGGAATATACATTGTACACAATATAATATCGATGGCTAAGAGGCCAAAAATGGTAAGTCCATTTTTATCAAAATTGTTTAATAAGTCCATGAAATAAATCTAAGTAATATTTTCCACTGGGTAAAATATTATAAATCAAAAATTATTGTAAACATGTTTTTTTTTTGATACTTTAGTTTGTGTTTATTCAGGGCAAGGTAAATGTTTTTTTTTGCCCATAAAAAATCCTAGATTAATAAATCAGTTAAAATTAAAAAAATGTGTAATATTAATAATGATATTTTGAAAAACTAAAAAAAAAACTGCTTTCTAGTAAAATGTAGTCTTTGACTTACAACTTTTGGCCTCTTGGCCATCGATATATGGTATATATTATAACGAAATAATTTTTATATGATATTCGATATGAAATTATTGTAGTGGATTATTTTTGCGTTAATTTATTAAGGTAAACAATTTTAGTTATGGAAAATAACAACATCTATAATATAAAAATCAAATGTGTTGGTAAGCGCAAAACTTAACAACGCCTGGACCAATTTGGCCAATTATTTTGTTTTTAATGTTCGTTGAAGTTCAAGGATGGGTTTTACAGCGAGAAAAATTCGAATAATTGCTGGGAAGACCCTAAAAACAGCCCTTACTATAATATGGATAGTATAATATTGATCGTCTCCATGGCAATGTAATCACTGATCAAGAATATCATCTATGGTAGTCGATTATTTGTGAGCTCTCTGTTTATGAGCGATTAAAATTATAATGATTTGGTAGATGAACAATTTACAATGCTATTACATTTTTTATTCTTTATTCGTGTATGTATATTATTTAAAAGCGTACATTTTTGCTAAAAAAGTTAAAAATTTAAACATCAACAAACTGTCAATGTCGTAAGTGTTGTTTTTCTTAGATTTTCTCTTACCTACTCTACTGAGTTAAAACATCGTATATCACAAAGCACTACAATGAAAATAAAACTGATTTTTGTTAATAATTATGATTGACATGATTAACAATAAAGCAATTACTTACTTTTAAATGCTTATATATGTTTTATTTAATTATTTTTTATTCACACCGCCCTATCACCAGGGTGACGGTTCTGGAGAATTTTTTGCCCAGACTATAAAATAGGTAGGAACGAACAAAATTCCCACATTACAAATCTTTTGGACAGGACGAGTACGGTGACAGGGAGGTGATACACAAATATGTTTCACTCGGGTGAAGCCGGGTAATTCAGCTCGTTATATATAAAAATAAGTGGTATTCACAGAGTTATTCTTTTCTTTTAAAATAAAATGTACTTAGGAACAGTTTGGATACGTACATCGGTTTAGATGATATTAATAATTTCAGTATTTAAATATGAATATTATTTGTATGTATTGTTAATGTCCAATAATTATTTGGCAATATTAAATGGTAATATTGCACTAAACTTTATTGTTATTCAATGATATGGTAATGTTTTTCTTGCTCTTATACGTACATATTATAATTGTATACAAAAATACTGCGCAAGTATTAGTTTGTTACAACTAAGTGCAAGTTATTATAATAAATGTATTTCTCGTAAATATATTTGTAATATGTACAAGACGTGTTTGTAGTATTATTTGAAACATAAAACAACACGTCGGTTTTTGTAAGGTATACTTGACAATTATATAAATAATATATATAAGCGTGTAAACATTGATTGTCGACGTATTCGTTTCATGGGCACGTCAAAAAACCGGGGTCCGAAGTACCAAACGTGAATAATAAAATTGTCTCTAAACAGTAATTTTCTAAAAATAAGGGGCGCGTGATGTTACGTCCGGCCATTGCGGCGCCGGTCCACCGCGTTAGCGTCGATCATGTGTTTCACGACGTGCGTCCTTCCCAATCAGAGTGACCATTTGAGTTACGGAAGAGTACCGCTGGAATGTGAAATGATAAATCATACGAATATTAGAATGAAAAAACAAACTTTCACGACTAATCGTGAAGTTGGTTTTAACGCGAAACATTTTAAAGTTTTCTAACAGTTGTTGATGAAACAAAATAATACGTCATATTTTTAAATTTTTTTACCACGTCTACGGTCGACCAAAATACATTGGCACACGCAATAAATACCGTTGTTTTTTCTCAACGTTGGCCGCACTGTTCGACACCGGTCGACCGAAAGAGACGCCGCCGTTCGTTGGACTCCCGGCGGACCACGGCGCTTTGTATCCTCCACCGTGTACCGTTTCGTCATTGAGTTTCCTGTTTTATTTACGTTGATGTTGCTCTTGTCATTTTATTCAAATTTTACGATTCGACTTCCTCTTCGAGTACCAACGATCTTCGTCAGCGATGTATCAACGATACGTGTCCAGCGTTACAGTTGAGATTAATCATTTTTATCACACACTGTCATGGATCGTGACATCAAAATGTCCATAAACGGTACGTGCAACCTAATGGTTTGAACGTTACAAATATTATCCTGATGCAAGCCATCGGCATTATGTTTCTATTAGGAATTGAACTATACTTATTTGCACATTTTCTTTTGTCGGCAATGTATTACCTATGTATTATTGCCTTACAACTTGTATTATGACCATCACACGAGGACATTGATTTCCTATTATTGATTTTCACCTAGTAATCCTCATGGTTTTCCCATTTGAAACCCTTTAGTTGGCGGTCCGTTCCAATAAACAATCGTAATACTCCATGAAAACTATTGTCCATGCATTTCCGTATTAAGTATAATTATAGTTATTTATTAAAAATTACTTTATTGTAAAACTACATTTTTTCCCCATAATTATTGTTAGTGTTATTTTGTTAGGTAATACATAAACTTAATACTTAATTAAATAAAACCATGGGTAAGTATTTCTGTTGGCTAATGTTTACCTAAAAAATTAAGGATGTTTCTTTATCATTAGTTAATGAAAATCATGATTATAAAATAACAATAAAAATATAATTAAGTTATCTTATCACTGGCTTAATATAATGCATATTTAAATTAAGTATTTAAAATATTAAAATTATTTTACAGGGTAAAATATTGCATTACATTTTCCTTTTGAATCAACTTTTATTTATTTTGATATGATATTTTATTTATCATGTTTATTTTATAATTTTATTGGTACTAATAGTTAAATATCAGTTATTTTGTGGAAATACTTATGATCTTAATGAATGAGTGAAGTGACAACAGAAGATAGATTAAGAAACAGATATTTGAAAGGTATTATTGTTGTAGCTATAATAGTAGACAAAAAAATATACTGAGATGATTTGGGCATGTGATGAGGTGGGAGGAAACAAAAGTAGTAAGAGTGGTTATGAAAATGTTCGTTGAATGAAAAAGAGGGAGAGGAAAACCAAATAAGAGATGGTTGGATACAATTAAGAATGATACAAGGGCTGTTCATGTGTGTATAAAGGATGTAAAAAATTGAGAGTAATGGTAGTTTAGGACAAGGGTGGCCTACCCCAAATAGTTGAAAGATAGGTGAAGGAGAAGACTTAAGTAATTTAACTAAAAATATCTATTAAGTCATACTTTTATTATTATTTAATATCCATGTGGTTTTATTTAATTCTATATCACAATGGCATATACCCATTTATTTGGGTATGTTATGTATGCATGGTTCAGATAATAAATATGTTTAAATGTTGTTAATTTGGTATTAAAGAATAAATTCAAAATTATAACTGTTTATTTTTGATTTCTTAATATTAATTGTTGATAAACAAATAAGTTATTAGGTATTGAATAAGATAAATAAATTGTATAATACAATTATTTTGATAAGTAATTGAGTATTCTAAACCTAAGATAAAAAATATTTTTTATTTTAAATATATTTGTTTAATAATAAAGCTATCAATAAATTTTTAAAAAGATTTATATATTATGTGGTAATATTAATAATTATAGTATATTTTAATCTTGTTATGCGTAAATATTCGATAAAAAATAAACTGTTTATGTTCATCATTAGTCAAAATTCTGGCATTACTAACTCATATATTTTACAATTGTTTTTACTTTAAACACAGTCTACATTAATATCAGTTCTTTTGAATTTTCTTACTCTTTTTTGTATTTAAAAATGTATGTATTGTTAAGATTTATTGTATAATATATTTCTTTATAATTATGAATGTTACTTTCTTTTAAATACAATATTTGTATTATTTTATTGAAGATTACTGAGCATAAATTTAATATGTGTTGGGTGTTTCTTTTTTTTTTTTTATCAGAATTAATGTAATCGTAATAACAAATAATATTTTTACTTACAAATAATTATAATTTCTTTCAGTTTAATAAATTTATTTTTGTAAATGTGTTATAATATATGTGTTCTTTCAATATTTTTAATATTTTTATGATATTATCTTTTTAGGTTAAGCTGCAGAAAGGAAATATATTTCATTCGGAAAGCTATACATTTCAACAAAGGTAACTTATATTTAATTATTTATTTATTTTATTGAGTATACCTACAGTTTAAAATTATTGGTTTATGTACATCAATATTTTATTAAATTGATTAGTTCCTTTATTTAATATTATAAAGTATAAAAATGTTGTATTTGCTTAAAAACATTACATTAGGTAATTTTTAATATTTGATATTTTAAATAATTTACTATCATCATCTGTTATTACTATGCAAATTTAATTGTTGTCAAAATGTACTATTTTTCGATCAACTAAACATATTGTTCTAACTATAAAACAATATGAAAATGATTTATTTATTAACTTATTTTTTGTTAGATTTTCATGCATATATTATTTCTTTTCAATTCATTTTTAGACATTAATTGTTTTTTTTTAACCTTATTAAATAAATAAATAACAACAAATAGTCAAATATTAGTATGATAGTTAATAATTTATTGTTTAAAACAAATGCATTTATAATATTAAATATATATTTTGGTTTATGTATCAATAAGAATTAGTTATGCCTAAAAGTTTAGCTGAAAGTTGCTATTGATTTAGCATAATTAGTAATTATTAAGTATGAATTAAAAGTTATATTTTATATTTTTAATTGTATTGAATTATATGTTTTATATATAATTAAATTGGGAGATATAATAAAAATTTGATCATACAAACTAAAGCTTTAATTTGTATTTAAGTTCTGATATTTGTGTCACTATATTGGTATGAATTTCCTAAGAATACTGTGATAGGTATTTCTATTTTTATAAAACTCAAATACTTTGATACCATTATACACATATTATATTTTATACATTTAAACCCATTGTTCAAAAACATTAGTGTATATGATAAATCATTAATTTTAAATTGCAACATATTGCAATAAAATGTAACTTAATGATTATATTATTTTAATATGAAATATATGGGTTTTTAATATAAATATTTATTAAGAATATTGGTTAGGGTGACTATTAGTTGGGTGATTACAATCAAAGCTATTTTGACTGTTTTTAATGATTTGTAATACTTAATTTAGTTTTATTAGTTAATTTTATATAATTACAATTAATTTTATTCATTATCAAATTATTTTTTTACAGCTTGAAGAAAAGAAATTTGCAATTTTGTAAAAGGGAGATATAAACAATAAAATGGCTGCCTAAAAAAAGGTAAATAAGATGTTTTCAGTTTTATGGTTTTAGATTTGTATTATAACAGTTTATAGCTATAAACTTTTAATTTAAAGTTATAAGTTATTGGTCACATTATTTTTAAATAAACAAGTGTAGGTACATATTTTTAAATGTAAATAATGTTAATATTTTTTATGGTTTTTATTTTTAAATAAATATAAAAGTTCAACAATTATGGATGAATAGTTGATATATTTTAGAATATAGTTTATTTTCTAAACTAAATTTGATGGTTAATAAAATGAAAAACAAACTTTTAAAAAGGTTTTGTGTATTAATGTTATACAGGAGAAGTTAATATTACCAATTAAGACATTTATGATTAAATGCATTTTTAAAGTAAACAATTTGTATTACCTTCATAGTAAATACAATTTTTGAATAAACAATTAAAGAATTAATGACAATTATAAAAGTTGGTACTTTCAATTATTATCATAATACCGATATGTAAATTAGAAGTTCTATTTCTATGCTCTATTATTATTATTATTATATTTTGATTATAATATGGTTTTTACAATCTGAAAACATATTGTATATAATTAATAATGTTTTTCTGTAAGATATTAAAACAATAATGAACAACATGGCAATAATGTTGATTTGATGATATATTATTTATTTAACATTATTTACTGACATTTGTTAAAAAGATGATCATTAAAAATCAAAATATTTCCAAATTACATATACTGGCATTGTAGGAAGTCATATTAATTTTTTTTCTATAAAATTGTTTTTAAATAATTTTTTGGAAATTATCAGTTTGCAGTTCATAAATTTTAACTAAAATGATTTAAGTTAAATGTATGTATGTATGTATGTGTGTATATATATATATATATTTTGTCGGACGAAATTGTATTCATTTGTTTTAAGATTAAATATAGATAAATTTAATAATAAATTACGTACCTACTATTTTTAGTACATGAATTGTAAACAAATTGTTAATTGATTCATGAATAATTTATAGTTTGTGTTTTTTTTTTTTTTTTTGTGATGCCTTCTATAAATTCATTAATAATAATATTGGAATTATAAATATATAATAATTATTCTTAATTTTGACAAAATTATAGTGTATTAATCCTTAAAGAAATGTATGTATTAAATTTATGATTTTGAGTATAATTAGTTATATTGGCAATTGAAAAAGATTCTTTTAAAATATGTTGTTTTTATGTTTTCAATGTATATCAAAATCAAATAAACATTTTTATCTAATATTTTGATGTTTATTTTAATTATTACATATCAAATTTAATTAAACGTTTTTGTCTTTTGTAATTATATTACAGTGAAACGATATCTTAGAATATTTACTTTTGAAGTGTACATTTTTTTTTTTTTTTTTTTGATGTAACAACATAATTTAAAAGAATTAGTATTCTGAGTAGGGAACGATAGTTATGTATTATTCTAACTTCTGATTGGAACTCAGTAGTTTTGGTAGTTTACTATTAAAAATAAAAATAAAAATAGGATACATTCAAAATTATAGTTAAACAATTAATAAAATAAAATAATTTTGCTTCTAGAGTTTTATATTTTCAACAGCAATATTTTGAAGATAAAATTTTTTGGTCATGGTGATTTAATGCATTAATGTGGGTAATAAGAAATAATTGCTGTCAACCAAATATTATATTGACCAATTATATATAATATTATATATTATAATGTATAGTTGATCTTGACAAAAAAATATTTATTTAATTTACCACATTTATTATGTTAGACCATTTTATTATTTATATTCATTCTTTGATTGTAATATAAAAAGAAAAAAATGGTTAGACAAGTTAATACCATTAGTTGTGTTATTATATTTCTGAAATAAAATGTAATATAGATTTACACATTGTTAATTAAAAAAAAAAAAAAAAATGCATTTTGAACTTAACTTTTTTATATTTCATATAATGCCTCTTTTAAACATTCTTTGTGTATGGTGATGGATGTAGATAAATTATCAACAGAAACTTAATAATCTTTTTATATATAAAGAGTAAATAATGAATACAGTTTTACTAAAAGAGAAAATCATTTTTAAAAAGTATTAAGATTAAATTCACCATATTGAATGATATTTATTTAATTGTTATTTTTAAAAGAAAATATTCTTAAATTATGAACTATTTTTTTTTTTTTTTTAGAATCATTTAAAAACCGTGCTACATTTGTCCCTAGACCGTGGGAATAAAAATAAATAAAACCTATTTCAAATGTCACTGTTTTTATTATGAAACTGTTATTTTTATTGAATTTCAATCTTCTGTGTGAGAAGTATGTACAAGAACACTGTATTAAAAAATTCTAAGTCCTATTGACAGAGTTCGTTGTTGATACATTACTTTGATAACATGACATTAAATACATTTCTAATTTGTACACGGTTATACATGTAAAGAAATAAAAATATAGAGGCAAATAACCTTGATGTAAAAGTGCAATGATCTCTGTAGTGCCAAAACCCGAAAATCAAACCAGTTTTTTTTTATTTTGTTACAAATGTTTGTGTCAAAACTATTTGTTTCATGTGTAAGTTTTTTATTTATAACATGAATTATAAACTAACTTTGTTAATAAAAATACAAATTGTATTTTTTTTATATATTTTCAAAATGATTGTATTTTGTAACAATTTTAATTAAAAATATTTTTATTATTTTAAATTGATCGTTTAAAACTGTTTGATTGTAAATTAATAAAAAACAAATTAGATGTTTATAAGATTTATTTAAAATTTCATAATTTTTTATTCAATATAAACATTTTGTTATCCTGTATTATCCGAAATATAAATATATATATCTGATGCAATTATACAAATATTTAATATCAATATCAGTTTGTTCTAAAATGTTGATATTATGGTAGTACCTACTAATATTAGTAGTTAGCAGTAATAAATTATAACCTCGTTTTTATTATTCTTAAATATATTAAATATATGTTATTGAGCAAATAATTAAACAATTTGGTTAATTTTTTTCAACCTATTAAATCGTAGATTATAAGTTTTATACCTAGTGGAATGATTCATACCATGTATATTTAAAAAAAAAAATTCAGCACTTTTTACTTAATATATTTTTCTTACAATTTTTATCTTACGTAAATTGAAATATAATTATTTTTAGGTTGTAACTAGATTTTATATATATATATAAGTTCGATCAAATGTATTCTTTATTTGTGTGTGGTATTTCATAAAGCTTTCGTGCTTTTTACTTTGCCACGAGCAGTATTCATCAACTACAGGTTGGTTAAGTGTGCGTGTGTAAGCCTCATGCTGAAACCGGTTTTCCGGCACAGTAGATTTTCTTTTGGTTCGTTAACCTGTATATAGGAAGAAAAAGGAAAAAAATTGCATAATAAACGAATGGCTACGACTATAGATGATGATGATTGCAATGTAATTCGCCATTTTTATTTTTTTCTCCGAAAATATCTTTGTACTATACTATTAAGATTGTCTTGCCCTAAGTAGGGGGGGACTCTATTCGTATGTATAATTTATACGTGCACGTGTGTGAGTAATAAGGGGGGCACATCGGGCGTGGCGGGTGGGCAGCAGCAGTGGCGGCTGAAGACGTTGACGAGCGTCGTCCTCCGGACGTTCAACTTGGTTGATGTCAAGGGCACACGCTGGCTACACGAATCACTGAACTCCTTCGGATAGTTTCTTACACAATCTCAGCCACGAACCACATATAAGTTATGTGTATTTATTTTATTTCGTATTCAGCAATAAAGATAAATTACTTACGTTATAAAATTTCTAGTTCTATGTTTACATTTCAATTATTCAATAATATTTTATGATTTCGTTTGTAATTATATAATTAATTTTCAGTAGTATAGAAATTACTTTACTACTTTATGAATATGTTTTGTCTAGTCTGTTGTAGTTTTCAATATTTTTAATATTTAAATTTTTAAAAGAATAATTAGGAGTTATGAAATATGATAATCCATAATTTTAAATAATGTTTTATTTCATAGCTTTTTGCATTTTACTTCATTAAACAATAATTTAAGCTTATAATCGTTAATTACTTTTTAATTTATCTACGATTTAAATTTTTTTTTAATAGTGTTGTTTAGATTACATCTCACTTCGAATCAAGAGCATTAGAAATAAAGAAAACTAATATGTTGAAATTTAAAAATAAATTATAAGCAAAAGATTTTCCATCATATTTTGTCTAATATATTGTAATATGAAAATTATTGGTCGAAGATTTTACAAAATTTCAATTTAAATATTAATATTTTTTTATTTAATTTATTCTGATGGGATTTTTGGAATATTTCGAATAAATGTTAGTATATAATTTTGTATATATTCTCAAGGTCTTATACTAACTCGTTGTTTGAAGATTTACTTTTACATACGTTTATTTAATATCAGTATGAAATTGATACACAGATGAGATAGATATTAGGTTGTTAATTATTGACTTTTTATTATTTTGACATAATTCAGTTTTATGATAAAGATTAAATAATATGCAATTTAGGTTAAGTTATATTTATTTTTATTTATATACTTATTATTAATAAAAATTAAATTTTTAGTCATTTTGACAATCATGTTCTTGAGCAAATGGTATATATTTTAAAAGTGACTAATGTTATAGAAATTTTTTACCTATATATATGTATAAGTACTTCAGATTTGATTCTGTACAAATATGTAATTCTTATGTATTTGTTGTCAAGTATTAAAATATTTTACAGGCGTTACGGTTTCTAATTTTCCCTAATTTGATAAAATGATAATAGATTTAAGGTCAAATTCAAGGTTTTTTATTACTGAAATATTATTACAAAGAATTTTTAAGAATGTATACTTATGTATAGTTACTTATGACTATATTCCAGACTATACTAAGTATAATTTGTTATAATCATGTTAAAATGTTAATAACTGATGAGTAAATATAAATTTTGCTTTTAAATGTATAGCATAGCATAAATAGTATAGTGTTGTAACTATCTAGTAACTAAATAAAATTGATTAGCTGAAATAAATAATAAATAAATCTGAATTATTCATTTTTAATTTGGTATCGCAGAAATGTTAACCAATTTTTTAAAAATCTCTTAATTGCTGTTTATACTAAGACATCTAATTAAGAAACCGAACGAGTTAAATTAATGCTTTGTAAAAATCCGGTTATTATAGTGTTCGGTCAATTAAACAAATTAATGAGGAATATAATTGAAAAATTGTATTAAAACAACCTTATATTGATGGGAAATGTTAGATAGCTTAACTTAAAAAATAAAAAATAAACAATGAATATTATTTGTATTTTTATAAAATGTATTTTAATGTTGCAGTTTAATGTAATAAAAAAACCAATATTTGGATTTAAAATATCGTATTGAATACGAACTCTGCGGCAAATATTACAAATTTGGGAACCTTGTACATACAGTACAAGCAGGATGTCCAGGTCCAGGTGTTCGTATTTAATACAATTCTCTTGCAATCGTTTGAAAATCGTGTCAGCAGCACTAACCGGCGGCTGGTATACCTTCGTCAATGATCAAAATTTGTTCCTTTGTGACTATTACAGGTAAAAATGCATTATATTGTAAAAGGGGACCTTTAGAACCAGAACGTTCGGAGATGAACATTAACTATACAGGTAGTAAAGTAAAAACTACAATTTTAAGGCTTATTATTAGTTTCGTTTTGGTGTTTTCTTCGTAATAGTTGAAATTGTCCGAATTCGAAATCTCTTGATCCATTGTGTTTGAAATAGCGTGGGCAAGCTGGCCAAAAGGTGCTTTGTCATGAACAATATAAACTCTCTTTGAAAAAACTAGAATTATTTTATTGTTGATTTATTTTTATTCACTTTTATATGCATATAATATTATAGTATTATATATAAGTTGGTTTTTGTTAATGGTGACTTTGAATTGCGCTTTATAAGGTAGTATAAACAATTAATTTGTTTTCCTTATATTTTGTTTAAATCTTAAGTCAAATTATATTATTTACTTTTTTTTATCGATTCTTAATTTGTCAATAAATTAATTAATATTAATTAGTAACATATATGGAAAATAATAAAATAATAATACAATCAAAACGATTCGTTTTGAAAACTTTAATCAATCATTATGATAGAAGGTAGTGTGCCTTAATGTGTACATTCTATACATTAAATATTCAAATATTTTTATGTTTAAACCCAGAAAACTTACTTTAAATTACAATTTATTTACAACTATTCTTGAATTTTGCAAAATATACTTTGTCTTTGGTTAAAACTAATACGATAATCCAAATTAACAAGATTTTTGTAATATCTGTATTATATTCTTGTTATCTTTGAAGATAAGATGTTGCATATCATTCATTTTTATTGGCTATTGTTATGATTATACAAATACTTTACGACAAAATACAATCTTTTTATTTCGATGATACGTATAACTTATTTTGCTGTTAGATGTGCACATTATGCATTGATTGATAAAATTCCGTATAATTATGAAACATGTGATCGGGAAGCCGATCATCACGATGGATAGTTGGGACTAATGGTTATTTGGAAAACGTCGTTCCACAGGTATTAAATACGATACTATTAATAATAGTAATAATAATAATCATTATCATCACTATAACGTGTCCCGGTACGCGGTAAAAACACGAAATATTGTTTATTTTTATATCCCGAGCAAATGTCTTCCTTTTGTAAACTCGTTTTATCTTTTACATAACATTATTATTATGTACAACACGACTCACCGGCAGAACGTTATTTCCATAACCAGTCGACGGCAAGGGGGCACGCATTAGAAATGTCGATTTTACAATCGGAAATTCGACGGTCGTTCAGCGCTCGAGAAGCGGCGGTGAGAGAGACGAGACGAGACGGACACGGGTGGAAAAATGCTGTTCGTCTGATATCCTACGTGGAGAGTTATTAATAGTGTTTATCGCACAACGGCGTGGCATTACCGGGATCGTGTTGGTGCGCGCGCGTGTTCAACGACAACCGAAAGACCGTAGGTATTCGTAGTTCCCGTATTCCTACCGGCGTGCGTTATATATTATCCGCGTCACAGTGCAGTCCCTCACTTCCTTCCGATACCGCCGCCGTCGTGCGTGCATGCACGGTGTGCGTAACGAGAATTCGGGTTTTCGAACGAGAGAACCTCGTGGAACGGATGGCACCGTCGCCGTCGGATTCCCGTTGCCGTACGTGACCGTCCGAGAGGGAGGAAGCGATGGGATGGCGAGAGCGAGAGAGGAGACGGGCAGAGCTGCACAACATGCGGTGTCACGCACGAATTTCGGATGAAAACAAAAGTTGGCGAAATAATAATAATAATAAACGGTCGGTCACCGGAATCCCTGAGACTGCGGTCGTCGCCGTCGCGACGTCCGTACCTTTCGGGCCGTCCGTAGTGGCAACACTGCGAGGACGCGTCTGTTCATTCCCTCTTCCCTCCGCGTTTCGTGTTGCGTTACCTGTGCGGGGCGAGACCGGTTTAGCGTCATTCGCGAACGCCGCTGACGAGGAGCATTTGACCATGATTTGTGCCGGTCTGAGGTCGTCGTTTCTTCTCTCCCATTGTCTGCTTAGACACCGTCAAGGACTTCGAACGCTGCCGCTGCCAGTCGCCGTATCCTACAACCACCTGTCCGTCTTTCTTTTTTTTTTTTGTCTAAGTATTAGTTTTTTATTTTTTTGCATATTCTATTTCATTTCTATTACTACCAGTTTTATTACGTGTTTAATTTTATTTTCATTTAGTTTCAACATCCCCCTTTCCCGGAACGGTAACAAGATGTAAGTATAGTCCTTTTTTCTTTCTGTACTAACTTGCTGTTTCATTTTTCTTCTCTTATTTAACGTTATGGTTTTCTCGTGGATTTGCTTTGCAGCGCCAGTACTAGTTCTAGTAGTAGTAGTAGTAGTAGTATTTACGATTATGTATCGTCGTCGTGCAAAGAAACCTTACGATAATCGGTTCGGCATTGTGTTACGTAACATCGGTCGGCCGGTGGCCCCGGCAGTTTTCCGCCACACAAGGTCTCTACGGCCACCGAATGTGTGTGTATACGTGGAAAAATCGACATGTATAAATATTTTGTTGGATCATGTCTGTAAATACGATTTCGTGTTGGCCCAAGGCTGTGCGCGAAAATCGTCTTATCTTCGGATTCACGTCTAAAAATAATTCCTTCCTTCGAAAATTGTTGGATTTCCTGTCCAGTGTATCGTCGGTTTTGTTTTTATCGTTATACATTTTGGGATAGTAATTCGACGATTCCGTGAAATCGTACGTATCCAACACGCACATCTCCGTCTAACAGTTTTTATTAAAATTGGTGTGTACAAACGATCTCGTTATTTTATATTCTGTATTACACGAACTTATCTATCGCGTTGGATTGTCTGGTTAATTGGTCGAGTAGTATTTTATTCTTCTTTGGAGTTCGTATTAGCGAGTTCAATAATATATTGGATATATATTTATATATTTTAACGGGTTGTAAGGATAATTTAGTATTTCATTTTTTTTTTTATAAATAATTATTACTTATTTAATGACTTGTCATTGCCAATTAACTAAGTTCATTAATTTCGTAAACTTTCCCAAATAATCAAAAAAACCGGAAATATTTATATACATTTTTATGTGTGAATGTTAAATCTCAAATGATTTGTATTTTAATGTAACAAAATATTTTAAGAACTAATGTATTTGTTATGAGTCATGACTTCTGCTTAATTAATAAAAGATTATCATGATAAATTGCTTAAAAAAGTTAATAATATTCTGCGTGCGTATTATAAAATATTTCGATGATTAAATAAAAATAATAATTATGTCAACAAAAACTGTTTACAAATACAGTTCTTGAATTTTGGGTAATGTTTATATTTTAAAATATTGACTTGGTTTGTCTATTATTATTATGTTTAAAATGTTTTATAAAATTAAATTTTATGGTATAATTCAGCACTGAAATATTCTGTTATAAAAACAAAAAATTAAATTTTAAATCTGTCGTAATATTTAACTGTAATTATTCAATGTGTAATTTTCTTTTTAATTCTCAAGTAAAACCGACTGTTAAGTAATACTTCTTGTCTTTTATTATATTATAAATAGTGTAATTGGCCCTTATGAATTTGACATTCTGGAATGTATATTTTAAGATTGCTTATCAAGCTGAGAAATAATTTTATTCGACCATCTGTCTTTTGTAGAATTTGAAATTTGTTGCTGTTCAAAAAGAGGGTTTTTTTTTACCCATGGACCTCTGAATTTCGTTAAAATTTCAATGTGAATCGTTGTGTTTTCTCACCAGGCACAGTATTGTTGTCACCCCTGATATATATATATATATATATATAAAAACGGTTAATCATAATGGATTTTCGGGCCTAGGACGACAGAACGACCTACACCACCACCTCCGCTGAAGATCGTGCGTGCGCGGGGACCATTGTTAAAATTCTTACCCTAGGTTAGTTCACCCTTACCCTTGGGCGTTGGCGCCGTACGTATATATGGTTATAATGCTACTATGTTGGAGGGGGTATCCCTTCAGCCGCCTGCAGTGTATTCGTCTACCCTGCCATCGCCCGCTCACCGTCGTTGCCGGCGAACGACGCACACACCGCATTAGTACACTCACAGTTACCGGCAGTTCAGTTTTCGTTCGGTCCGCGTCCTTTGCTATTCAATCTCTTGTTTTCCTTTTATTTATCTCATTCAGTATGTGTGTTGTCTGCTCTAAATATATATTGAGGTAAGAACCAAATTGTTTTCAATTAATATATTTAATGTATTTCAAGTTACGGTTAATAACAGTAATGGTATAATGTGTATAGTTGGTGTTTGGCGAACACGTGGAAAATTGTTTTAAATATTATTAGTAACTGCTACTATTAATTTCTTTTAATTGTATTTTAATTATTAACTTTATAATCATTTCCTTCAAAATACAATTAATGATAAGTTTTTTTTTTAGAAATTACTATACTTTTTTTTATATATATATATATATATATTTTAAATTAATTTTTTTTTAAAACATATTAAGTGCGTTAGCATTTTCCATGTATTTTATTTGGTATAGATAGATAAATAAAATATTTATGAGTTCTATACAATGTTTATAACTTAAGTAAACGCAGATGGCAAGCCTGTGTGTATGTGTGTTGGTTGTTTGAAGGTCATAGCCGGCTTCCTACGCTACCCCAACCCAACCCCCACGAGTCACCCTAATCGAATGAACCGTCTGTTTTTATAATATATGTTTTATACACACACAGAAAATCATATATTATTTTCTCTAACCCCTAAAAAGTCACGATATTCGTGCTAACTCATTTTCTTATGCACATTCTAGAATACACTATTTTAGTAATACATGTATTAGTTGTTAACAATTATTTATTCTACTTTTATATATGTGTGTATTATGAAGCAAATATTCATCACACAAGAGTGTAATGAATACAAGAGAATCGATTATTAATATTTAGTACGCTTCATCCCCCTTCAAATGATATACAGCATTTACGCTCATCCCTTTACCCGTCCAAACATCTGCCTCAAAACTCAGAAGTACGTTAAAATGTTTTATATATATCTTATACTCTTGTATTCCAACATATTAATAGTGGTTTTATTCATATTTATTAATAGTGTACCTGTATTTCTCACATTATAATCATTATAATAACCAAGTTGATCTTTATTCTTTATCGAGGAATTGTTGATTAAGTACGTATAGTTTCTATGTTTGATATTTCTTGTTTAATCTTAATGATTTAGAATTTTTGCAATTTTACTTATGAAGTTCGTAAAAACTTCTGTAGTCGTCTGTGGTATTTAAAACATGTTATAATTATATGTTTATACTACTTTGACTTAAGTTTTATTATTAATATATATATAATTTATAGTTTTTTTTTTTCTTTACCGAGTTGTTTAACAATTTATAATTTTCATTATTTTAAGGTTATTGACTTGTATTGACCTCTTTGGTATTTTTTAAATTCTAATTTATTCATTTTTTACTCCCTGGATACAGCCAATTTATGGTTTAAAAATAAAATGATGGTTTATCTTGCAGATTTAAAATAAAATGATGTAAGTACGTTATAATTGAATGTTATGTCTAGTTAGTGTAAGTCAATTATGATTGGCTGCCGGCATGTACAGGTTACTAAGAGTTATTGAACCTGAGAAGACAGCCTTGAGTCAACGCTGAATTTGGTATAGCGGTATTCACCAAACATCTTATGTTAGTTAGATATATAATAGTAATAATCATATAAAAAAATTGCACGATGGAGGGGAAGAAACACTGGAAAAAACTTAATCGTGATTCAAGTTGTGGTAACTCCAAACCATTGCCGGCGTTTGTATTTCTTTTGTATCCCGCAATGGTTGGAAGTTCCTCACTTTGTTCACGCGAATCTTCTCAAATTGTCTGAATTCAAGATAATCATTTCTACTTCAACCATTTTTGTAACGGGTTTTGGTAACTCCACCACCGATTGCGTTTTTAATTTGTTCTCGCAGCCGGTGGTGACTGTTTCCATATGTCGTTACAATATTATCTTCGATTGATGCGTTTTACGTTTAAACCGAAAATTATAATGATTAAGCGTATATTGCAATTATTAGCTATTGATTTAATATTAAGGTTAATTATATTATGAATACACAAGAAATGTTTTGTTTAAACTTTTTTTTTTTTATTAATAATTATTTTTCAATATAATAATTAGCTTGTTAAGTAGTTTTAAAATGTACATGGTTTTTTTTATAATGTTCTCGTGTTATAAGTGCGATTAATGACTGTATATATTTTGTGAGATAAAATTATTTATAGTTATTATCTTCTGCATTATTATATTTTATTTTTCGGGTTTATATTACAACGTCGAATGTGTTGAGTGTGTAGATCAATGTCCAGGAGGTAATTCTTTTTTTGGATTGTAAAATTATAAATATCTTAAACACGTTTTATATTAACTAAAGGTTATTAAATGCCTTTATATGACATTTTCAAGATTTCAGTGATTAACTGTGGTATTTTCGCTGTGTTTATTTTTAAATGTATATTTAATTAATGTTTTCAATTATATTGAAATTATGATATTTTTATTACTTGTATATTTACATAAGTCTTATTACTGATTTTTAGATAATATGTGGAATGCTATTAATTAAATCCTACCCGTTAGTCAAGTAGTGTGTACATTTGTCTAAAACTGGTTTATTGAAGTATTAATATTTTTGTCTCACGAAGAAAACTGAATATATTTCAGTCGAGCCACTCTATATATAGCTGCTCACTCATATCCCCGACTGTCGAGACACATAGTTATTTCAAAATTAGTCGCTCGCGTCTAATAAAATAATGCATTCTCTTACATTTCGTTGAGAAAAATGTTGCTAGTTAAAACTATACTTAAGATTACTCTGCTATTATTAAATAATAATTCTCGATAGTTTTTAATTCGATATTGATATATGTTTTTTATTTTTTTCAATCGACAACGAACAAAAAACATTTAAAAGTTAAGATTGGGTTATTTTATACCATGAGAGAGGCTACGAGGAATAAAACTTCTAGGTATTGTGTTACGTATATCCTTGGTTCGTGTAGTATTATTTGTTATTATGTTCGTACGAAATTTTAACTACATACGTACATAAATATAATTGCACGGGCATAAATTGCAATGGATGGTTGGACGACCGTCTACTAAGGAGGTAGCTAGGCAGGTTCTAAGACCGTTGGCCGGACGTTCAACTCTTCTCCGCGGTACATGAACTCAGAGCGGTAGTAGCTGTCTTGATAACCATCTGTGAAAATTCTTTATAGTTTTTCAACTATATTCATTCACTAATGATGCAATTTTCCTGAAAATTTATAACATAATAAAACAAATTACTAACAGCAGCAAAACAGTAAAACACTCAATTTAATATCTAATGTCTACTTCGTGTGTAAAATTAAACAATAATGTGTATCATGGTGTATCAAGTAGAATTTAACTATACTTTACGTGCCAATGACCATGGTCCAAGGATAACCATGCCGTTTTTTATTATTTTTTTATCATTATCTATGGTTTAGACCACGCCCATTCAGTATATAATACGAACATAATATAGTTGCGGTGTAGATAAATGCTTGTATTAAAACGTCCGTCTATATCTTATAACCGGTCGATAGAATTGCCCAAACCTGCTGAAGGTCGAGAGCCTCCTCCAGACAAGAGTTCCTTACACGTGGAGTTTAATTTTTCGTAGCAAATTAATTTATTGACTATTATTGATGGCTTATTAACTGTTTGTTTAAATTATAAAATTAAATTATTATTAATTATTATTAAATAAATTATTATTAGTTTTCAATTATTTTTTCTGGCAATATACTTTTAAATAAAATAATTATTTTAAATTTTTGTTAAAAATTTGAAATGCTATTTTTTAATTTTAACTTAAAATTATTTCGTTTGTCAAAATATTGAAAAGAATAATGTTAAATATTATTTTAATTATATTGATTGTAGCCATGTTTTTGTTAAACTTTGGTTACTGAATTTATTGTTATGTTATTTCAATGATAAGAATTAATTTAATAGTACAGACTGAGTGTTCATATTGAACAAATAACCAATCATAAAAATTTTAGGCCACAACTATCAGGAAAAATTTAATCAATGTTTTTCTCAAAATTTATCTAAAATTCAATATATATTAATGATTTACAATTACATCTATTACATCTTAAGCATTACTACTGAACTTAAACATTGAAACTAATGACTATATCCTACTCAATATCTATATCCAAGTTTTAAATCAAAAAGTATATATTATAAAATATTTTCAATGTTATATTATTAATTAAATATTTTTAAGATTATTTTTTAGGTATGGAAATATTGCTACAAAGTCACTAAAAGGGCATCTAGGGGAAAAAACTTCAATATTTTTATATAAAAATATACTAATCTGTGATATATGGTAAATATTTCTTTATATATTGTTATAATGTAAATTTTTAAAATCGTGTACATCTAATTTCAGGAAATATGAAATATGTTTGAAACTGCAACATTAATGTATTTTAATGAATTATACATATGAATTGAATCAATGGGGATATTTAAGAATTTTAAATATTTTTGTATATTTAAGTTAGATGATAATCCAATAATGATTATCTTTTTAATAATTATTTTGTTCTGATATAAATTTAATATTGATATTCCAATCGTACTATTTGCCATTTAGTGTAATCATCTATATCTTAATCAATCTGTATAATTTGATCTTGGTGTAATTCAACTCATTAAAAGGTGTTGGCCTAGTAGAAAACAATTTAGTACATATAAATAGAAATGCAGGGCAATATATATTATATAGAATTAATTAAACATTATTGTTATATTGTACAAAATACTCTTTATAAGTTATTGGTAACATCCAAAATACATTTTATAAATTAGAGCTAATTAAAATTAAAATAATCTTTTTATAATCAATTATTACTATTCCGATAAGACTTAAATAATAATAATGTACTCAAAAGAATAACTTTTTTAGAGTAACTAATTAACTTTTAAATTAAATCCTAAGTATTGCTTCTGTAGTAGAAAATGGCCAAATAATATTTTTGAATTTAATCAATTATATTTCTCTCTTAAGAAAGTTCAAACGTCTTACCATTCATCCAATTATTACCTGTGTTGTATCAGGTTATTTTGACTTCAAACTAAAAAGTAGCATCATTTTTCAAATTTATTTTTATATGATATTCTTATAATTAAGCAATATGGTATTAAGAATTACATGTTCTTTGTTGTGTTATCTAATAATCTAATTATTATGTTACTGTATAGAATTATTTATAATGGTTATAATACTTGTAATAGGTACACTAGTTAAATACTTTAAATCATTTTTTTTTATTTTAGTTATTCATATGGATCAACTACTATAAATTGAATATATTATTTTTCATAATAATTAAATTAAATTAATTTTATAATGTTTAAAATAAAATCAGTTAAAGGGGATAATATCTCGAAAAATTGCTTTATCTTATACATTATTATTTAGTTAGTTAACATGCAATCAATGTATATATGTAATTTATTTAAAATTTGTATCCATTTATATTGTATACTAGCTGATCCCGTGCACTTCGTTGCTTGTTAAATATACTAACTCAATATGACTCAAACTTTGTTCAATTCGTTATTTAATATTCGGTGGATGATGTTCTAGATTTATCTTAAGTTTTCTGTTGCCCGGAATAAAAATTCTGATTCGCAGCAGTATATTAATCAGGTAGGCAATCTACCTGTGGTAGATCTCGGACCTAGTGCTGTTTGCATGGGCGTCCCCAGACATTTTTCTAGGGAGGGGCAAAATTAATTTTAAAAATAAATGAACATTTTTTTATACATTTTATTTATAGTATATTATTATATTTCGTCATTATTACAATTAAAACATTACAATTAGATATTATTATAATACATTAGTCATTTTCATTCAATATAAATTTCAATATCCGTGGACATTCTCTACCAAATTGTGTCGGTGCATTTTCAATAAATTTTTCTTTATCTGTATTTACTTTTTCTCTATGGACACTCAACATGCATAGGTAGACCTATTTTTAGAAGCTAATTTTCTCATTGGGAATTTTATCAATTGCTGTGGAAATAACATTCCAGGCGGGGACAGTGCCCCGTCTGGCTCCCCCTGGGGACGCCCATGGCTGTTTATACGTAAGTGTATGATTTAACTCTAATAAAGTATCAAAGTTATACCAAGTTTGATATAAAATGGTAGATTAATATAATCAATTACAACATAATCCTAACCTTAACATACTAAAATCCGATGAATAAAAAAACCAAATTTAACCCTTGAATTGGCCCACTTCTTCCCACAAATCTGTACACAAGCATTCATTTAATATAATATATATTATAGATAGCTGATCCTGTGCACTTCGTGGCCCGAAAAAAAATCACAAAATAATTATGATTGTTCAACTCCTTTTTGGTGTAACTCATTACAGTAAGTGCAATTCAGCCATGGGAGCCAATTATCAAATAACAAAATACCAAACATTAATTTTTTTTTAATTTGTTATAATTTATTCCTCAAAATTAAATATATCATTAATTAATTGCTACAGTAATATTTACAAACAATATCAATTTCTTAATTTTTTAATAGTAAATTAAAAATAATAACAATTCATTGTGCTCAATTTTCACTTTTGTGCTCAAGTTTCAATTTTCAACCTTTTTAGTAAAAATGTATGTCTTTAAATATTATACATACACTAATAATGAATAAAAAATGTAATGGCATTTTAAATTGTTCATCTACCAAATCATTATAATTTTAATCGTTCATAAACAGAGAGCTCACAAATAATCGACCACCATAGATGATGTTCTAGATCAGTGATTACATTGCCATGGAGACGATCAATATTATATTATCCATATAATAGTAAGAGCTGTTTAAAAAAGAAAAGGGCTGTTTTCCCAGCAATTCGAATTTTTCTCGCTGTAAAAACTTGAACTTCAATGAACATTAAAAAAAAAATAATTGGCCAAATTGGTCCAGGCGTTGTTGAGTTTTGCGCTTACCAACACATTTTGCGATTCATTTTTATATTATAGATATACAATTTCTGTTTGTTTTTAATTTTAAAAACTAATGTGGACACTAATTAATTTCATTATAACATTTTATGAATAATAAAAAAAAAACTATTTCCATATTATTTTTCTTTTAGGTTTGGTGATGCCCAATATTTAATTTGGATTGTTCAAAAAGTTTCATAATCATCTATTAATTTACAGAATAGTACAATTTAATATGTTTTACATGCATAACATATTAAATCGTAACAGTATTTATATTATTTTCATTCATACTAAAAAAATTAATTTGAAACAAGAAATAAACTTAGTTATACATTAGGAATTCTTGTCAAGTCACACTTTAGCCTAAATTTAATTAAGAGTAAATGACATCTCTTAAGTAGCCTATCCATTCAACTATTAACTGATGATTTTTTTTTTTTTTTGTCAGGTGTTCTTCCATTTATCAAATATAATTTCAATCATTTATCAAACAACATAGTTTTAACATTTATTTTTGTTTAAATGCTAAGGTTATCTTTCTTTAATGTTCTATTATTTTTATTATGTAATATATTTTAATAAATAATATATGTATAAATACCTGACTTTTTTATTGTAATAATAAAAATCAGTTACTTAAAAAAATTGTTATTTTCGTTATCAATTCAAGAAAATAAATAATTTGTTTGTTAATAATTTATCATTTCATTATGTATGATCTGTAAAATATGTAAAAATAATAGTTCATGGTAAATTTAGTTCAATTTAAGATTTCATAAGTTCATACATACACTTATGTGAAAAATGTGGTGGTGGTTTATCTTTGAGCGGGTAAGTGGAGGCAGCATTGCCAATTATCAGTAATAGAGAAATTATACGCGATCACTGCTTGTTTTTGCTTTAGTTGTCTGGTGTACCCTTACGTGATGTAGAAAGTATTTACTATAAATTATAATATATATATATAGCTTATAGATAGTTTACTTTTACATATTAATTTGCTAGTTTTTTTTTTTACTTGCACTGAGTTCTGCTTAATGATGATTTAACATTTTTATTAATAATTTTATATTTTCAAGTTAACTTAAAATAAAACTAAAACTAAATAAAAAGTAATTTAAAAAAAACTCTATTTTTGATTGCACTTGATATTCTTCTAATTAAAATAACTTATCAAAACAAAAGAGTAAATATTATTTGTTCTTGTAGTGACACATTTTAAAAAAAATATTTGATCAAAAACCAAAATAAACTGAATCACATAAATACATGACGTACAATTATACACTAATATACTGATAAGTTCAAAAATAAAATGGATTTTATTAATCAGTTCGAAATATCACAAAAACAGTAATAATGTTCATAAAAGTGATACACTTACCTGGTACATGGTGATTCAAATAAAAGGTAAATTTAACATTAATAACATAAAATTTGATTTTGTACTTTTTTTTTTTTTTTTTTTTGATTCCAATAAATAGTGATTCTATAGCTCTGTGATCTTAATCAACAGAACTTACTGTATATTGTTAGTTATTGACCAATCAGTTATAAAAAAAAAGAAAATTACTTTGTTAATTAATCGTAAGTTTCAATTAATCTTTATCAATTTCATCATAAGCACAAAATAGTTTTCAAGGAAATATATTTTACATTGGTTTATGAGATTCCTTTAATAATAGTTTTTAATTGTGGTAATTAATTAAAAAAATTATATAAAATTTATGAACTTTAACTAAATTCCTCATAATTAATATGATTGCATATTATAGTATTGATGTATGAAATATATTTTTTATATTTTCAAATATAATATTGATGTTGAACATGTCAGTTGCCATTAATAAGTCTATTTAATAATTGAATTATTTGTAATAAAACTGCACAAGGAATTTATGACATTGTTCTTATGGAGAAATTATTTTTTTATTTAATATAAGTACTATTTATTTATTTTTATTTTTGTCATTAGGAAAATAATATTAAATTTAAATTGGAAAGTGTAAGTCCTGGATTAAATTAATTATTTTATGTTCTATGGCTTTAAAATATAGATTGATGCTAATATTATACTTTTTATCCTTTTTCAATAGTTCAAACTTTATTATAAATTTTTTTACTAAAAAAAGTCTTGCAAAATAAAACTAAGGAATCATACACAAACCAAAAGACCAAAGCAATTGACTAAACTTAAAATAAAATTAAATATTTTTATCACTTAATTTCATTTAGCAAAAATAGTTTAATTATATTTTCAAGACTCATAATATAATGTTAAACATTTGATAAATTTGTGATTAATTTTAATGCTATTTTTTTTTTTTATATGTCTTGTATAGATTATAAATACTTTTATGATGTATATTTGATCTTTCATTTTCAGAAAAATGGAGCATAGTTTTCATCAATTCAATTTTACCATAAATTTGGTATATTACATATGTAATATCATAATATTATTACGATTGAATAAAGTTTATTAAACATAATTATAGAGTTTAATCGCATATGATTTTGATAAAGCTCAAGTTCTTGATATTTTAAATTATTTAAAAGCAGAAAATAGATTATAAATTATTATAAATATTTCATATTAAAATAAAAAAAATATTTTATATTATTTTATATTATACTTTATTTTAAGCATTTAATTATTTATTTTAACCCAAATTTAGATTCTAAAAGTAGATTTTTCCATGATATGTATTTTTACAAAAGGATATTAAAAAAAAAAACAATTTAATAATCTCAATAAAAATGTTGAATACTACTCACCACAGTTATGTACCTCTTTTGCCTATCCGTTACGCCCGCCGTTTTGGTAAGTTTAATTTGTTGATTAGTAACATAAACTCCATTATATTTTTTAGTTTCGGTGTAAAATCGGAATTTAAGAATATATTGGTTGAGCAGTGATATTTATTATTTTTTTAATGAAGCTGAATAAATTAATATATGCTAAGTCTAGTAGCAACTTTTTTGATCAGGTTCCTAGTGATAATTTCTGAGTTATTTAATATTTTTTTTTTTTAAAATAAGGGAAAGTGTAAAATACTAGTAAAGAGCTTATTGATGAACTTGCGTTCATAATTGTTTTGATTAAATAAAGTTTTAGTTTATGTTTTATTTGAATGCCATTTTCCATGATTAAACGTGTGAAATTAAAAAAATAAATAAATTTCTATATTCTTACTTTATTTGATTATTTGCTATGTGTTATTACCGATCATCTATTATTTACTGATATGTATATTGGACTCGTCCCGTTTAAATAAATATAATAAAAAAAATAAATTCTCAATAAGAGGGAAACGCTTAGGAATGGATATACTTCTAAGCAATTACATTTGTTTATAATTTGTTTAACACTCATTAATAATCGTATTATATAATTTTTAACTATCACAGTTAAAATTTCTATAACAAAATAAACTAAACAGTCTCTATAAAAGAATCAATGTATTTAATAAGCGATCCCATGATTTTTACCTGTGTATTACAGTGTATGATTTAATATTTTTACTGATCTCCTAGTTTTTTTTTAATGAAGGTCCTTAGTGCTAGTATTAAAAATTTGTAATAACTGATAAATTTATTGTTATCAGTTCTATATAAAAATTACTGAGTCTTTGGTTATTAAGATACGGAGAACAAAAATCCTTCGAAAATCATATTAGGTCAAACATTTTGAAATAGATCGATAAAACTTATTTGTGTTTTCAGAATTAAACTATTGTTGTGAAATAAGTAGTCTCAGCGTAAATCAAATCCATAATTTTTACGAAGAACAATTTATATTATATAGCCTTATGGAAGTTTTCATAATTAAAATATCAGGGTTATATTAAACATTTATCGAATTGCATTTTAATTATACTTTAATAAATTTATGTCCGTTGTACTAGTTCAAAATTATTTGAAAGACGATTGTTTTTGACAGATACATTTTTTCGCAACAAATTGTTTACTGCGTAGAGCGTGAGATAGTATAAGTGATAAATATTAACGATTTATGAGTAAAAATGACTAATTTGTCCATACTAAGTAACATAGTAGCTGGTAATCTTGTTTTCTATTATTATTAGAGTTTTTAAATTAAACAAATAACATAAGAAATAATAAATATTTGCAGACACATATATGATTACTGTTTACCTACTGTATTACTCATGTTTTTTTTAGATCGTACTTTAGCATGATACCTTAGTTTGATAACAATTTGACAATGTGTCACTAATTTACTTAATTATGTTTATAAAAATGAAAAAAACTATTTTATTTAAATAAAGTTTTGTTGTACCGTACCGCTCTTCTTCCCCGGAAATACTGTATAACCAGTCACTATATTTTCGATTTTCCATTGACATTTTATTTTTTTAATCATATTATATTTTATTTATTTTATTAGCTTAGTCATAGTATTTTGTCTTTAAGTATTTTTTAATATTTTATATTTTCACAACATTTTACTATCATTAATATTTTTGTTTGCTCATTTTTTGTAATTTGTTTCTACCATTCAATAGATATAGGTATTATGTACTCCATATCTTAAATTTTTTTTTTACTGTATATAGTATTATTAAATAATCTATATATAAATTAAAACGTTTTACTTTAATTTGGTCTAGGTATAATTTATTTTATTGGTAGTTTTTTAGTTTTTATTAGAATAGAAAGGTATATCTATTATTTATATTTTCAATAAATTATTCTTTTTAGTTATAATAAAAATTATTAAAATACTATAAAAAAATATGATCTTTAAAAACTAATTTAATATATATGTATATTATTTATTGGTAATTAGGTATTATATATACATGAGTAATGCTTAATTATTAATAAATAATATGCTGTTTGTAGCATAATATTATAGATAATTATATTAAAGCTATATTAAAATATTAATTTAGTACAAAAAAACAACTATGTATCACGTGTTGGGTGAACAACACGTGAATAATTTTAATTATATTAGTCAACATAATATGATATTATAAGTTAAAACTTATTTTAACAGTTATAATATACCTGATGTATACATTAAATTAATTAAATATTTACAATATGTACGGTGTTGTTAGAGGTTCATTTTAATGAATCCATAAACGAGTAATATTCCACTTACATACAACCTTTTTAAATGTATAACATTGAAAGTATGTGGTATATATATAATTTTGAGTGTTTTGTTACTTGAAACGTCATGTGAATTATACTCATAAAATAATATTAAAGTATTGGATCAGTGTTACATACCTAGTTGATAATTCAGTTTGTTCGATTTTCATTAACTATTCTTACCATGTTGGCACAAACTCATATTTTTCAATGTTGTCATTATATTATTAATTAATATTTCCACTTCGTGTCAGTAGTTAAATATTTAATAATATAAACGTTTTAAACCATCGTACAGTATTGTAAAAGAAAAAAAAACAAGACGACATTGAAATCCAGATCGGATACCACGAAGTGAGAGAGAAAGATAATCAGATTCACTTAGTTTACCTGAAAAATGTTTACGTTTCAAGGTTTAAGTATCGACAAATTTCTGTAGTCATCCTGCCGCCACCGCATTAGACTCCAAAAAGCCAAACCGTGTAATGTGCGACAAATCGTTATTATATAATTTTTTTGTTGTTGTTATTTAAAGTTTTTTCTTTTCCAGAAGATTCGCCGTGTTTAATCGAGAGCATCCGATTTTAACAGTGCGCGAAGTCAATAATTCAATAGATAACCGTTCAAGGTCTTCCTTTTATAGGATTTTGGGTACTAAGACCAACGGTAGAACGCTGGTCTTGTTCAGTCCACTAGCGAACTTAGACGCAAAACAACTTCCACACAGAAAAATGAAAATCGTTATGGTAAGTTTGGTTAAATGTTTAAGAAACGTATTTTAGTATAATTTACTGAAAACATATAATATTAAACCATTACTGTCGTCATGTTTGTATTGTATATTTTCTGAATAGTTATAGACAATCAATTATTGTCATGTCTGATTAATACAATCATTACAATAAAATTATATCAGGTTTCTAATGATTGATACAGGATTGTTGAATTCAATACAAAATAAATAAATTTCTATTTATAAAATAATTACTTAAATTACTCATTATTTAAAAAAACTGAAACAAGTTATAAATATCAAACAATAAAATAACATATTTATGTATTTGTTAATACATATTTGTATTTTTGATGGGCTTTTTTTTTTCATTAATATTTTCTTGCACAGAAATAAACTAGATTTATTTTATTTAATATTTGTTGAAATAGATTCAGAGCATCATTATATTAATGTGTTATTTAATTTTCTTTGAAAAGCAAATTTAATTAAATATTAGGTAATATTAGGTTAGATTATTTATTAACCTATAAATCATTAACATCTCGTTTAATGTTTTGTGTTTCTAAATTATTTTTAAATCAAATTAATGTATTTTTACATAACACGTCAAGTTAGGTTTTTGTATTTTATTTGAAACAAATCCTTTTTTATTAAAATGAAAAATATAATATCATTCTATTGCAGTTTCTATCATAATTCATAGTTCAGTTAAAATCAATATGGCATTATCATATTGTGGATTTGAAAGAAGTTAAGTTTTTCAATTAGATATTCTAGATGTTTCCGTTTTAATATAAATGTTACCATATTATTCAGTGGAGTTTAAGTAAAGTATTATATTTTATTAACTGGTAATTCGTAATATAATTACAATTACCGTAGAAATTTGAGGCTAATCACAACTTTATTTTTCATACATATTTTGAAACATTTTTAATTTATACATTAAATTTTGTTGATGCAATATAAAAAATATGTATAATAAATTGCAAGATGAGCCTATTTTTTCAGTTTCTGTGTGAATTGAAGAATATATTTTAATTATATTATTCATATATTATTCCATTCAATTGATTATTGGCGAGATCATAGGAAAGTAAAACTTGATAATCATTTTTAAGTACCTATATATTATAATAAAATCAAATATTCGACGTTATTATCTACAGAATAACTGATTTTAAAAATTATAGAAGTAGTAACAATAACATTAGTTATACCGATTATAATATCTGGATATTTGTATTGCTATAACGTAGGCACTCCGATCGTTCTTGACGCGGAGACGTGTTAGTTTTCATAATGTATCCATTTTTATACATGTTTTCATGCTGGTGATATTGCATTCGTCAGTCTTAATCCAGAGTTAACATAAATGTATTATTCTCTTAAAATATATCCTAACTATATAAGCTTGTCTTTCGATAGATCACATAATCGAATCCGGGGTAAAAGAAACGCGGAGACCAATTTTCCTAGATTTTGATTTGGGAAACGGTATATTGCAAAGAACTTTTTACTACAGAGAGTTATTGTATTCTACTAGATATGTATAACACTTAGGTATTATCATTAGTTTAATAATGTAATATATTTGTACTAAATTATATAACCAATGGTGTAATATATATTATAATTTTTTGTTCAAGCAATTATTTATAGAAAAACACGTATAGTAAGTAAAAATATATGATATTTTGAATTTCACAAAATTAAAGGCTACTCAATAGTCACACTATGAATTATATCAAATGTTAAACCACGTTATGTATTATCACTGGTGTATATGCTCCTATAAATACGCAGTGATGTGTTTCGAATTTGTCAACGATGAAACACGATTTTATTAATATGCAAGTGTTGGAAGGTGTGAAAAGTATTAATATTTAATATTTTTTAATTAATAGGTACTCAAATTATAATATGTGTATCTAATTCTTAAGTAAAATAATTTTTAAATATAAATTAATAATTATTAATAATTATTATAACACGTCCACATTCGCACAGTATTAGTACATTTAACAATTCGGGCTTGATTTTAAATAAATGTCATAAACAAATAATACAAATTATAACATTTAAGCGTTATTAATTAAAATAAATAGCAAATACTCGTATTTATAATGTATATATAGCTTAAGCAGATAAGTACAACTACCTAGTCGAAGTGGATGTCCTTCACCGAAAAAGCACGTACGGTGTGATGTGTCAGACTTTATCGTTAAATAATAAAACTGGTAATTTTTCATATTCTCAAATATTTCGAGGTTTGAAAATTATTGTATTATATTATGCGAAAATCAGAAAGTAGTTTTTTAGGTTGTATTATGGTTTTTTGCGTTTTAATAAGACACCAACAACGAATTAGTATTAAATGTTTTAGATAAAATATCAATATCACCGTATACGAAACAATAATTAAAAAAATATTACTATTAGGAAATCTAATCATTTATTCTAAGGTTATATAATATATATATATATATATATTATATACATATACATTATACATGGTATATAACTATTAAATAAATAACAGTATTTTATCAGGCGACAGTGATGGTTGGCAAACATATTTAGGTGGTATAGATATACAAGTTTGGCGATTGATTCTATAAAAACACATTTTTATATTTCTTTTACAAGGCCGTAGAAATGTTGTCTGAGGCTATGTTGTAAATGTCATCTATCATTTTTGTAAAAATATTTATTTTAATTAATCCTTAACTTAGATATTGACCTTTATATTCTTTTTAAGATGATATTATAAATGTCTATGTAGAGCCAAAGAACAACAAAAATATTTAAATATATCTGTGCAATTATTAGAGTAAATAATAAAGGCATTTTCTTAATTTTATGCCTTCCACGAGAAATTCCACCGTAACTTTTATATAATATTTCACAATTTAGCATTTTAAATTATTTTCACAATTTAGATAGTGATTACGATTACATACTCCACGATTACATACTAAATATATTACTGTACTGTAGTAAAATGTAAATTCTTATTTAAAAAATTCGTAAATGATAAATTCGTCAGTTACCTCTACGTAAAAAGTTTCGAAGCGATAGTGTTACTTATTTTATAATATTATTTAATGTTTGTATATTATTTTTCTATTGTATGTTTAATGAGTGTATTACATAAAACACTTTGGGTTTTATTATTTATAATTACTAATTAGTTTTTATTATACGATTAACGACGTGTAAAATTACCGAAACATTACTTATGTACACGCTTAAACTGGAAATCAATTTTAACATTTTATAAAAAGTGTTATTATAGTAAATTTGTAAAGAGGGGAGAGATCCTTTGTTTTTCTTTATTAACTTATTGTATAAGTTATTCGTTATTGCTCTACCATATCCCTTCCTCGATATGATTCATTACAACACTTCGTATATAGGTTTATATTTTGATTTTTTTCATCGTTGATTATCTCATCAATATATTTTATGGACTCATGAAAAGGTAATTGCAGAACGGTGTAGGTGTTCTTCGAAAATTTTAGAAATTATAATTATTTCTAAAATTTTGAAAATAATCTCTGGTCCCATATCCCTAGGTCGAACTTCGGATTCATTATACCCTAAATATGTTCATTGCGATAGGCGTGTTCTCAATTGTTTAACTGTCAAATTTCTTTAAATTAATAGTAAACAAAATATTAAAAAATTTTGTTTGTTTTAGTTTTCATTAGTCTTGTTGGCGGTATTCATCACGAGCCAAGCTGTACCGGCGCCCCCTCCATTTACCGACGAAAAGGCTGATAGAGATAGCCTGGACGTGAACGAAGTTGGACCGGAAGAAAATTGGATGCTGTTCAACCGTTTGACAAAGACCAAGTCGTACGATCCTTCGGATTCCGAGAAAACTAGAGAACTCTTAAAGGAAATTGACGAGTTTTCTCGGCTTGTCAAGCCAGTCGCTAGTAATATTACCGACGAATCGGATGATACGACCGACACAACCGACCAACAAGACACCACCGAGTCCGATTCCGCGTCTTCCGACTGGTTCGCTTCTACATGGAGAACTTTGAATCGGAATAGCGATGGCGACGATGATGACAGCAACTCGTTAAATTTCAGACGACCGTTCGGAAAACAAGAACAAGACGACAGTGGTGTGGAAGAAATAATTAGAAAAATTTCCAACGATTTGAAAAAGCTGTACGTCAAAATAAAGCAAGCGATCTCAGTGATGAAAAATTGGTATGAAATTTGGACTGTTGCTAATACAGTACTGACAGTAGCGGGATAATAACATATACATATTTGCATATTTTCAAAATTTTAGTTTAATTTATTACTAAATTATCGACTGTTAATATGTTTTTAAATGTATGCATTTATAAGTATTCTAATGACTGCACATCATATCACGCTATAAGTTCACGTTCACGAATGCAAATTTTCACTAAGATTGTTGCGAAACATCTTAAACGTGTCAAAAAGACGACACTATCACTTATTAGTTATTAGCACACATTCTAAATTCGACTTGATGACTGTACTTGGTTACAAAAACGTTCCTTGTTCGAATCGTTTAGAATGTTGTTTATATTTATTTATAAAAAAAGTAATACTAGCTTAGGTGATAAGTATTCTGTATATAATTCGGATATTCAAATTTTTTCATTTACGATTAATAGTACTATTTCAACATTAATCAAATATAAATTGAATAAAAGAGGGGGAAAAATCTAATAAAATATTCATAAGTAGCCCATGTCCTATAGATAGTTACTTATAAATTAAAACTATTAACGACCGTGTTGAAAAAATGAAATTAAAAATAAAAATGTACTCATTTTAATAATTATAGCTTAATTATTATTAATTAATATTAATAATAATAATTATTAACTTCTTTATAATTTATTTCATTCATTATACGAGTTTTTTTTTTTTAGATTCTACAGGCCATTAATGCCCTTTGCTGCTTCTACTAAGCCTCTCCATCGGTCTCTGTTGTCTGCATCCTTAATTATTGCATTTTCATCTACTTGCATTAAGTTTTTTGTAACCAGATTCATCCAACGCTGACGTGGTCTACCTCTCGGGCGTGTTTTATTTGGTTTAGATATCACAACTTGTCTCATTTGGCTGTCCTTATCTCGCCATATGTGACCAGCCCATTCCAGTCTCTTTGAGATAAGATATTTTTGGATATTTAGTACATTAAAGATTCTTTCAATATTTGCATTTGTTGTCCTTTCGTATTCCCCTGTTTCCGTATTATATGGGACCATATATTCTTCTGAGGATCTTTCTTTCAAATATTAAAAACTTTGTCTCGTTCCCTTTAGTGGTGGACCATGTTTCGCACCCATACATTACTATGGGTCTTAAGTAGGAAATATAAAGCTATTTTAGTTTTGCTTGAAAGGAGCTTAGATCTGAATAATTTACTCTCATTATACGAGTAGCTCGATAAAATATTTTTTTTAAAAACTATATGAACAGTCATTTTCTTATACAGTTATTAACTTACCTTTTCATTATTAACTTATAATTTGTAATTATTTTAGTATTTATTGCATTTTATCACATAATAATGTTAAATCCTCCTATACAGTGTTGATTAAAATATTCACCATGAAACGTATTTTCACAGGGTCAACATCGCTAGGGGTTCATCAAGAGAATATGATGAACCATATCCGATGTCTGCAAGTGCTTCGGAGTCAGATGGAGTGTTTGTAATTGCCGATCCTTTAATTGGGGATGTTGATAAGTCCAATAAATACACATTACCCATAAATGCAGCTGATTAGCTTATTAAATACTTCAAAGTTTATTTATTATTACTCATATTACTCATCAATTTATTGATACTTTAAATTAATATATTTATTATGAACTCACAGATTTATTCTTATTTAAAATTATGTTCCTCTGTACCATTGGTTTATTCTATACTCGAATACAAATCAAATTTTCTAAAATATAAATTTATTGTACAGTCAATAATTGTAGCTTAACAACTATTATTGACATCACTATAACAGCACTGCTTTAGTATTGCATATGATTAATGTATATGATAAGAATTTAAAAAAATCTTATTTTTTAATAGATATATTTATTATTACTATGGTTCAGTTTTCTATCGGTTACTATTTAACAACTGAATCAATTGCATGTCACTTATGTACACTAAAATAAGTTTCACAAGTATTTCCTCACAATGATTAAATTCTTAATATTAGTAATAGAATAAAATAATTATTATTATCCTCCAACCTGGTACCATTAACTACTTCCATTGCTATTGTAATATTTTAATAATTCATTTTAAATATTATGTTCTCTACAAATACTTATGACTCATTAAAAAAATGTATTTTTTTTTTTTAATTTTACTTTTTTTTTTCATTTTTCTGTTTACTAATTTTCTTAAAGTATTTTCTGCTTATATTATATGTTTAATTCATAATATATGTTTATTGTAAATGTATACACATAATAGTTATACCATTCTAGGTTGAAGTAATTATGATGGTATAATTTTAATGTATAAATAACAAAAATGTATTTATAAAAACAAATTATGAATGCATACCTAAAAGTAGTGCAAGTGAAACTTTCAACAACCGTACTAAATACAAGTAATAAGTTTATATATTTTATTAGTGTATAATAAATTATAATATTCTAGGTAATAACAAAAATTTGACTTATATCATTGTTTAACATAGTAAAACAGTTTTTGGTAGTGTCAGATCTACAGTCGGTTTTTAGGAGACTAGTTGGCCATTTTGAGACTGTAAAAAATGTATTATTCCAGATTTTGGTATATTGGATTTAGTAAATTAATAAACATAATTAATTTGAGTGATTAAAAGGCAAGTCGATATATATTTTTTTATCAACTACCATATTTTAGTCATCTGAGAAACAAAGAACTATCGTACTCTGTTTAATTTTAAATTATAACAATACAATGTACTGTGTATGATGCATATTGCAGTTAGTATTATATTAGTATAAAATATGTATTCATTTCTTCGAATAAAAAAAAAAATAATATAATATAATATAGTTTATTATAGTATAATAACAATGTACTATATTATTTTTAATTTCTTAATGAAATTAAATTAATATTCGAAATCTGACTTGTAGTAAATAATTTTTTGATTATAGTTAACTATTTAAACTAATTAACAACCAGTTAATCGAATAGTAAGCCTAGTTAATACATGATTTTGGAATTTCTTGCTTGAAATGAACTTTGAAGAGCATAAAAAAATACTAAAAAGTAATAAAAATGTACAAACCATGGAATTGTTCACTCTCAGGTATCAGCCCGAACATACTTTTGTTCGATATCTAAAAATGGCGATACAAAGAAGAAATAGTATATACGTGAAAAAATCAGGCGTCAATAATTGGTGTACAGTACTCTTGAGACACGTACACAAAGAAGAACATACAACTGTAAATCTATCAAATGCTCCTGAAAGTATATTTTTCCATCAGACTAATAAGTTTTTTTATTACTAAAACATTTTTAAATCGAACACTGTTAAATCATGGGATATACATTTTAATATGTTATTCGAAACAAGAAAGGTGGTGGAAAGGTAAGACGTTCACCTAAGGCCCGTTTCACACGGGCTACTTTACGTGTCGCCACTAATAAAAATACATTATTTTTAATTGATGCTTTCACATGGTGTGTCGCCACAAAATTGTGGTGCCACAGACGCGTTTATGTGGTCGGTCCTCGCTAGAAATCGCGCCACAGTTTGTGGCGCCACAGTTAGTGATACATTGAAACAGTATGTTCATTTCATACGGACCACACCACAAACGACCACAATTCGTAGTAGAAGTAGCTAGTATCTTCTAGAAGCCCCCCCAAAATTCGAGAAACAGAATATTCTGGAATATTTTATTGAAGTATTTCTAGAACATTCCCTGGAGCATAAAAAGGACGGCTGATGGCATGCTCAATGACAGTTCGTCAGTGTATACGCAGTAGAAAATCTGCACATACACATGTATACACCGTTGTTTTTGTTTTAATAAAGAAAGATATCGTAAAGGTATACCGTTTTGTTTTTGTACGTTTGGGACTTCTCGACAGTTAATTAATATATTAATATATTAATTAATATATATATAATATATTAATTAATATACAGTTAAGTCTCCCATCAATAGGCATACACTATTTGCGCGTCATGAATGATTCGATTAGTGCGTCGAGAACCACGTGTGGCTATCGTGTGGTTATCGTGTGAAAACTATATAGTTCATGTGGCGCCACTGTGTCTTTTCTGTGGCGACACGTAAAGTGGCCCGTGTGAAACGGGCCTAAGTTTAAAAACGCATACCACAGGAGAGGACATTTTTGAAGTTTTAAATAAGTACTTAGTGAAAAAAAAAATATCATGGCAAAAATGTGTGGACGTATGCACGGATGGTGCTGCTGCAATGGTTGGGAAGATAAAAGGTGTAATAACCAGAATTAAAGAGGTAGCTCCAAAATGTAGTAACAGCCACTTTGTTTTACATCGTCATGCGTTAGCAACCAAGAAACTTTCGCCAGATCTTAAATCAGCACTAGACGTAGCTGTTCAATGTGTGAACTTTATAAAATCACGCCCCTTAAAAACAAGGTTGTTCAAGAAGCTCTGTGAGGAAATGGGGAGTGACCATCAAAATCTTCTTTTACATACAGAAATCAGGTGGTTGTCCAGAGGCAAAGTTTTAACAAGACTTTTTGAATTACGAGATGAAGTAACAATTTTTCTGAAGGAGCATACGAAAACAAATCTTTTTAAGTGGTTTCATGATGAGAATTGGCTCATAAAGTTAGCTTACCTCTCTGATATTTTCAACAAGTTAAACGAAACAAACTTGGGTTTACAAGGAAAAGAAACTTCGATCTTTCAAGCCAATGACAAGATTAAAGCTCTCATTGACAAGTTGGATTTTTGGATAGAAGTTGTACAAGAAAATGATTTTTCATGTTTCTCCAACTTAAATAAATTCTTATATGAAAATGAGAGCTCAGTGACACCGATAAATTCAGAAGAAATAAAAGACCATTTAATCAATTTAAAATCCGGATTACTTTCCTACTTTCCAAGAATAAACAAAAAATTCTGAAAATTTGTGGGTACAAAATCCATTTTCAATTCAGAAAAAGCCAAAAGAACCATCATCCATTGAATATGAAAGTTTGCTTGAAGTAAAATCTTCATCTGAATTGAAAATCAAGTTCGAGTCACTTAAAATTGAGGAGTTCTGGATCGCCATGGAAAGTGATTACGAACAATTGTCCATAAAAGCTATCACCGTTTTATTGTCATTTGCAACTTCCTACTTGTGTGAAACTGGCTTTTCAGCGTATACAAAGACCAAGAATAAGTTTCGAAATCAACTGAACGCGGCTCCGGACCTACGAATCCAACTTTCAGGAATAACTCCAGATTTAAAAACAGTTATGAAGAAAACTATGGAAAGATTCCAATCTTCTCATTAAATCTATTTTAGAGTAATAAGAGACAAATATTAAATTTTAAGCTTTTATATGATAATTTGTATTTTATAATACTGTGTAATAGTTATAAACAAAATATAGTGTTAAAACCGTCTTAATTATGTTTTTTTTAAATTTTATTAATGACACTTATATGCCGGAAGTGTCCAAAAACCCATTCATTTCAGTGTACAAAACATATATTTCCATTACTATACTTATAGAAAAAATATGGGGGTTCCTCAAAATGTTCAAGCTCTTGCAAGGGTTCCGCACGTAAAAGAAGTTGGGAAACGCTGATCTATACTATCATTAATCAAGTATCAAAAATCATGCTGCTGATAATAGATCTCTTATTGATGTTGTAAACGAATTTCGAATAATTCGTTGTGCTTTGTCATATAGTAAACGATTATTTTTAATAATAATAACACTTAATCACAGAATAGATAAATATGACCTAATATTTACCTTATACTATATCATTATTAGATTATCACATCTACGGTATGTAAAAAAAAACTTTTTTCAATAAGTTACACATAAATCCTTTTATAGACTATAGCTATATCCTTAAAGACCGTCGTCCCAGAAATGGCAGATGCAGCCTATGCTGCATGTGCTGCACCCATTCGCACGCCTATGCTGCGGCCTTACTGTCATACGTCACGTGTATCGTATATTGGGTGTTATATAATATTTATTCATATTTAATTATTATATCTTTGATCGATTGTCGACGACAGGGTAATGATAACGGTAGTGATGTAAGAGGTAAATATAAAGGCGCGCAGAGTTGCATTCGTCGTAAAAATAAGTGTGCAGCATATTCGCCTTAAAGAACTCACACATTACATTTTAGTTGGATTCAATTCTGAAGAACCTTGTGCCCAAACGATTACTTATTTTGATGTAGTTCATAAATGCTAAATTATTTTTAATAGCACTGCACAACGCCGTGAGATTTTGCAAATAAAAAATATCGGATTCACTCTCTTTCGGACATTAGGTGGATTGCTAGAACCATTGCGGTCAAATCATTCACAAAAAATCTTTTTAGATTAAAAAAATGTTCTAGAAGAAATCAAGAAACTTAATCTAACCGTCAAAACTTATCGAGACGTTAATGGCATTTTTAATTAATTGAACGTATTTTTAAAATATGGGGCAAAAGGGGATCCGTGGGCCACTACCTCCGACATTGATTTCCTTTCCACGGCTCTGGCGACATGTTGGGGAGGGGATATATTCTAAATTCACTGTTGCACCGACGCGCCTAGGCGCTGACTGCGGTCAATCAAGCACGTGTAATCCCTTGGACAATCTCACGCACTCGCGACATCATTTTCACAATTTCCCGCTGGAAATAAGGCGTCCTTTTCCATCTTCGGTTCCTTGTTTTCAACTAACTTTATGGGAAATCTTTACAGCGCGTCAGCTATCTCGATTTACTTCAGGGTAGTTATTTAAGTCCCATTCTGTTTAATATTTATTTTCTATCCGTCATGCATTCTTTATCGTCTAATAGCATTCAAGCGATCGCTTATGCCGACGATCTGACAATTTTCTCGATTCACAAAGACATTGATTTCGCCATCGATCGCCTGAATTCTATCATTGTTTGTCTCTCTACAGCTTTAGACACCAGTTTTATCATGGCTGCTCCCGAAAAATCAAAAGCCGTCATCTTCACTAGGCGGCGGCTTCCTTTATTTTTTTTCACCCGTGCATATGGACACTCACATTATTCAATTCATTTCCTCCGTTATCCTATCTAGGTACCGTATCTATCTAGGTCTCATTTTAGATTCCAAACTTCGCTCGGGTCCACATCTTCTGAATCTTCTTTCTTTTACTTCAAAATGGGCCAACTTATTTCGATCCTTATGTGGTACTGACTTGGGCGACCATCCGTCCTTTCTTCTTATATTTTCTTATAATTATCTTATATAATCTAATCTAATTATAATTATAAATCTCTTCTTTATATCTTCTTATAATCTACATAGCTATTGTTAGAGCAAGGCTTGATTATGGCTCTTTTTTATTCGGCACAGCCTGCAAAACCATCCGCGTTAAACTCAGTTCCTACCAGGACATGTGTTTACGTTCGGTTCTCGGTGTCCTTCGTTCCGCTCCTTCCTTGGCTTTAGAAATCGAGATATGTGTTCCTTCCTTGGACGTGCGAACTCGTTGGTTAGGCAGTAAATTCATTAAAAAATGATCTTCCCCTTTTATCCACAACTCTATCCCTGCGTTGTTTTTATCAATTTTTCGCGTTTGGCGTTACTGTGCCAAATCTACCCCCCTCCCCTATTAGCTACTATTACGAATTCCTTCGCTTATTTTCCCCTTTCATACGCGTTACACCCAGCCGTTTGCCTCTATATGATACACCTTTTGAGGCTTTATTGTTAAATGTTCCTTCATTTTCTGTCCAGCGTTTCTGGGTTTCCTCATTTCAATTATTCGATATTTTTTTCCCTCCACCGTAGTACTAGTACTTCTCTATGAATCATAGTCAGTGGATAATAGTGGATTTTCCACATGGTTTTATATTTTCGACCAGGGTTTTATTATCTCTATTAAGCACTAAATAACCCGAGCGTCTCGAATTATCAGCTAATATTTTATCAGCAAACAAATTTGGTTGTTTTGAATATCGAGAGATGTTATTAACTCGATAAATAATGAAGATATTTTAAAAGTGTACTGTACTAAAGACAGAACAATTGCATAAAAATAAAATTTAAATATTAGTGTGCAATTTGTATATATATTTTTTATGTATTATTAACTTGCCAACTACGGTAGATTTGTTTGGGAGAGGGGGATAATGAGAGTTAGTCTTGGTAAAATATAAACGGAACCTATAATATTAAGTATTGATAAATTTTGTCTGTATTTAAATTTATTAGATAGGGGTGTGGAGGCGTAGCCCTCGAGGGTCTGTGTTGTAATTTTGCTATAAGCCCTTTCCCCAAAAATAAACTCTAGTTGTGCCTATGCGTATGAATTGTGTAGGGGATGTGGGGGAAAAAGGACCCTCCACGGGTCGCTTTGGTCAACATAATTTTAGCACCCCCATAAACATAGTTCAAATTGCGTCCAGGGACGAGAGGGTGGGGGCAGTGAAGACTAGAGGCCTGGGGCTCATGCCTCTAATAAGGCCCGTTCTCTCAGCTTTTTATTCAAAATTATTTTGTAACCTCATTCACCGTAGGTGCAAATTTTAATATTTTTATTGTACTGAAGTATGAACATGTAGTATGAATATCTTGGCCAAATATGTGTAAGGGGCTCAATAAGCTTGATAAGCCGATTAACCCTGGGGCCCTCAAAATTTCTCAGAGGCCCTGATTGCGTCTATGATCAGCTGCAGAAACCGTACATTTCCTCGTTGTCGCACGAGTTGCCGCGGTCAGTTACAGATGTCGGTGTAACCACCTGTTCGTCGGAACAACGCCAATCGTTCGCAGCACGTATTCACGATTAAATGACGCTGGACACTGCACGCGTAAATGTTATGTAACAACTGCGATAACAACAGTTGTTTGTAGTTACTACAAATATCTATTTACACACATCAGTGACGTGACCGTGCCGTACCCGTTCCGGGATTCTACCGGCCGCCATTTCTATTCACGGTCGTATCCCATTTCGCCGCCGTTCCGTTTCGCCGCGGTACCATTTCGCTGCCAAATTAATCCCATTTCGCCGCATAAAATTATTTTTGTCTTAAAACATGGTTGTGAAATTGTGATCTGAAAAATGATAAATAGACACAGAGAAATATTTATCGTTTGAAACGATCTTAGTGCAATACTATCTCAATTCTGAGGTTATCGTTTGATAAATCCCCAATAATTATATAAATAAAATAGAACGAATAGTGTGTCGTCGTAGCGATAACTGCAAAGTTAACAACACAGTCAGTGTCGTATGATTATCACCAGTAGGTATTTGCGCATTTACAGTTCACAATATATTATTTTAAATGATTACTTTTATTATCTTTTTTATTATGAAAATATTGATTTTTTTATTTATGACTATATAAGATACCTAATTATTACTATTTTTACATAAATACATATTACATAAATATAACTAATTAGTATGTAATTTTTAACCTTAAGTTTACTTAAAGAGGTACTTAAAAATAAATTCGGCGAAATGGTACCGCGGCAAAACGAAACGGCGGCGAAATGGGAGCTGACCCTATTCACAATGATCAGTCTATCATCTGTCGTTGATTATTGAGCATCTGCCAAGATGACTTTGTATTCGGAAAATTAACTTTCGATTATTGTTTTGATTTTGGACGAAAAGAAGGAAGAAGTAGTAAAAAAAAAAAAAAAAGAAAAAGAAATAGGGGTTCATCAGGAAGAAGAGGCCAACAGAAGGGGAATTTTCTACTCTATCGAAGGAGGAGTTGATGGAACAAAGTTTTTTGTTGACGGAATAGTCACGGTACTATCACAGATTATATAATCTGTGGTACTGTTATGTCACTGCTTTGTGTAAATAGACCATTTATTGTAGAATATATCTGTTCTATAACCAATGAAATAAACCATAAATGCTAAAGCGTGATCACGAAGGTTAAGCAAATCTAGCCTTCGTCGTACACGCCATACAATATACGGTCTCGATTTGGCATACATTTTACACAACAAAGATGAAAGTAAAATAATCAATACGTAAGTTCACGGTTCGCCAACATGTAAATAATGTTTATGTATAAACGTATTAAATTATCCACTATGATTTATGACACGCGTTTAGTCGTTCGGGGTTTTGCGGCGTAAAAATGAAGTTACGGCGAGTCCGTAAATTCTTATACAGATAGAGTAGAACTATATGGTAAGTTATGTAATATGTTCACATTAAATAAAAAAAAGAGGAAGCTACAGTTAAACAAACAAACGTTTGAATTGTATACAATAGGGTTAAATAAAACCTTTATAAAAATTATAGAGGAAAATCTAGGGACCCTAAAACTGTAGAAGAGGTAAAAAATATAACTAATACGGAAGAGTAAGAATTCACGCAAGGAAAGAAACACAAAATTGATTTAATAGAAACAAACACATAAATTATGAAAACGGTAATAATAATCAATTACGACAAAATAATCGATATAAAAATAATTATAACAACAATTTTAATAATTAACCTATTCGATGTTATAAATACAACGTACCACACATTGCTAATCAATTTAGAATGCAACTAATCAACAACATTCAAACAAAAAACCATCAAACGAATACTGGATAATAATTATAGCTAGAGTTATGAAATTTCATGAAATTTATTTTCTTGAAATATTTAATTTCAATGAAAAATAAAAAATAAAAATATTGATTGAAATAATTGAAAATAATCGGGTTTAGATTTTAATATTAAATTATTAAATATTAAGAATATAAAAAGTAATAATTATTTATATTTTAATAAATAAACAGCTATTAATAATCAAAACAAATTAATAAAAAAGACCCAACTGATAAGTGATAACCGATGTTTAATACAATTAAATTAATACCAATATATCATATTTTAAGCGGTTATACAGTTAACAAACTAATTTTATAACCATGCAAATAATGTAAAAATATCACATCATAAATCATAATATAGTAGTTCGCTAACCTCGGTTAATATAAATTATAACTGGTGAGTTATTCATTATTAATATTTTCTGTGTATAATCACTATATTATTTATTATCATATATAACCGAATACGTTCATAAGAAGAAAAAATATTTTTCAATATTTCATTGAAATATTTCAAGAAGACTAAAATTTTCAAATTCAGTACACTAATTATAACAGTTATAACAATCGACCACCTTCCAATAATTGGATTTATTATATATTATTATAATTTTATCATTTATGGGAATATTGGGACATTCACTAACAATTTAAGTTCAAGCAATAAGTATTCATATAATCAGTGGCGACGTGAACTTTATATTTCAATGGCGCAGTCGACAGTCAACACCTAATCTATTGGCACTTTTGCGCTATTGATTATTGTGAATTTAATATATATTCAATTGATTACGCTAAAACAAGTTCCTAACTTCTACTCAACTACAAACGTCAACTTTCAACACCCATCCACTCATCATTTTTTTTCGTGACGCAACCCCGTCAAATTAACTTCGTTCACGTCACCCCTGCATATAATATTCATAAAAAATTTAAATTTTTAAAAATGGTTATGAAAATTTGTCTCGTAAATGAGGTGTAGTATGCTACATATTACCAAACTATTAAGATTGGAGTGATTATCTCATATTATCTCATATTATGTAACCAATTAAATAACATCCATGTAACATGTACTCTTTTATGTTTAAAATAATGAAAAAAAAATGTATCTGTCAAAAACAGGATGTTATTTAAAAACATATTGTACACGTGTAGGCTAATCTATAATTAGTAACTTGTTATCTTTGAAAAAGATATGTCAGCAATAAATATGTATCAATGCATAAAAGGGCAGCAGTCAAACGTATCCTGTTGTATCCATTCAATGAAGACGCTCCGCTTATATTTGTAATTTTAATGTTACTCTGTTTTTATTGATGCAGTTAACTTAACAAACACCAGCAATGCAATTTACAAGTATCTATGTACGATTATTATTTCTACACTTATATCTTCACAACTAAACATCGTATAACCGTATCGAACTTGCCACCAAGCGCTATATTGTCCTCTGTTGTATGAACACTATTCCGACGTAAATCATACATTTATCCATTCGAAAGCACCAACAAAATGGGGAGTGGGGAAACATTCAATAGTGAATTTTCGCCAACAAAGGAATCAAATTGTTTTTGTTCATTTTCTCAAACCATCGGTTATATCATAGTATATTATCAAACCAATGATAAAACGAATAACAATGAAAATTGCAACAATCGTATTTTCTGTGCTCTCAGATTAACTTTTTTATGCAATAATCAAACTCGCTCGTAACGCTCGTATCATAAATTCTTTTACCATTATTTTCTTTCGCTTCGTCTATTTAATAAGATTAAAATTGTTAAAACTATTATCGATAAAATGAAATCCTTTTATCAAATTATGAATGAATGATACTTTTTTCTAACTAAATACAAGGTTAAAAATAATTATCTACGTATGTTAATGTTATACGAAAGAAATAAAAATAAACATGTTTTACTAAAAGTATAAAACGTACTACCAGTTTCGATTAAGATGATTGGTGCATTTAAAATATAATTATAATAGAATCGGACTCATTACATCGTTCTCTAATATGAGCACCGCGTGTTGCGTCATATTATTATTGTATTCTTTGTTTGCACGAATTTTGATTAAATATTTTCGTAAGCGACCTTGTGTACACCGTACACGTTATGTGCGTGTGTACAGATGCAGAAAAATAACAAACTGTTGTCGTTTAATCCATAACGAAGGATCCTAGACAGAGCGATAAAAGGGTCTTTTAGAATATGTGTGTGAATGCGTGGGAAGATCCATAATATAATAAATAAAATACGTTTCTGAACAAAAATAAGGAATGATTCCAGCAGTGTCGTAACACGCGGTAAACCATTTTCAACAATCATTTCTTGTTGATATCAAATTATGTTTGTTAACATTTTTATGAGCGCTGTCAAAACTAAAAATATTGTTTAATCAAATTTTAAATCATGTACAACGTGTTCTGTGTGTGTTTAAAACATATCGACAGAAAAAGTATTCTTCTCAACTACAAACGTAGGCTTTTAAATGAAATTTTTCGTGCAGCTGTTGTACTGGCCATTATATTGATAGGTGTGGTCGATCCGTCCCGTACGACTGTGATTTAGTTGAAAACGTTAGTATATTGAATAATGTTTCGATTTCGATAGATACTGAACACTTGCTTCGTATATTAGTATGTATATCTTATAGTATATTTAGTAGGACTATACTCCATTCCTCTAATCAACCTCGGACTTAGTTGCACTCCATCGGGGAAATCCATATTAATTCGTCTACTCGAAGGCGGAAACGTTTCATGGACAGAGCCGCAAAACTCAAAACAATTGTTCCAGTCTTCGGTTATTTAATAATAACCGGTTTGTAGTAACAACGGGGTCTATTTGTCGGACGATTTGTTCACGTTTTAAGTGTTTGGGAGAAAATATTTAAACGTGTTCGTCTCCCGTGATGACGACGTGTACGGGTGATAAATCTCTAAAATGGATACCGAGTGGTGCAGGTAATCGAAACATCGATCTGGACGAGCATTGGAAAAGTGACTCACTCGAAAATACCTTCGGGTCGCCGGCAAATGCGTTCTGCGCACACCGCCACGTAGAATGTATTTTCAAATCATCGAGCGAACGAAACGCGCGCCATACCAAAATCCATAGCCGCGGTGATGACGATAATTTTACGCCGTGATGTCGGGTCATACTGGAACAGTACCGCCGCCGCCGGCGATTGATCAGCTGTGCCGCGTCACGGACCAAATGTAAACACAAAGATTGCTCGGTGACCTCCCCGCACCCCGTCAGCCCATTTGTAAACATCAACAAGAGCACGGCAGAAAGGCAGCTGTTCGCGGTGGTGGCGCGGTGCAGGGTACTATCGTGGGGGGAAACCAGTGTGTGAGAAAGAAAGACGAGTCGGGCGGAAACAAAAAAAAAAAAAGGGGGGAAAACAAAACAATCGCTCGTACAAAGTCGACAGACGTCAGATACAATAACACGTCCCGGAGAAGGTTGTACACTCGTCAAATACGAAAACCCGTCGATACATTACTACAGCGGCCGTCGTTCGTTCATTGTACACACGAAAACGAAGCGTTCGCGACGACGTCACATCCCGTTTCGATCCGTCGATCCTTGTGAGGTAAGCACTGAACGATCCATAACGCACCGGTTCGGTAGACTCATAACATTTCACAATTTTTCCTCGTCTCGGCCTCCGGACGTTTTTGACCGCACACGATTACGTATGGTGTTGACCACACCATTGCTGTCATAGACCTATTAACTTAGTTAATAGGTCTATGATTGCTGCGATTGTTTTTACTATTTTTATACTTCCTTTGTCGGATTCGGAGTTGGACGTAGTCAATACCGCTGCGCAACATTTTATCTCGTCACGTTATTATTGCCGTTTGGCTTAGTCCCCCTTCCCCTTCGTGTTGTCGCGCGGTGTATTTATAACGTTGTACTGCGCAGTTGTTCGCAAACGCGACATTCGTCGTCCGTTAGTCTCGATTTTCATTATCATAGTCTGTTCCGCGTTGACGCCAAGTTCACGTGCTACTTCATAATTGTTATTTCTTTTTTTGTGTAGCGATTTTTGTTCCGCTCGCAGTCGAACACGTAAGTGCAATTTTTTGTTTTCCTATTTTCTCCTCTCGCTGTCCATCCGACTCCCGGGATAGTTTTATAATCACCGTGCATCACTTGTATTGCGATCGCCCCTTTTTTTTTTCGAATCATCCTTGTATTATTCCGTTTAAGCACCAGTCATGCATCACGGACCTAGTTCTATGCATTGTGTGTGTGTTTTCCTTTTTTTTTTAAATTATTTTTGGTCTCGTGGTGTTATTAAAATTATATTTATTTTGATACAATTCAATGTTGACCATTTTGACACTATGACAACCGATTTCTGTTGTAGTGCACCACCTCAATAATTCATACCTTGTGCAATTGGTTACAATAATGTAACATTTAAAATAAATCTATTTTCAAAAGTTATTGTACACTTGGTGCCAAACTGTGGATTATAATTTGTTACTAAAAATATATTAATAAATAGTTTATGTATGAAAAAAAAAAATGTAGGCTAATTTGCTTATTATTTGAGTATTTTTATATTTTTATATTTGTAATGTACAACCGGTTTTTCGAATAAAAAGTTAAAAACTGGAACCAGTCACCTATTTATTTATTTATTTATATATTAATTTACTAGTATTAACATTTTACTAAATTTTGTTTTATTTTATTTCTTTGTTATTTACTATCAAGAGTTTTATTTTGTTTAGTGACAAGTTACATTTTGGTTAAAAAATATTCACAAATGTTTACTTAACTGCTGTGTAAATTGTTATTACTCACCTATACTGTAGAAAAATGGTACTAAAATAATTTAAATATATTTCATGAAAAAATATAGTATTTAGATGATCAATATCTTTAACTTTTTTAACTTTTTATTTCAAAAATTTTATTTCAAACTACTAATTAGTCAAATATATGCATTTCATATATACTTAAGAATACATATTTTAGTTATACTTTAAGATCTAAAAGGTACTTTTATCAATTTCATCATCTAGTCTTAATGTTTTTTTGTTTTTAAAATAAATTTTAAGTTGCATAATATATTTATTATTGTTATGTATCTCACAATAAATAATTTATACATAGAACTATCTATTTTGTAAAGTCAACAACCAATATCAATTTTTTTATTTCATTTAATTATCATATACATTCATGAGGAACACTAATTTTTAATTATATTTATTAAATATTACTTTGCACTGTTAAATAACAATAATACGTGATAACCAACTCAAAGGTTATCTGTTTACTTATTGTGTTTTGATCACCTCGTAATATTTGTATAATGTTATACAACTTCATTTTCTGTGCTGTTAAACAAAGATTATTTTGTTTACTTTTATTTTATATTTATCATTAATTATTATTTAGTTAATGCCTAATCATTCAAAATCTAAATATGTTTTGTCTGTAAATTATTTATCGCAACATTAATTTATTTGATTTTAATTTGAAGTCATTATTAGAACAATAATCAAAAATGAAGTTTCTTTGAATTATTAATTATTTAATTTTTTTTTTTTTTTAGTACAATGAAATTAGCCATAGTTTTGGGCCTTGTGGCTTGTGTCATTTGCACTACCAATGCATTCGACAAAAGTGATGTAATTGAAGAAGAATGGAATTTATTTAAAGTAAATATAATTATATAAATAATTATAAATAATTATATTTTAGTAACTGTACTAAACATATTTTTATAATTTTTTAGTTGCGTTTTAAAAAAACTTATGAAGATATCAAAGAAGAACTATTCCGCAAAAAAGTTTACTTAGAAAATAAATTGAAAATTGCCAGACATAACAAATTGTATGAAACTGGTGAAGAAACATACGAGTTAGAAATTAATCATTTTGGTGATTTGGTATGTTAATGTCACTTAAATATTTATAATTTTTTATTTCATTATATGTGATTATCTATAATTTTAAAATTTTTAGATGCAACATGAATATGTTGCAATGAATAATGGATTTAAGCGGAGTTTGGTTGGTGGAGATGGTAATTATACTGATAATGAAGCTGTGACTTTTTTGAAGTCTGAAAATGTAGTTATTCCTAAATCAGTGGACTGGAGAAAAAAGGGATATGTAACACCTGTTAAAAACCAAGGTCAATGTGGATCTTGCTGGTCATTCAGTGCTGTAAGTTTTATTAAAAGTTTATAAAGCTATTACTATTTCTGTGAATAACAATACTATTATCATTAGAGTTATTGGTTGTATGACGGAATCATTATTTAGCATAATTTCTATGTATAATCAAATATACTTGTTTTAGTTATAAAAATTTTAATTTTGGTTGATATAGATTTAGTATAATATACTTACTAAGAAATATTTTACATTTTTAAAGTTCTAATAAATTAATCAGAAATGTAATACAAAATTAAAAAATGTTTTGTGTAACAAATGTTTTAATTATTAAAATTATTCATTTGCGCTTGCATAATTCCTACAGTTAATATAATATAAAGTATTATTTGGTATTTACTAATGTATATAATTTATAATTATGTTTCTTCATTAATATTCATTAAAGTTATATTGAGGCGAGCATATCTTTAATATTATAAAGTAAACAGTTTTTGGACTTTTATATTGTTTTGTACCTATACAATTTGGTAATAAAGAATTTACTTGGTTACTAGCTAATAATATCACTTAATTAATTTGTGGTTTAACATGGTTTTTATTATTTTTATCATTTTGCATTTGATTTTTTATAAATACAAATTGAATACTTGATTGGAAAATGTTAAATATGTTTTATTACCATATTTATTTGATATGTATATTTTTTGTTCTCAACAATATATTATTAAGTTAAAAATACATAATTTTTATGTCAATATTTGAAAAATATGTATATTACTTATCATATTTTTTGCTATCTATATTATAAATATATTTCATGAAAACAAGTTAGATTATTAATATATTTATTATTTCAGACTGGAGCATTGGAAGGTCAACATTTTCGCAAGTCTGGTGTGTTAGTATCATTGAGTGAACAAAATTTAATTGATTGCTCTCGCAAATATGGTAACAATGGTTGTGAAGGTGGTCTTATGGATCTGGCTTTCAAATATGTCAAAAATAACAAGGGGCTTGACACAGAAAAGTCATATCCTTATGAAGCTGAAGTAAGGTGCATTATTAGTTTCTTATAGGCAACAATATTTATTTTTAAATATTTTCAGGATGACAAATGCCGTTATAACCCAGAAAATGCTGGTGCAACTGACAAAGGATTTGTAGACATTCCTGAGGGTGATGAAGAAGCTCTTTTACATGCATTAGCAACGGTTGGACCTATTTCTATTGCCATTGATGCTTCATCAGAGAAATTCCAATTCTACAAAAGAGGTGTATTTTTCAACCCCCGTTGCAGTTCTACAGAATTGGACCATGGTGTTCTCGCTGTAGGTTATGGAACTGATACTAAAGGAGGAGATTATTGGATTGTGAAAAATTCATGGGGCAAGACCTGGGGAGATGGAGGTTACATATTGATGGCACGTAACAAGAAAAACAATTGCGGTGTTGCATCTAGTGCCAGTTATCCTTTAGTTTAAATTTATGTGTTCTTGAAAACTAAAAATTTAAGTAAAATCTATTGATAAATACTATTTTTCAATATTTTTTAATTTAATTTTTTTATTTTAAACTCGCTATATTTTAAGGACTTGTTTTCTAAAATAAGATTCAATATTATGATTTCTTAAATAAATTTGATATAATTTTTTTTTAGTACAATTTATTTTCTCATAACTTATGGAAATATACTATGACTTAGTTGTATGATTTTGTGCCTTATGAAATATAATTAAAATTTTTATAATGAAAACCAATCAAAAACTAGGTCAACTTACAATAGCTTAAAATCAAATGGCTTTTTTTAATTATTATAATTTCATAGTATATTATGTATTAAATGTTTACTTTTTAATTGAAAATTATAAAAAATATAATTATTTTTGTAATGATAGAATTTAATGTCACTCAATTATGCTTTAAATATTTAATTTATAAAATGTGTTATTATTGATTAATTTACAAATTCCAAAGACTTATCTTAATAATTTGGTTTGTTGTATTTAATTAATTGTCTTAACATTAATTATTTCTAATTAGTTCTGTCATTTATGTATTAAATATATTGATTAGCATTAAGAATTAAATATTTATAAACTTTATAACTTGTGATAATTCAATATATATGTATATAGATTTATATTAATATTTAACCACTTTTTTTTTTTTTTTGTTGAAATTTGTTATAGAATTAATTTCAACAATTATAATAGTGGTACAAAAATTAAAGTAAAACACTAGAATGGTCAAAAAAGAAAAGTAAAGGAATGATGATATTTTTTTGTTGAGTGGAAAATGTGATAGGTACATATTGTATATTGAAGACAGTATTAGAGGAGTGTAAAGGATCATTATATTAGCTTTGATAGCTTAGAGCAGTTAAAAATGAAGTGAGTTATGTCGCAGTTTATGAAATTATTTTGCCGAAGATGGGAGAATTAGATAGTGGATTTATAGAGAGCTTAAGATTATGGAACCCGGGTTGTGATAGTATGGTAAGCAAGATTCTTCGATACTAACTGGCAAAAGGAAGTGGGAGGGATATCAATCATAGGGACGAAAGCTGTGATGTAAATACGTTAGAAGCGAGCGCTTGATTTTTTCCACTTAACACATATTTATTTTACCATTAGTCGACGAACTACTCAATTCGTAGGATCTTATACATAATGAAAACTACCATTACCATTTTTAATAGTAACTAGAGTTGTATGTTTAACATGTCGTTTATCGTATCGGTTAATTGGGCGTGAAATGATTTGTCCGTTCTGTCCTCGTTGCAGTCTTATACAAATTTAAACCATGGATTTACTAGCTGAACGAAATTTGTCCAAACACAGGAAATCATTAAAGTGATTCAGGTTTGATGAAGTTATTTGAAAACGTTAAAGCTTGCCGAAGTTTGATTGATTTAGTTGGAGAAAAAAGAAATCGTACGAAATGATCAAACATCTTGGTGCGTGAACATGTTCTTTACCAACAGTGTTGGCGGTTTATCGTTGAAAGATTATCATATCGCAACGGGGTTCTTAAGATTTAATGGACGTGGTGGAGAATATTGCATTACATTGTTTGCTGGTTACAACGATCGTGTTCCAACAATTATATCTACAGCATTTCAATATTGTAACGGACGTTGAGTTTCGTACTCTCCTCCGGTACTTGTGGGGGTTGAACGAGGTCTCCGATTCGACGGCATTGGTTTGTTGACGGTAGAATCGAAGTATCTAGATTTTAACATTTCGCCGTCGAAGCCGTGTGTTTGATTCCACCTTATTTACTCGGTGTAAACGTTCGTTACCGATCTCGCGTTTGTTCAAGAACGTCTTCGTTTTTCCGCTTGAGCTCAATGTCAACAATCAGGACAGCGGTACTGCGTTTAGAAACTGTAGGTATTCTACAGTGTATTGCTATTGTACATAATAATACATTTGACCGTCATTGGCGTTCACACGAAGGTCGAAAACGGCCACTGTGGGGTTTTTTTTTATCATATGAATTATAATAACAATAATTTTTATCGTGAAATAATTTTTTTTTCTTCATATTTTTCGATCGAGTTAAGTGCTGAACGCGCGCAGATTGCAGAAGCGATTAGGTGTACGTACAGTGTTTTCGTCCGGTGCTGGTACGTTCGTTTAAAAATCGACTGTATCGATGTTTGAAAAATGTAGCAAAAACGAAAAAATTGTTACCGCTCGGTGTTGAGTTTTGTTTTCATAACAAGTTCGTACGGAGTGAATAATGTTGGTGAGGGAGTAAAAACGTTCGGTTGGAGATTTTGATCGCAAAAACCGGATACGTGTCGGATAAAATTACAACCGCTTTAATGTATAACAATTATGTTTTGCGAAATGATAAAATGCGGAAAAACATGAACGCATAAGAAATGAGTGAGAAAATAATGTAATAAAACGGTTCGCGCTCGCACATTTGACCGTTATTTTTAGTTGTCGATGGGGATGTTTTTTTTTTTCATTTTTCATTTTTAATCGGTGAAGCTCATTAAGGTCACGGGATGACGCGTAATGATAACTGAAAAACATTATACTATTAAAAAGTCTCCGGAGAGGGATGAAAAGGATTAGCAGTTTCATTAAAGAGACGTCAGAAGACCGTGGGATTCGCGGTAGAGGGCGAGGAAAAAATAAGAATTACGATACGCGATGAACAATGCACCCCTGAACGTTCACTCGTATTCGGTCGTGAGATCGCACACCCCCATGAGTGCGACAACCGAACCGGTCGCTCCCATCAGTACAGATAAACAATTGTATAATCCAGGGGTTCCCAAACTTTTCCGCCTCGCGGCGCACTATTAGAACTGAGATATCTCAAATATTTTATCATGGCGCTCTTGATCAAACCTATAACCTTTTTCTAGATAAAACTAGAATAATTTTCAATTGATTGTAAGGAAATATTTTATTATAATTATGTACTTATCCATATTACTATTGGAATATTGACTACATCCACTACATATTGTAATACTTTGTCCAGGACTCAAATATTTCGACGCAAGCGCTTCTTTATGAATAATACGGCCTTGGCTCTCCTAGAAAGACACCACGGCGCACCAAGGCGCCGCGACGCACAGTTTGGGAACCTCTGGTCTAACCCATCTCAACGGTCGCTCCTACGGCTAACCGTGGACGACGGGAGAATGATTTTCTTCTATTATTCATTCTTCTGTTATCCATTCTTCGATTGCCCTGTGAACATGAACGCGCCGTCGCCTGAATCCCCGTCCCGTCCCAACTTTAGGATGCAAGTTCCATTAACGAGTGTTTCGCGCGCGATATGGCCCACGCTGGTCCTTTCGTCAACGTTCAGGTTTTCATTAGGAACGATATTCCGCTACAATCCCATTTTAACATCCTATACCATAGAATCTATGGGGGGGGGGGAAAGATGGCCAGCAATGTCCAAAGCGACCAGAAGTTCGCCACGATTTAAACGCAACGCTCGTAAATGATCACCTAGCATTTGGTCTCACCCTAGGTCACAGATTCGTTGAACAGTCCAAATTGGGCTCACCGCATGATGGTCAACAAAAAATATGTTGGTCCATCCGAAAAATGTGTTTTGACTGTGTGATCGAATGGGTAACGAAAAAAGAACCTCAACGACTACAGACTTCCAGGTTGTACCAGTGACGTGCGTGTCGATCGTATATATATAAAAAAAAAAAAACGAGCCGATGAAAATAATCGCAACCCCCGTGTCTTGAAACCCACCGATGGGCTACGAACCGTAACAGTTATTATCACGGAACATGCACACGACCTGTACTGGGTGCGATGTAAAACGATTGTATGGTTCACCGTGATCACGATGAAACGCCAACGAGAACTTTCTCGAACGCAATATTCCTCCGTCAACTAGATCTATCTACGCGGCAAGGGACGTTTCAGTCACACGAAATGGTAAATTAGATTAATCTCACACTCGTACGAACAGACAAGTACGAGTAATGAGAGAAGTATAAAAACTGTAAAAACGAATAATGCTGTAATGATATGCACAATTGTACTGCATAATCATCAATATTTAAAATTGAAAATCATCGTAACATTTAAAATACGAACTACGTTCTATATTTAACAAAAATTATTGTTAGGCATTTAAAGATTGAAATCAATCAAATTTATCATGTATGGCTTTTTTCATTAAAATCACATATATCAATTAAGATATTATCTATTTAAACGAATTCACAACTAATTTAAAATATTAATCATACTCTGTACTTAACAAATAATTACCATCAGACATTAACATAGTCATAATTAATCATAATGTATTACATTATATAAAATTAGTAAAACATTTAGTTTGACCTTAAATTAATACCCGTTTATCATTAGAAAATCTAAAACAATTATATCAAAATAATATCATATAATCACATAGAGTTATAAAAAATTAGTACAATTATTGTTAAAATAGTCCTAAGATATACCATATTGTCGTATTGTAATAATTAGGTCATATTATAGTAATATTTAATACTTTAATTTTAAATAATTTCATACTATGCCATATCTTATAATATAAATTCCTCATCGTTGTAATAAAAAAAAATAACGACAATATTATTTACGAACACTATAAGAAAATTGAATATCAACTGTAACCTGTTTTTTTTTAAAGATAGATCCCAGATCCGACTGATCACGTCTACTTGTAAGTGTAAAGGTCATGCCATTAAAAAAAAGTTATTGTGCGCATGTGCAAAATTAACTGTCATAAAAATAGTCCAATTATTTTAAAATGTGTTTAATAGTGTTTATTAGTTAACCAAAAAATCAGAATTAAAATATATGAAGTCTGCACATAGTCATTAAGTGTTTCCACTTATCGTGATCACACTGTATATATATAATTAGGGGGGAAAAATTTAGAATAGACGGAAGGATTAATAAATGCCCCCTTCACTAAAATCCTACTCATTTCTTATAGGATTCATCCCAGCTCTCCTTAATTTTATAATAAAACATATATATTTATAGTTATAATAGCTTGGTTAAAATATTCCAGACACCTTTCTTTTATGACTATAATTATTCGAAACCGTAATATCCTGGTCTGTGTTTTATTATAAGGTTACGCATTCAATATACAATATTAATTAATCATATTTTTGATTCATTACAATGCTTAGGAAAGCTTCAACATTTTAAAATGTTTTTTTAATAATAGTAATTTGAAGAGGGGGGGGATTGGAAATATTATCTATTTCAGTAGCTTCGAATATACGTCGCGTATTTACGATGCTTAAAATATACTTGATCGCATTTTAAACAAAAATAAAATATAAATTGCGGTTCATGTACATATTTTATGTAGGATTTTCGTGTACTGCCTATTTCCTCCATCGAGGGTATGCAGTAAATAATATGTCACAATCGCTCATCCGTTATGCTATGAAATAATACTGTCTTATGCGCAGTAGTCGTTTCGCGTGTGGTATATGTTGCATAATGTCGGCAATAATTCCGAGAGCTAAGATAACCTCTCCAAAAGTCAAATGCTGAAAATCGTCTCTGGACATAATATTGTTATACATTATATACGAGAATTTTTTTTTTTGTTTTTGTTTTTATTTCATACGGTTTGTTAAGTTATTTGGTTTTGAAATCAAACGAAAACAATTCGTAATCTGTACATATATATTTATTTAAAATACTGCACTCACTCACTGGTAGTTATATTTTTCGAAATTGAAATTCGAAAGAAAAAATGATTTTTCTAGTACTCTAAATGTGTAAACAAGAAAGAATTTTCAAATGCGGAATTTCTGTAAGTCGCTATAGTTTTGGACTGATTATAGTGACGTGGCGAAGGTATTATTTTGGAGCGATTGATCTCCTAACATTTTTGGTGGGTGAATAGTTGTTAGTCCCTGTCACAAAGATATCTTGTATACTTTTTTTGTTCCTCGTCAAAGTTGAGGTCAACACGTTGCTGGCAAACTATAAATATATAATTTATTTTTATTTTTTTGTTACCCAGGGAATATTTTATTTTGCTAAACATATTGATTTTAATAATTACCTATTGAGATTTATGTAAACAAATATAGTAATCAAATAAATAAATATAAATATCATTAACAAAAACAATAATTATGCGTTATTTTAAAATTAACGGTTTTTTTTATCTCTCCAATATCATTATTATTATAGTCGTTTATTTCTATGAAAGGATAATGAATCCCACTAAATAGGTTCGTGAGGGGGTCCATGATAATTGAAAACAGTAAAATGTTTCCAGGGCGAGGCCAGGTGTCTCATCAAGCGCACGGTATTATTACGGAAGTAGTCGCTCAATGATTTAACGTTTTAAAAATCTGGAGCCTTATGACGATGATGTGCAATGGTCGGGAATCGCTGTAATAGAAAACTATTATAGAGTCGTTGTCTAAAATCACATAAATTCGACATATAATCGTTCACCGCTACTTTGCGATAAACATGGGCAGTGTGGCTCAAGACTTCTTACTGGCAAACAGCTATTTTCAGGCCATATTTTCAAATTTTATTTAGTACTATGCATTGTCTTATTGATAGATGTGTGCTAACCATTTTTTGATTGGAGAAGTATAAAACAATTTGTAAGGCTTACATATTGATAGAAGCTATTACTTATTTATTTTAATAATTATTTTGTGTCTTTCATAGCTGTTTTTTTATAAAATAGAATCAACCGTAAGAACTTCCTCCGTATACATAATTATACTCAGGTATTATTTTATAATACAAATACAATATAAATACAGACATTACAGATTTTCACGCAAATAGATACCACTAAATATTCAGTTGGATGATCTTTTATTAAAATGGGGTTTTCGAGGAATAATAGGAAGTACCAAAATATACAATTCAAAACAAATTTTAAACTTTTGATTAGGACGCATGTGCAACACAACTTACTTTTTTTTTAAAACTGGTAAAATCATATTTTTCTATATAATCGGGTACAGTATTAATTTTTTCAAAACAATTTTTGTATAAAAATTAATTTTTTCTAATTGCAAAATTAGTAGCATGTTGATGTTTAATATTTACGAATAATCTGATTTTGATGAAATTCTGATTATGTTCAATTTAATACTTGAAAATCAAATAAATATCCCCGGTACTGTAAAATACCTGTTTATATATATATATATATATATATAATGTAAAACATTAAAGCTTCTAATTTTGAGATTTTATTATAACTGGTCCGTAAAGTATTATAGAAATTAGTGTAAATTAGTAAATTAGTAAATTATTTATGTATTAAGTTTTGAATATATACTATAATTGACTAGTTCATGAGTTATGAATTTGATTCCACTTATATACAAGTTATAAATTTATCTTGATTATTAACATTTAAGGCTGCTGTCTCACTACTAGATGTATCAGAATCCGAAGGTGCAAGTTTGTGGAAGCAGCGTGAGCAATTTATCGCATATTCGATGGTCAATTTTCAGGTATAACAACAATTGTTGTTATATCTGAAAATTGACCAGTAATTAATATTACTTATATTATTACTTATATTATTTGACCAGTGCTTAATTAATTAAGCATAGAATATTATACTTATATCACGTAATTTATACTATGTAAGCGCAGCGAATAATTTTTTTTTTTTTATAGTTGGGCATTGAATATTTTTCCCTCAAAACAAAACACTTTTGTTCATTTCTTTCGGGTTGCCCGGCGGATAACAACCGCCTTTGGTTTTCGTTTTATGTAATGCAGTATCTGGAGAAAATCGGATATGGGAGTGCCCGGCAATTAGCAAATTACTGCGATATAAAGTAATCGTTGGCGAAAACGGGACTCGTGTGGCAACTGGGCAGGACGTACAACCGTTCGCAGCAATGTGACCCGTGTCCGGTGAAACGATACTTCCGTTGACGAAGATGACAAAAAATGTTATTTTCAAAACCGTCGAACCTCAAACCGATCGGTAGTGTGCGTACTGGCCGTTGACGACGTTTACACAATGTTTTCCAAAACGCTCGGGGTTATCGTTGCGCTGCGCTCGGCGGACACGAATCGATTCATCGTCGGACGTGTTAGGAAATCATGCGAGTTTTCAACAATGTAATGCACAAGTGGTGCACAGGAGCACGTGATCCGTCCAAGTTGTATAAAAATCTTTAGATTCTTACAACAAATTATAATCGGTTACCATGTGCATTGTCCGTGATCGACAAAAATGTTTATTAAAAAAAATAAGAAAATTTTTTCACGTTGATAAGTGCGACTATCAGCGATCAAATAATAATTAGTGGAGCACACATTCGTTGTGCACCGAGCGGTCGTGCGAAAATTAGCTACGTGCGTAAACATGCCGGTTAGTTAACACATTTCGTCGTTTGGAACTCAATCAATGACTCTTGTTTAACGTTCCGCGTTTCGCGTCGATTGAGCAAACAAGATTTCGTGTTTTATGTTCCTTACAACAAGTCATTTTTTTCTAATTTTTTGTTATTTTACCGTCGACGAAGAGCTTAGAGAGCTCAAGAAAATTAAATGTCGATAAGTATGTCATGTGTACATGTAATAAAGTTAATAATTTTTTTTTTACCCACCTACTATCTTACAAGCTATTTGTATACCATCTCATTTGAACCTGACGGGTCACTACTGGCGAATAGTTCAACTACAACTATTGGTAGTAAACACCGCTCGGGAAGAGACAACCGCCACACCGGTTATTGCTTAGAGAAGCTTCAAACTTTTGAAACGTTTTTAATAACAGTATTTTGAACGAAAAACCAAAAAAAATAATTGTAAACTTCAGCAGCAACTCCAGCAGCGTACACGTCACCTTTTTTGCAATGCTTAAAATGTACTACTTCACCGCACTTTAAACAAAAATAAATAAAATATAAATCACGGTTCATGTACATGTGTTATGTAATATGTATTCATATTTTGTTGGATTTTCGTGTACCGTCTCTTTGCCCAACGAGGGAATGCAGTAAATAATATGCCACATCGTTCATATGTGTTATTATAGTTATTACATATTATGTAACTAAATATTTATAACTATCTAAGTGATTTATCACTAGCAAAATTGTATAGACTTGCTCTGTTGTGAATCCGTATCACTGGGAAAAGACGATGCACGATCGATGTGTCCCAATAAACCAGAGTCTACTGCACTTCTGAACCGTTCGTAATCATGTTTGAATATTATACAACGCGTTCACGTAATAATTTGCCTATCACTATTTACGTAAGGCCGTCGAAGGTGATTTTTTTAAAACTCGAATTAGACGTTAATGCCCAAGAAAAAATGAGTCTATTGTCACAATTACTCGTTGACCATATATTATCCTCAAATTATTAAAATATAATATCGTTTTTTTTTTTTTTTTTTTAAATTCCTAAATCATGTTCTTTTAATAAAAATTAATATAATTTTATTTTTTTATCAAGTATCATGTGAACGATTTTTTAAACGGTGGGTTACGTTATTTTAATTTTGTCACCCGTAATCGGACAACTATATATTATATTATCTATACTTATTGTTCTTGTTTTTTTTTTTTTTTTAAAAATTCGGTATACGGTTATTTATAAGTAAATTTTAAAAATTAAATTAAAAAAATTACTGAATTATCAACCGACTGTGTGAGTTAATTAAATTTTGCCAAGATACAACATATAATTTTTAAATACAGATTTTGAGATACTTCATTATTCAAAAGAAAATAATTGTTATGGAATTGTATTTGATTCATATGTTCTTAATGGTGTAAATTAATAAACATGTATTAATTTTTAGTTCTAATGTACACTGAAGCAGGGCCGGTCTTAGGGAACTATGCATCACTAGGCAAGGAAAATTAATGCATCCCCTCTTTCGTTCAGGTTAAGTATTTTTTACTTAGAAGTCAGAGTAAAAACATATTGATACATTGGCTCAGCTCACCTAATCCTAAGACTAGCCTTGCACAGATATGTTCTCAGAAACATTAATAATTTAAAACGCGTTGTATTGAATATATCAAATAATTCTAAAATGGAACTTGATGACTCAATAATACTAAAGCAATTCGAAAAAAATAACATTGGTAAAACGATGTCAAAAATATTTCCACAAAATTATTGTATACCTATATATTATTTTTAGGATTGTTATTTAAATATTTTTGATTTGTTAAATAATATTAAGTTTTAGGAGAAAAAACTATTTCGCTCCATGGCAGATTATGAAAAATAAGATTTGGAAACACATAGAGAGAGAAAAATGTTTTGGACTGTCTATAAAAAACCTTTGAAACATAACCATTACCGAAATGTTATTGAGATAAATAAATCACAGATTACAAGCCAAAATAAAGACATTCAATACTTTAATTGATAGTTTACAAGCCGACATAATCACAGCCAATTGTTCCAATATGTTGACGGTAATTTATGACTAAAACATTCATCTTAAAAATAAGTAACTTAGCAAATTAGCTTTAAGTAAATTTAAAAAAAAAGAAGTTTACTACGAGTAGATGAAAACCAAGATGTGATATTAGATTTGTAAGAAATAGATGGAAGTGTGAACAATTTTGAAGATGAAGATGAATTATTGACAGTCTACCAAAATTCCAATTACATTAAAGACTTAGCATTCTATATTGTTGGATTTGTGATAAAATATAATTTAAATCGTATCAAATGTAAAGTATGGGCTAATGAAATAAAACGAGAAAAAAATGTCATTATTACTAGAAAAAAAAATAGAAATAGAGGAGGTTTCACAATGCTGACGCAGTTAATACGAGCAAGATTGCAAAATATACGGTAAGAAAGTATTCTAAAAAAATATAACCATATCAGTACTGACCATTTGGTATTAAAATCAATATCACTGTTATGTATACTATTATTTTATAAATTGAACAAATCGTTTTATGGACTAGGCATCTCTAAATAAACATTTGTTACAGATGATAAGATTAATACTAAATAATTTATAACAATATGAATACATCGTGTTATCACTAGTTCAAATGAAGTTGTCAAGAAGATTTTATATGAAACTAATTCATTTTCAACATCAGTGAAAAAAATTGATTAGGATGTAGAAATGCATTACATGCATTACTACTCGTATTTGCAATACAAATTACTTTCGTGGTCTCGTGATTATGTTTTAAACTATTAATGTGTAAAGTTTTTTGTTTATTGTAGTTTATATATTATACAACCAAATAATAGATTTAATATTATACTACAAAATATATTGACTCAATGTTAAGAATATGATAATTTCTAAATAAACCATTTAGATAATAATAAACCATCTAAATAATAATAACTAAATTTTATTTACTTTTATTATAATATACATTACTATAGGTACTTCAACAGTAATGTTAAAATTATTGGTAATAAAATATTTCAAAGATTAATTATTATTTACGCCTGCATAGTCTATGGTATTCCTAATTATAGGGCTTTCTTACACATATATTTGATTCACGTATCTCCCTCCATGCATGGTCCATTTTTTTACAAATCTATGCGGTGTTGTAACTTAATACATAAAAAGTTAAATTTTCTGACTTCTTTTGCTACGAGAGTTTTACTATAGGGTTTTCAAAGTTCAACCGATAATTTTGTTTCAGTCCCAGACGGTCTTCATGGAGCCATTACACGCACAACGACTTAGTGTTTTTATCTGTTTCGATCAACTAATGGAGTTCAGATTTCAGATACACGTACAAGCAGTGGTGGTACGAGGATTTTTTTCCAGGTAGGGCCTGATAAGATTAGTAATCAAATAACATCTTCTGTTAGTTCACGAATTGGTTTTTCGGTAATGTTATTATGGAAGAGAAGTATGGGTCACATGCTATCAGTAGCATATGCACTAGATCTTCGTTTGTATTAGAACATGAATTTTTGCGAGTTTAGTGTTATCTAAACTTTTTGTACTCTTTTATTGTTCGCTTTCGCTGCGTCCGTAGATAACTGTATATAACTATATATAGTTAAAATATTAAACATATATATTTATTATTTTATTTTTATAAAAAGGCCAGTTATCTATAGAGAGAAGTGTTGCATTTATGACATTTATAACTGTTACAAGATAAAAATTACAACAGCAAATTATCGCAACCAAACGATATAATATCACTTAGAGGACAACTTAAATTTACAAAAAACACTAATTTCAAATCCCTACTAGTCGTACTCTTAAATATTTAAAAAATAATAGTTTTCTAGTATTCCTATACATATAGATTTAAATTTTATAAGTACAAATTAGGAAAAAAAAAATTATTCTTTCTGTTGTTGTATTCATGTATGTTTAAGAAAAAAGTTCGATAAAAGTTTATTAGACGACCAACGTGAATTATATAAGCCACTGCAAACTAAAAAAATTTAGTCTGTTATTATAAACATTATTACAGACTATTAGGCTAATCCGTACTAGATTATAACAACACAATCTGATCAATTACTATCCTTCTATCTATCAACTAATTTCAGATTTATATTTAACTGTTGACTTCGAAAAATCTATTTTTGTCTTCCTAAATCAGCTTTCTAGAACACTATGCATCAGTACCAGACCGGGTCAATGCTGTGCGTCAAGACACCCAGCGTCAATATGTCGACTGTCGTAAACGTGAAGTCTATGCCCCAAAGATCTGAAGAATTTGTCTGTTCCTAGATACACGGAAAAATAATTATGACATTTAAATGAATATTAAAGTAAATGTGTTTTTTTTACCTGTTTTAAGATTAATAAAATAGTATAATATATACAGTATATTATATACAGTTAATATAGGAATTATTAGTTATTATATAATTGTAATTGAACAATAAATTATGTTTAATTTTAGTTACTTAAACTCCCTACTCTCAACACAAGCATTTGCTTATAGAGAGTAGGTATCAACAAAAAATGTATGTAAATGCTTTGTATATATATATAAATGTATGGTCGAATTAATAAATATCAAATATCAAATATCAAATAATAGATCAATAATCATTATACGTTTTAAATGCGTTGTGTAATTTTTTATATTTTTATTTAAAGTCAAATACTTAAACGTACAAGCATTGCAAGTGCTAGTTTTTCCTCCTGAGATTTTGGCTCAGTTTCACGTAGTGTTGATTTCTTTGTTATTTCTTCTTGGACCAGAGTTAAAATAAAATTGAACTGTTCACGATTTAGACGTTGAAATTTCCGAAATTGTTCATCGTCTTCAATAAGATGTCCGCTAATCAAATTCTTAAAGAATCCTTTAGAGTTTTTCGTGGAAAACTAACTTTTGAAAGGTTTTCTTTTTCTTTTTTTTTAGAACTAAGCTTATAAGTAGGCCAATGAAGTTATTGCATTTGCAACTTTTTGCTTTGTGTTTTTTTTTATATTTATTACTCAGTAGGTTATAAATTCATTCCATGTATTCCATGTAACTAATTAAAATTTATACATTTTTAGTGCAATCTTACGCAATTTTAGCATTTTAAATGTTGTTGATTTTTCTCATTTATATTAAAATTTTAGATAATCTTATAGATGATTTACATAATTAGTTTTTTTTTTACATAAGAAATAAAATAACGATGAGAGCCGTATCAGATATTGATTTATGATAGAATAATATATTAATAAATAATAATTTTTGATTATTTCGGGCTTTGTTGATTGTGATGGCAGTGATATATAATTTGATAAGACGATGCATGCGTTGCTTAATTTACTGTCCGTTAATCAGAGACCTTTTTTATTGGAGAATTTAAAGAATTAATTTTTATCATATTATGAAATCATTTTTAAGGTAGGCACACAAATATGTATTAAAAAATAAAAATTGTTAAATAAAACCACTATTCCAGTACTTATATAAATTTTTATTTTTAAATATTTTGTAAAAGAATTCACATTTGAGTATGAGATTATTTTAATAAAAAAAATTTGTAAAATTAATTTTTTTTTAATAGTGAAATTGGTAAATAAAAAGTTTATAGCAATTTTTAAGTGCAACTTTAGGTATTCTCACAGCAATAATATGCAATTTTTAAGTGCAATTTTAAATAGTTTTTACTGCAATAATGCAATTTTTAAATGTATTTTTGATAATTTTTTACTGCAAGTAAAATTTTAGTGCAATCATTTTTTAAATATTAAGTAATTATAAATAATATAAAAAAATATTAAATATTTAAAATTTTAATTAGTACAATAAGTTAATGACTTCCGCGTCCTGCTCAATAGTAATTAATTTTAAATTTCTTCGTTACAAAACACTCGCTCATAAATAATATTTGTATTACTAATAATGCTGTACAAAATCAAATTTCGATTGAAAAACAGAACCACAGACGTGGAAACGACGGTTGGAAAACAGTCGCAATGGTTATGATTTATTAATTTTGTAATATTTAACCAAAGGAGTGGAGTAAAATAATAAAATCTACGGCATCTGACGCTACAGTGGAAACAGGGTAAACGCAACGGGTACAGCACCATAAATCTTGATTCACCGTGTGCTATTGGTGTTAAACAAATATCTGAACGTTCCCTACAACCCGTAATACGAATGCTCAGATCCGGATGCGTAATACGAATGCTCGGATCCGACGCGTACATCGCAGAACACACTGATCCGATCGAAAAACGTATTACGTTGAGAGTTCGACGAACATTTCCGTGAGTCATCCATATCGCATGCCAAACGTTTTTTTATAAATGACTCATTTATTTCTATCGCGGAACCATATGCATATCTGCATTGTCGGAGAATATAACAATATTTTGTAAGCGTATGTATGTATTTTTTTTTTTTTTTATCAAGCCGACCTTCGACCAGGTGAACGCGCATGGGATTTAATCCCGGGTAATGATTTTTTTTGTTTTTTTTTTTCGTCGTATACATACATACTCGGGATATCGTCTGTTTTATGTCTCTCCCAGGACCTAGACTTATGCTGAGGTCAACGGGATTGGCCGGTCAGTGAATATATATCGGAGCTTTCCGCGTGGGTTAATAATATTTTATGTATACGCGTTTGACACAGACCTAATCGTTCGCGCTACTGCTGCAACAAAAATATTTTCGGAATGAACGATAACACTGGCGTAACTTAGAAGTTAAACTTAATACTCGATTCTAAGGTTGTGTATAGTGCGTCCAACTAAACTTTACTGTTTTACAGGATACCAACCGAACATTTTAAAGACTTTGAAAGATACTGTTCGGTAAAATAAATTATTCTTGTATTATTTTTTTAAAGCGATAAAATTTAAATACTTTATGGACTAAGGACCTTTTTGATTACTGAGTTTTAGTAAGAACTTAATCCGGTTTTGAAAGGATGAAAAAATGTCACCCGAGAGAATGTGTCCGGAGAATGGTAACTGCGCAATAAAATATCATCTACAATTACAATGACGTCGAGATCACCAAACGCGCAGATTACCGTTGCATTTTATGTACAGCACCACCGAACTACCGACCTACCGTGTTGTGCGTAATGGTGCGCTATAACACTGAGCAGGAGTGGACAGGTTAGCCGAGAAAATCCTGTGAGTGCTGTGGTGGTGGACATGAGTGCCGTGTGTGTAAATATGTAAATGTGTTTGTGTGTGTGTGTGTGTTTGAAAACTAAGCGGCTCAGTCGAGATTTATTTTCGGGGAAGGGAAAAGGGTGTTATACTTTAAAAAAAATCAAAAGTGTTTGATGAGGAAATGGGGTGAGGTTAAGTTAGGTTTATGAGTGAAATCATTAAATTTTTTAATTATTATTTATAAATAACGCCTATTGGAAAACGATTTAACTTCATATTGAATATTTATTTTGAGAGGGGAGTCACAACCCATACCGTCACTTTAGTTGTGCCACTGAACTGTGGTGACAATAATAGAATTGTTTTGTACACAGAATAAACGGTACCTGTTTGTATAAATATTTTGATATGTAAAATATTAAAAATATGCGATGTAATAATAAATATATTATAAATAAAATAATTAAGTGATATAAAATTAAATAACTGTACAGTATGTCACTGCGTGATAAGTAACAACCATTATATGATATATAAATATAATAGTAACATACAATATATCATATTATGATACTGTAATGGATAAAATTAATGAAACTAGTAACAAGTAGAAAAAAAAAAAAAATTTTTGTTCGGCTCGGTAATGGTAAATAGCTAATGAAATAATGTAATGATTTTCTATGAAAAACGTACGTACCATATCGGCGTGCAAACTTACGGCACCGGATGCCGTTACCTACATTTTGAATAAAATATAAATTAACGCACAGACAAATGAGAAAAATTCACTTTTTTTTTTAATTAATCAATATGGCAGCATCAATGTGTTAATACGTAAACAATAAACTTGACCTATGGCGGCAAAGTTACGCGCGAACTTTTTGCGGTACGATGGGACACATATGTCCAACTTCAAAAATTCGTCACGTAAGCACGGCAAATAATTGTTAAAAGAAATTCGATACTCAAGAAAACGAAAAATTATTAATAGAAATATTCCGGTCAAATTTTTATATCGCCGTCGTCGACTTTTTCCGGTATTAAATTTTGAAGAAGACATATCAAGTATCCAATCACTTTCATTTGTAATTCTTCAAATCAACCAGATTTGTTGTCAACTATAGATCCTGTACAGAATCATGATCATATACCATTTGCTCTACAGAACCACGCAGATTATGAGAATATTTGTATTACCAACTCCGTCTAAAAATGGTAATTAAGTATATTTCAGTCCATCATTTACAAGTTCAGAAGGCGTTACAAATACAATTTAAAATCTTGTTATTACATTATTATTATTATTATTATAATTATTATAATTATCATCTTATTATTCATTTTATACCAATATTTTGTTTAAATACTATATTGAATAATAAAATTATGGATTTAAATGTATTTAAAATAAATTTGTAAGCATAACAAAAACAAACAGGAAAATCATTTATAAAAACAAATTTATCTGAAATAAAAACTTAAAAATAAAAAAAACAATTTAATTATGACAATTAATGGTAATTTTTACAAGACTTGCATGATCTGTATATTAAGAGTCTTATGACAGTCAATTGTTTTATTTGGTTATTAGCATATATCAACTTTAATGACAACTTATTATTATCATATGATAATTATATATCATATATTTATGACAATACACTCACCCCTAAAAAAAAATAACAAATAATTACGATAAGTTATAAAAATTAAAGTCGTTCATCAGTATTCTCATTTTTTTTTAAAAATAATGAATCCAGATCAAATTGAGGGTATAGTTAAGTTTACCGGAAGAAATTCAAGTCACCAACGTATGCTATACACTCCTATAAAAAGAGATTTTAAAATTTGGTGCTTAGTTTATCGACTACTATGATTTTTTTATGGGATTCTGAAGTTTATATCGGAGTAATACAATTTAAATATGTCTCAGAACTCTCAATCTTATAAGCTTTCTAAAGTTCTATGAGTTTACATTACTATATTGAATTTTAACATTGATCGATGCCACATTTTTCACAGCAGAATTTTCCAAATTAATTAATTGGAAGATTACATGGTAGACCTTAAAATACATACTTATCATTAAATTGAAATATTTTAATGAACAATTTTAGGAAAAAAATACACAAAAATATTAAATATTTTAGATATTTTTAAAATAAAGTGAAATTTCTACTGTGAAAATAATAATAAATCAAGTTATATATTGTATAATTCTAATTAAATATCGTAAAGTATTAAACTATAAAAATAATTTTAAACCTTTTACTCTTAAAATTTTCATTCTGCTTGTTTGAAAATTGCAGGCTACTTGCTTGTTTATTTATTTATTTTTTATTTTAGCGAAGTCGTATGACGGACAACAAGAATTAACCACGAACACGTTTTTCCATCAGATTTCAAGTGCAACGGACGTTTGTATTTTCAACGATTATTCTTCCGCTACATACACCTAGAACGAAGTAAATCATGATTAGTTCATCACCAACGGCCCTTTTGCTTTGGAGACGGTCATCGCATGTGCGGCCGATGCACGCATATAGTCGTAGCATGCATGCACGTGTACCGAACCGATAAACGAGATGAAATGTTTACATCTAAAGACCTAGACCGACTAGCTCGTTGTTCTAATCATATCTTCACTGCATTCATTCCAAAACCTCCGCATCCACGTCTTAGAATACCATCTACGCTCTCAATAACTTTACACTTCCAGACAAGACCACTAATCACACTGACCACTATTCACAAAACAAACGAACACCTCTATAACCACGCAATTCGACAGCCAAATATCCAGCTACCGTATGGCTCCAAATATGAATCGAGTTTTTCCTCTAGGTTGTTGGTTACCAACAAGTGTAGCTCTGTAGTATCGCGAACTTCCAAAAAGGTCGTAAATGTCGAATTGCTAGCCATCACACGAGACGTCTAAGGTCAAAGAAATCGTTCTCTTGACACATCGTGAAATCATGTGTGGTTCTATTTCTTCCCCCCAAAAAAAACTACCTCCTTCTTTTCCACGTTCTAGTATACCACTGATACTAATCTTACATTCTACAAAACCTCACACTTCCATATAAGACCACTATTCACAAAATAAACGAACAGCTACCTCCAAATGAGCTACTACTTGCTGGATGGTTACCGACGAACGTAGCTCTAAAACATCCCTAACTTCGTAATTCAACTGCCGAATCTTCAGCTACCGTAAGGCTCCAAATATAGATCGAGTTTCTCCTCTTCGTAGTTCGTTACCGACGAAGTAGCTCTGTAGTATCACAGACCACCTAAAGGTCGTGAATGTCGAATTTTCTAGCTACTACACGGGATGTATAAGATCGAAGAGTTTGTACTTTTCCCACGCCATGAAAACCGTGTATAGCTCTATCCCCCCCATGAAATAACCTCGCACTTCTGAACACAACAATTGTAACCCTCTCTAATTCACACCTCGTAAACCCCCTACCGGTTGTCCTTCCTCTTACTCTTTCAAAAAACTCATTATTAACATTAACTTCTCGTCTCTCACGTTGGCCCACTCATTTCCAGGTGGTACAGTCATATGCTCGATCGGTTGTTGCACAAACTCTGATTCAAATCCAAACCATAAGGGTTCTATGGTTTTAATTTAAATATGTTTTACAACGTTCTACTTTATAAGTTCTCCAAAGTTATACACTTCTCGTCACTGAAATCCGCTATCAGTAGTCCGGCATTTGTTGATTGTTTGTTCTTACACTTTGGTTGTATTAGGAATTAAAGGTTAAATATCTGTCAACTGTAAAATGTAACATACTATTATTAATTGTATGAAATATATTTATTATTAAATAATAATGTATGACTAGTAATATTTATACTATCGTGGTGTTTTATAATAAATAACAATTTCGTTGCCATATTTGTTACGTAGGTTACGTAGGTTGTTTTTTTTTCAGGCCAGCTCTAAGATAGTGTTGTTAAATTTTTGTGTATCACTTTTAAGTAATACATGTTCGAAAACGGTATTTGTGCATAAATGCATCCGTTTAACTGCTATTTTTTAATTATCTATACCCATACCTGTAATCCTTAGTATTTTATAAGTTTATATTACCCTAAAAAAACCCGTGATTATAGATAAACCATTGAATCCGATTTTAATATTTTAGTCTTACGAGGAAACGTGTAATCTCTGGACGAAGATGAACGTCAATTGTCATCTGATACCTATCACGCGGACTATACGCGTGTATTAACTTTATGTGATGTTTAAATCAAACACTTCCTGCCGAATAGCTTTTCATGACAATCTACATAAGAAGGAGACAATCGGATTCCAGGCCACCGATGTAATGCAGAACAATCTGCTGCTGTCACGTTTCAGTCGATTAATGCTCTGTTGGAGAATGACAAAGTTAAGAATCTATCTTTTTGTTTTTTAATCATCTCGTCCGTCGGTCTTTTGCAAATAGTTGCACAGCGTTATCAATGTATCTACAAATTATCTAAAACTTCGTATCCGTTCGTAATAAAACACGCTGACGAGACTGTAACCGTGGATACGAACCATGTGCAGATATGCAGTATTTTATTTTCTTTAAGATAGCAAAATAACGTGACGTTTAGCATCTTCCTCCCAACTATTTGGGGTCGGCCGCACTTGTCCTACACCTCCACTTTACTCGGTCAATCACATCTCCTCCACACGCACCGACAGCCCTCATGTCATTCTCCAAAGTCTCCAACCATCTCTTTTTTGGTCTTTCTTTTCCTCTTTTCCCTTCAACGTCCATCTTCATAACCACTCTTACTGCATTCGTTTCCTCTCGCCTCATCACATGCCCAAACCATCTCAGCCTATTTTCTCTCATCTTGTCCACAATTGGCGCTACACCAACACTACCTCTCACGTATTCGTTCCTTATTCTATCTTCTCTTGTCACTCCACTCAACCATCTAAGCATTCTCATTTCCGCGACACTCATACTTTGTTCTATTCTCTTGTTAACCACCCAACACTCTGAACCATACAGCATAGTTGGTCTCACTACACTTTTATAAAATTTACCTTTCAGCCTCATTGGAATTCTCTTATCGCATAACATGCCCGATGCTTCTCTCCATTTCATCCACCCGCACTTAATCCTATGTTTTACATCCATGTCAAAGCCCCCGTCCTTTTGAACAAAAGATCCTAAATATTTAAAGCTCTCAACTTCACCTATCACATCACCATCTATTGTCAGTTATCTCCTCATTCCTTCAACTTCTTGGTCTCTTTGTGAACGTGACGTTTAGCATATCCAATGGAAATGAAAGGTTACATTTGAAAATCGTTAATACTTTTACATAGAGAAAATTTAGTTGAACTGAATATATGATTTGTTTTTATTAAAAAAGTCAACAAACTGACATAGAGTTAAGTATATTTTTTTTACCGTTTCTGGGTTAGTTACTACTATTCAAACATTTTGATTGAGAATATTTTTTTTATAATTTCTTTGTTCGTATTTTAATGTATAATTGAAATGTAATACGTTTTTTACGTTAGACGGCGCACCGCATAGGCAATTCAGAGGCTTTGGTGGTGTTAATTAAAACTCATAGTATTTATTAACAATGAAATAAATAATAAACAACCAAAGAGCAATTGTAGACCAAAAACCGATTTACATTTATTAGATTAGAATTTTTTGAAATCAAGTAAATGCTTCTGTGTGGGTGAAGTAACTAGGAATATAAAGTTAAAAACTCTATTTCGGTAGGCCGAGTTTGTGTCGTTTGAGTTGCAATTGACAATGCAATACACAACATAACACGGGTATTTTAAAATTTTTTGTAGTAAGGGTACATTAAGGGAGCAATCGTTATGGAAAAATATGTTTTCTATAGCAATTATTTAATTATTTTAAATAAAAAAAAAATCAATAAATTAAAATTTCTATTAATTTGATGACTTTTTTTTATTATATTTTAACGTGTAATTTGTATATATTATGAAAAAGTTATCTTTTCTCATCATAAAACACAACTTTTTCGTAATTAAATAATATTAAATATTATAGTTTTTATTACAATACGATTTATATATTTTATTGTTATATCTAAGAATATGTTTTAAAACTATTTACATGTTTTGACCACCAAGATTGTTTTGTATGATAGTAAATATTTTTATTCTAAACTTTTATCATATTTTTTCTAAAAAAATAAAATTAAAATAATAGTACCTGGGTAGACTGAGTATAGATATTTTCCAGACTCCTGACCTGGATCGAGTGGAATATGTGCGTCCATGACGATTGTAGAACAATAAAAGCGAACATATGACGGGTCAAAACAAAAATAACTGACGAATGTGGTGCATAGCGACGGTTCCGTGCGATGCTGAATAACGAGAGAATAATTTCGCGTGCTCTAGGCTTTCATAATTACTTGAAATACATACGTAATGTCGACCAGTATGACGGATATTAAAAAATAGTTTACATATCCTAATGCGTACATCGGATAGTTGCGGCTACCTAAAATAGGCCGGCGACATCACCGTTCATAATCGTACGGTATAAGATCCTCAACCGCGGGTCTATAAGATAATAATCTCGACTTTCCGTCACGCCCGCACATATTGTATCCGTTTTGGAAACGTACGTCACAGCGGATCTGCGTCCGGTAGAAACACTTTTACGCGGTTATCATAAACGGTTAGTACCTTTTTGTTATGTACCTACTCATTGAATAATGTTTAGAGTCGCAATTGTTTCCGAAGTGGATATCTATGTATCTGCATATATATAATTTTATATTTGGTCAGTTTTTTTTCGTTAAATATGGATAACGTAAAATAGGCAATCCTATTGTATGATGTTATTTTTTTTACATCAATAGCGTATGTAATGTGGTTTTTCCGCTTTTAATACACATCGATTTATGTTTAATAATTTGCGGTCGAATCGTTGATTAAAAACAAATTTAGTAACAGTTATAAGTACTTTGATGTTGAACGCAGAGATCAAAATTTTTTTTAAACGTATCTTTTGGATTGTAGTTTATGTAAATTATTAACTATAGTATAATTTTCAAATGTATCATATGATTTTTCGGTATTATATACAAATATCTAACCTGTGTAATATATTGTGATGTACGTGGTTCTTGATATAATCGTGCATCCATCTCAATTTGCCTATTCTGACCTCGTATAGTTGTGTCTTATCATATTATTACTATGTGTGAGAACTATCGGATTTTAACAAATTTTTAAGTGATGCTTATTGCTTATACAATATAATATCACTAAAATCAGTTTTTTAGAAGTATACAGATGTAACAAAAACTGTTGACATTTTAAACTTTGAAATTCTTCCTTCCTCTTATACATTAAGTTATATTTTATATTTTCCAATTTTGAAATAATTGACAGCTTGTTGAGTCAATTGCATTTGCTTGAGTTTTTTCTTTATCATTTTATCAATTCCAATACTTTTATAGAAAACAAGAGAAGTATAGTTTTAAACTTAGTAGTCAATTTTTTTTTTTTACTAGGTCATCAAAAACGTTGTTAATTGCTTTTGTTATTAACTGTTCATCAACAATATTTAAAGTCCTAGTCTTGTTGAAGTCAATTTTGCCTATCAGTTGTGCTACTTTATTTATTTCAATAAACAATATAGTTTATTGTACTTTACAAGTACAGTGCATCGTATCCGAACGTATTGAAAATATTATTTCCGAGAGCGTTTTACAAAATGTTAAACGTTTTATTCATCGTTCATTTGAATATACAAAATATAGTCTGGAATGTGATTTTTATATCAAATGAAATAATAATATAAATGTATTGTGTATTATCAAAAAACTAAAAATTCACAAAATATACAATATTTGAATGATTTATAATAGTAACTACATGTTTTGACCCATGTTATCATAACATTGCATAAATAGTTTAAAAAAATATGAAACTCAAAAATATAAAAATTTAGTACGTGTTTTTAAATCACAAAAGAATAAAAAAGTAATTTTATTATGGTCTTTGATATTTTATATTATGATTTTACACAATACATTTTTATTATTAATTACGTGTGGATTGGACTACTAGAATCTCAAATAAAAGTGTTCATTAAATTATAAAAATACGTAAAATACGCCAATTCCCAACAATATTAATTTATATCATATCATATTGTACTGTGTATATATATATATATATATATATATATATATATATATATTATATAGCGTATCTATAGATTTATCGTTAATAAAGTATTATCTCTATCCTGCGGGCTAATTATGATAAAGATCTTGGTCTTATTTTTGATCTTTCGTTATGTCTACAAGATCTTATATGTATTATCACTTTTAAAGCCCTTTAATAACTTGAATTTATTCTAATAATTATTGTGATGAACCTTGTCATTCTATTGTTCTAAAATACCAGAACTGCGTTCTTGTAGGATGCCAGGAATTTGATGTGGTATGGTATTATCAAACATATTTAAACAGATTTCTGTATTTTTAAAGCTCCTTAGCTATTTCCTTAATTTGATGAAAATTAAATCATGAAGATAATTTTTTTCATTATAACGAACCTGTTTAAACTAAATTAAAAACATACTCATTTATGGAACTTTGAAACGAATTAAATAATTTTCTTCCCAACTCTCCTGACTTGATACAATAAGTAAGGTACTGTTTAGATCCCTACTAGCGCTACTAACCACTGTTACACTATAATATTACGACAAACTGTGTATACCGTTAATGTTTAGGTCGAAAATAAAAATGTAAAAAACTTATTTTATTATTGAAATCATATACTGCATAATATATAAGTACACCTGAACTTAACTGTTATTTCATGTCGCTACTTTTTTTTCAAAGTACAGTAAGTTTTAAATAGATTTTTAATATTTGTGCACAGAATGTAGTATTATAATAATACACTTGATTTAAATTTATTGTACACTATAATCTATGAAGGTCTAGATTACATTATTATTTAGATTTTTAAATATGATACGAATATATAATATATGTGTTAAAACTTTGTTTTTCTTTTTATTGTGTTATTATAGATATAAATAAATAATAAGATTAGAAACGTGCGTTTGTTGGCTGTTGTGAGCAAAACGAACTGTTCTTGATTATGTCATCCATTATACTGTTTATTCTGATTTTACTGATTTGTATTATTTACATACAAAATGAAAGAAAAATAATAATATTTTTAATGTATTTTTTTTTAATTTTTTTTTTTTTTTTGTTTAAGGGTTTCTAAAAATGTGGACCGGGTTTTGAATAATCGGGCATTATACATCCAAAAACAAACAGCTAACCAATATTATAGTTTTAAATCATAAATATAAAAAAAAAAAAATAATAATAATAGTAAATAAATAAAATAAAATATGCTGTAGTTATCATTTTAATAAGTTGCTCGGTTATTATTGAAACGGTTAGTGCCCCACTTATATATGAGTGCATACAGTTCGCTTGTATTTATCGAGTGATAAATCTAAAAACGATGTGTATACGATAAATATATATATATCCAGTGATGTATTTATGACAAGTGTGGGATTGCCCTGCCTCGATGTTGTTTATTAATACCAAACATCCATCAAACATTTATAACTTATTTATAAGTATTCACAACAATGGTTTCATAACTTGCAACTTAACACACTAATCACAATTCAAATTGTATTACTGCGCAAGGGGTCAACTTTACGTAGCATCTCCAAATAGTCGTATCGAATCCAAACTGGTATAGTTTGAAATTATTTGCAACGATTATTTCATAATTTGTTACTCGAATCGTTTCTAGCAAATTTGAGAGCTACGTTAAGTTACCCATATCACCAGTATTGATATTTAAAATAAATAGTAAATAAAGTAATTAGTTGCAAATCAGTTGCAAATGTTTGGTGCATTTTTGGTATTGTTATGATACCTACAAACACGTGTATTTATGATAATTCTCTGTGGCAAAGTGGTAGGGAATATGACAAATTGAAATATTAATCAACCCTTTCGAAACTATAACTCATAAATATCGGTATAACAAATAAGTTCACGATAAATGAATATGGCTTTAGATAAACTTTTCATAATTATTTATATTTATTTTCATAATGAAGCTATATCGGTTCTTTTTATTAATTCGTATACAATGCAGAAATATTTACTAGGCAAACGATAGTAATGATTTTACAATTAAAAGCAAATGTCTTATAATTTCGATAGCAATGAATGAAATGTAACAACCTACATATTCACTTACCTTCGATAACAGCGTGTAATTACTCCAATTCTTGGAGTTGTTAAATATCAAGAAGGGCAATAAAAGGTATATACATGTATAATATACATTGTAAATGCTTCGTTTCTCCCATAAAAAGAACACGATGTGGAATGTGGTTCATATTATGTTTGTGTTATAAAATATCCATTTCAATGTTATCAAATCGATTTCGATTTTTCCACAATGGCATGAAGTCGTAAAAATAAGTAGTTACCCGATGCTTGTGATGTGTGTTATCTGGTTTTTTCCTAAAAACGCCACGTACTCGATTCACGATGCAAATCATTTGTGTTAGAAAATCGATTGCAGTGCAAACTAAACGTAACATTAAGTTTCGTCATTGAAAATTCAACCTCCGAACTCTGAAGGTTTCGTAATCGAGCACATTATACTGCACAAATAAAATACGGGATTACTTCACGGAGAGAAAAATGTTTTTTATTTCTCGGCAGCCGACGTATATTCGTGTAGTACATGAATATTTCATTGACTTCTAGCTTTGCGTTTTAGGTGTACATGCATATATGCGCTCAATTATCAAGAGTAGCCCCTCTCCTACGAGTGCATAATGTAAGCGAATAAAAAATAAAAATTTTCATTTTGAAATCTTTATAGGTGCATGTACGAATACTATACAGGGTGTCACGTGGATTACCAAATTGCGTTAGAAACATCCGTGATTCATAATAATACACCTTTGCAGTAGTTTTTTTTGTACCTACGTTTCCATTTACCAAGAAATTATAATTATTCTAAAACAATTACGTATTAATTGCTACCAATCAAGAATGCATTTTTCTTTATCTGTAGATCGATTTGTTTCCACATGATCATGTTCTTAGAAAATAGACCGCTGACACAAGACCAATACATTCCCTCCCCGTGAAGATTTGGTAAAATAATTCATATTTGAATACTTCTCTACTCAATTTGTTTGATATTGTATAAGACATATAAGATAACATTATTTATGGGGAGTATACGAGGTTTAGATAACGTGTTGTAATCGTAATTGTAAGACGGTTTTTTATTTTTTATTTATTTATTTATTCTTTTTTTAATTAAATGAAAATATAACTAAGTTATTAATTGTTTTATGTACTGTTAAATTTTAGTTATTGTATATCTAGTAATCGTTTCGAACGGGCTCCGCGACGACAACGTGGAAGTGAAGTAACTGCGCGATGTCGAAATCGATAAAGTATTTGTTGCAGAATGTTTTGTCGTCGATCGGAACGCCGGTAAAACGTTGGAAGCCGCGTCAATCGAATATAATTTGTGTATATATAATGTAATAACAATAATGATAATATACCATACAACGATGCATGTCTGTGGACGTCGATCGCTATTTATAAGGATAATATTTATTAATAAAAACTTTTGCTATTCACTGTGTCACTGGTGGTTGATCGGGTTGAGGGGGGGGGGGGTTACATAATATTATAATGATTTTAAACAGTTTAGTTGGACTTGAAATTTAAATCGGCTCGATGGCGTAATTAAACGAATATGTTATGTGCACGAGAAAATATTATAAATAATTTCTTGCTAGCAAATGTATACTATATTGTTATGGGCTATATTATGTTAAATGCTCGAGCATTTGTCTCATCTATTGTTATATGTTATAGGTTTTCAATTGGCAAAATGACAATGGTTGCGAGAGTAAGATTTCACGGAAGTCCTTCAACTGCTTGACCTGAACTCTATCTATACTTCGTACTTTTGGGAACGATTCCCAATCCTCCGAAGTCGAAAGTATCTCAATAGAGCTGTATTACATAAGGGAGTTGGACTTTGGAATTCAGAAGAAGCACTTTTCGACATTTTGTAAAAGTTGAATTTGCAACCCTTGGATAATATTTGATGAAATAATTCTATGAAGTTAACTAAAGTCAAGTTAATGGCTTGATACAATAATTATTGTCATCCATCATAAAAAATCTGATGAGTGTAAATTGTTTTCTATTCGTGTGTCTTCGAAAAAAAATGTATCCGACCACGAAAACATTAAAATGGTCAAAGATTTAAAAGAATAATTAAAAAAAAAAAACTATCCATTGCTTTTCGGTCTTAAGTCACCAAATTTATGAACAGTATATGTAAAATTATTCCGATCGGATTGTACATGTGCGCACGTTAAGTAAATATGCTGATTTCAGTCTTTGCCTTTTGGGCCGTCGTCGAATATGAACTTCGCGTAGGAAATGTTTATATAGGTCACACTACGCGCGGCAATGCACGTAATAATAAATTAATTTTAATCCCCGGCGCACACCGCGCGTTCACTGAAAATTGAGTAGGTATATTTTGTAATACTGTACACGGTACGTGATATTTTCACGCTCAGGCTTTGTGTCACGAGATTACAAATCGTTATTAAAACGACTGCGTGGCACCGAGTAACGTTATGTAGTGTAACTCTGAGCAATGCGAGTCCACCGAACGATACGCATTTTCGTTACTCATCATTTATTTGCATAAAGCTCATCACGAACGGAAGTTGGAACGAGAAAACAGAGATGTACCACATTTACAGTGATAATCGCCATTTGTTAAAATGACACGCGGGATAACGAAGTCGTAATCGGAATATGAGTTCAAGTTTGTGTTATCGTCCGCTTCTACGACGGTTCAAACATTTTTTCTACGGACTTCTGCAGACGACACTGAGTTTGAAATGAGTTTAGCGGTTGGACCGTACACAAAAAAGGAAAAGGTGACACTCGTGTTCGCGAAAAGCGATTCCGGTCAAGGGACATTTGACGATGGTTTAACGCTTAACGAGCGAGACACAGTTTTTTTTTTTGCCCCGCTCCACGTAAACGGACAGTGAGCGAAAATCATCGGGATAGTAATTTTACTAAACGGTCCGTACACCGTTGCGCACGACCGAAAGAGAAAAGCTCACGAAAAAGTCGTCCGAACCGAGCGACGCGCGCGCAAATCCTTTCGGCCAAAAGCCGGGCATCGGGTCCGTTCCGGTCACAGTTGAGCTCGCGCACCGTCCGGTCCAAAAAAGGCACACGGAATCGTTTGTCGCGCGCCATCGCGTTCCGGTTATCTTCTTCTCCGGACCCACTCGTCCGGTCGTTCGATTCCATCGTCAGCGCCGTAAGACACCAGTCTTCGACCAGAGCGACAGCGGTAGGGGAAAAAAAATCTAAGAGTCGAAAAAAAAGCCATCGTTTGCGTTGCGAGTGCGCGTTGAACGCGCGAAAAGTACGACGGGAGCGCAGTGTTCGCGACGCGTCGTGCCGTACAACGTTTACGCGGTTCGATTGACATTTGCGCGGGAATGAAAAAAGGCTCTTCGGGGCGCGCGTGTTTTTCAAATGTCGAGTGTGCCGACGTCGTCACTCTTCTGCTCGACCTTTGCACCCGACCCGCTACGACGGCGCCGGGGCACGCGCGCAAGCGCCCGCCGCCGGCAACAGCGCTCGCCGGGAAACAATAATAATTGACCTTTTCCCCGTTCGGTTCCGTCCGACGATATGATAATACGTATTGTGCACAGTCGCCTCGCGTACCCTCTTTGTCCACCGTCTGTTTCGAGCCCTTGTCCCTCCACCCCCGCAGCGCCCAGTAATCGACCACTGTCCATGGCCCATGGGGAATTGGCGGAAAAAAAAAAAAACACCGACGCGTTTCCGCGGTTCTTTCTACCGTAATTCGCGTACATGTCCGCAGAAAAAAATAAAATAAAAAACGGATTTATTCTTGTTAATATTATTATTTTTTATTTATTATTTGATCTCGTCGAAATAAGAAATTTAATCCGGACGAAGTTTTCCGTTTTATATACGTATTAGATTATAATAATAGAATTGGTTTTCAACAAACCGACGGGGTCGCATTCGTTTCCGATCACGTTTGATGCCCCTTTCGTGCAGCCGCACTTCGGAAATGTTGACGTCACTCCACACGCCCCGGAGGTAAAAAATGTTTTTCTTATTAATGTGCGTCGCTATCACGCGCATGGGATAACTGCGATGTACGCGTGCGACGTTTGAAAGTACGAATGGCACGAGCGCCTTTGTACGATACGATTTTATCTTCTGCACCGTAACACGTTGTTTTCCGTACGTGCATGCGTGTTGTAAGCGAAACACCCCCCATGTATTACTATGCACTCGGCTTGCGTTGGAGTCCGATGTGTGATGATCAGGACCCCCCCCCCAACCAATTACAATATTTGCTAGTGCAAGCCCTGACAATGGTATATGATGGTATAATGATGGTTATAGAACGCGTGACCTCGCACGGTCGCAAGGTGCGCCCGGGTACAGCCCGAAAAGTTGTAAATGGGACCCCACAATTCAAGTCTAAGAGAGTCCGTATTGTAACTGATGTTGCTCTTTCCGTAATAGAAAAAATATATCAAAACGTTCTACGTTTTCGGGCAAAAACTTATTGTGATAGTATATAGTTTGACTAAAAAAGTACGAATCATAAATAATTGAAACTATCTTAGAAAAATACACGAAATTCAAGATAAACATATTCATTGGTACCAATATACCACAACATTAAATACAAAATTGTGGTTATGTTTATTTAATTATTTATACATAACATGGGTGGATCCAGAAAATTCTCACGGTGGGAAGAGCACATAGCTATATTTATATAAATAGGAAATACGTGGTGTGTTGTGGCTTTAGCGATAAAGTTAAATTTTATAGCAATCGAAGGAGTAAAATAACATAATATTATAATACAAAATTATTACATAGAAAATCTCATATTTTTTATGTTGTTTTCATTGTCAACGTATATATATTTATCGTTATTACATAAGAAACAATGTCAACTTTTTTTCTCCCATTCTTGCCCTCAATCAAGTTTTAATAAGCCTTAAGGAGGAAAAATTTCTTTCCGCTGTTGCGACAGAAATTGTCAACTTAATTAAAATTTTAAGAAATTATATACGTATCGGTTAGCAATTTTGATCACAATGGTTCAATGTCTCATGAGCGGATTTTAATATTTAAATTCAGGATTTACCAATAAAGAACTATTGTTTTTTTTTTTTTTATGGAAATAACAGAGACGACGCGTGACTTACGACGGTCAACGATTTCCTACAGTATCGAAGATAACGTATCAATAAATTTTACAATAGTACATCTTACCTGTATAATATTTATTGATATGCGGCTCGAATGTAAAAAAAATTATAATCGATTCTATACGATGTAAATTGTTTATATTGTTCTACTGGTAGATGAAAGGTATAGGATTTTTAAACGATGAATAAAAAAAGAAATAAAGTTTATTTTTTTCAGCCACGCATAAAAATTTTTTTTTTGTGAGGTTTTGGGAATGACGCCCCCTTGGATCTACGCCTGATATATTATAATTTATTAAATATACGTACAAGTTTTGCTGAGATACGGCTCAGAAGTGTTGTGGGCACCCCTGAAATGTAGGTCTGCCCGCGTCATACGCATTTGTTCCAGAAACTATGTATCATAGTTGTTGGCGCTTACCCGACGGTCCTGTATTTATACACGTACACGTAGGTGCACAGTACGTGCCGGTGGTCAAAACGGTCTTGTGATTTGAGAAATCGAAATCCAGCAACAGATTACAAGTGTACATTATCCGGATGATACATTCTAGTTTGACCTGTACGGATTATATGTTTGTGGTGCTCCTAAATGTATGAGGTTTATTAATTTTAATCGCTAAAATGTTTCTCTATTCGCACCATCGTCACTAGTATCAGATGCGGTATTAATTCTCGGAACGCATAGCTATATGGTAGCTATATATTTCTTAGTAATTGAAAAAATAAATATACTCGGAAAATCCTTCATCCACACACACACACACACACACACACACACACACACACACACACACACACACACACACACACACACACACACACACACACACACACACACACACACACACACATATATATATATATACATGAATATTATATGCGTAATAAAGTTATATTAATAGAGGAAATCAAAGATTCAAACTTTCACATGCTTATTTTAAACTTATGAAAGTTAAATAATTTATTTTCAAAAATAATCGGTATAGGGCTAACAAAATAAAGTAGTTATGTATTTTTGACCTTTGTCGTACATCATATATTATGGTTGATTATGGATGTTAAAAATTCTTCGATTTGAATTAAACAATGATCAAATTCCGATACAGTAGCGGAACAGACCGAGATAGTATTGTTGTGGTGAATAAGGTAATAAGTCAAATACGTCAACTTTAAGAGTTTTAATTAGATTTATAATTTAAACGTAGTTTATTTCGACATTAAATCTGACAGATACATTATTAGTATAATATTGTTGAGAAATCAAAAGACATATTATTTAGATTTTGGATATATAAAAAAAACCGTAAGCTTGTATTCAAATCATTAAATTCAATCATAATGCTCCAACATATTATTAATATTATATCGTCGCTGTTTTGTCATTATTTTTATTCATCGTTGTATGTTATTTCGTAGTTCGGATAAGCTTTTTCCAAAACACTTGCTGAAATCGAATGGTCGGCCGGTCCGTATTGCTGAAAAAAAAAAAAAAAAAACAAAAACATCGTCAAAGAATACATTAAATAATATTATTTTCTCAGATAAATATTAAAAACATTAATTTTCAATACTAATCGAAATCATTCTTACTACACGATGTTTTTACCATGAAAAGAAAAAAAATTATGTATAAATAATATGCCGAATGCAATTATTATAATACGTATTTACTGTTAATATTTGCATTTATTTATTAATTTTTTTATACACACATATTTGCAGTAAAATATTGTGTTTTTAGTGATCAAAAAGCGGTTAAGAGATACAGCGAAATGTCATCCCATTATTGATTTTTTATATCAATTTTTTTTCAAAATTACGTAGTATTTTTTTGAAAAATATTGTAATTTTAAATTGTATAATAATTATGGTTTTCATGACAATAATTTCATAACATTATACCAATAATCAGCGTTACAAAAACTGCCGGAGTAGGTGGGCCAATATCTTAAAGATGCTAACAAAAATTAGTTAGATCGACAATAAAATTCAGAAGAAAAAATGGTAAGCTTGTCTTACACGAAAAAAATAAAATTATTTTATTTTATTTTAATGTCTTGTGTTTGGGAATTATTATAAAATATATATGTTGAGGTGATTAAATGGTGTATCAAAAAATTAGCAATAACAAAATACAAATTTACAAAAATTTGTGAAAAATTGGGAAAAACATTACAATCAATTTAAATATTAAGAAAACCTTATAATACTGTTGTATAAAACGCTAAAAAGAGATTTAATAAATGGAAGATAACAACTAAATATAAACAACTCGACAACGATTTGTAAAAAGATTTTTTTGATACCCACTATTACATATGACTGAAAACAATTACAGAATAAAAGTTTTCCTACCAGTTGTTGCACTGATGAGCTAATAGAAAATACAATTTTTAGGCTTCTTACAGAATGCAATATAGTACATATGATTTTCTCGGACCTAAATTAATTATTGAACTAGAAAAAAATGAGATTGTCAAATAATCGTATGACTTTGTACTCAAATATTAGTCAGATTGTTAATTTACTAGTTAACTTAAATCTCTAAAATAATTGATCATGGATAAAAATCAAAACACTAATGGTGAAGTTGAGACATTTATTCTTGAAAATAATACCTTTATTAGTAACTCAGAAGTAATAAGAGCATGTATGTTATATTTAGTATTGTAAATCACAGCTGTCACCTGCAGAAAGATCATCCTCTAAATTAAAACTTATAAAATTTTTTCAAGAAATTTGATAGTACAAGATCGTTGTCTTATATGTCTAAAGTTTACTATACGTTGAATAATGCTATAAATTGCTCTACTAATTTAAAATCGATAAAAATGAATTTCTATTATTTATTTGTATGGCATGTCCAAACATTAATTCTATAATCATATTTAAAATAAGTGAAACAATTTAATATCATATTTTTTGGAATTATTTTTAATGTATCTCTAAGTATTTTATGGCGATTGTCAATATAAAGTATGATCAATCAATATTTTATAAATTACCATTATTTTTGCTACTAAAATTTTATTTTATTTAATCATATGTTTATATATGATTTTTATTCTGTGTAATATACATAATATGTAAAACCATATTGTAATATACACTTAGCTTATAGTCTTTTAATATTAACATAAGTTAAACATAAGAAAAATAAGAAAAAATAAATCACTAGTAGAATTATTGTCTTATAATGACAACACATTTAATGTGGTTAGCCATTTTTACTATTGTATAACTAATGACTTATGACACTATGAAAAAATATTTTATGCATAGTTTTCAGCCACTTTGGACTCCGAGATTCTTTTCATCAATACCGCTACGAATTCGGTTTCTCGCGCTAGATGTGCCGCACACATTATACAGAAATGAACATTATACTAATGTTGTATACAACATCTATGTCACACACTGTTAATAGTGTGAACACACTAATAAACATTGGCGTACAAATGTTGGGGGAGCGAGCGTCCAGGTTATGAACCTCCCCCAGAGGTATAAAAAAAATAATCCGGTTTTGAAATTATTGTAATTGAAAACATACGAGTACATATGATAAATATTTTAACGTGAGAATAAAACGTAGTATTTGCCAATAATGATGAAAATGCGTACGAATATTAATTTTTTCATTGTAAGAGGTATGAAAAAAATGGACGTTTGATATTTACAAAAAAACTACACATATACGGTGGAATCCATAGATGTAGATAAACTGCGATAGTATGTGAAACAGTTTAATGTACGCCAATGTTTATAAAAGTCAATACATACACAGCACACAGTAATTATTACGACTGTAGAGAAAAAACTCTGCGGTGAAAATAAACAATAAATGTTATGGAACGTCTTCCGGCCGTAGAAACATATTGAATTGAATGCGGTTTATTTGTTACGCGGAAAATGTCACCGTTTTAACGTATTTCCCTCCCCCCTTTCCGAGGGCGTACGTGGAACACAATTAGAAGGAAAAAGAAAACACGTCATCAGTTAAATCTACCAATTTTCTCGCATGCATGGTGCATACTTTTGTTCGTTTAAAATAAATACGTACTCGTCGAAAGAATAATCTTAAGTTCGAGTTAATTTACATATCGTGTACGTCACGTAGCCTAATGTTTTCATTAAACCTTTCCAAAAACGTCGTTTTCGCTTGTAAACACACGTATAATATCTACTTTCATAAAATACAACGTACTGAACTTTATACTTGCATCTACCTGTGTACCTATCGTATTACACGGCGTTTTCAATTTCGGTCTGACGTTCATAGTAAAAAGAAAATATTATTTCAAAAAAATCATGTTAAAATATTACTCGTAAACGCGAATTTCAGCGTAACGCGGTAACGCATGTGCGACGAGGAAATGTTGATTTGTATTATCGGAGCCCGAGTTCATTCGTTGAGATCATTACTATCATTATTATCGGATGTCATTCCTTGTGTACAACGATATTCGTTCAATTTCACCAGCGAACACGTTTTCGTCACATTTTTATACTATGCTAATAATCTTTATGCAATACCGTTTTAAAATAACGTTTTCATTGTTTTTTTTTTTATTATTTTTTTTACCGACACTTACATTATAAATTTTATAGCTGTACACAACGGATAAAAAACTCATTTTTTTAAAGCCTTTTTCCATAAAAGTTTAAAAACAATTAATGACAACTAATTCGCATCTCGAGCTTTTAAGTCCCGTTTACGGTAATGGTTCGCGAAGTTGATGGAAAATCGAATCAACAACGAACTTGCGCAATACGTTTCGGACGTCGGGTGTACACAAATATTGTTCTTGAATGTTATTCGGAGACTCGGTGTACCTGATCAGGCGTCGAACGTTTATACCTCGATCAATCGCTAATATCGTTGATTATACTATATCGTCTAATTATTATCAATACGTCATATTGTAATGTTTAGCTCCGTAATTATAACTGTGGCCATCTACGTAAAAATATTTATACGAAATACCAACTGTAAACACAGTTTTCTGAAGCGAATCGTATAAAAGTTTTTGAAAAACCGATTACTACTTTACCATCACGACGATCTTCGCAAAACAATATGAATATATTTTGTTTTTTTATATTTACGTATAGGGTGACTATTATATTAACTCTATATGGTCATTCAGTAAGGTCACATGTAAAAATTCATAATTTATTTTCGTCGGGGAAGTTACATCAGACTTAAGTATTTTTTTTTTCTTTCATTTATTTTTTTCTTTTGTTTATAACGTTATAGTAAAACAACTAGATAAACATAAATAACAACATGAGTTAAATTAAGAAATCGGAGAAATTAATAAAGTAAATTATGAAATGGATGATAAGAATGAAGTGAGAATTAATGAGGAGATTAGTGTCGGGAATGGTTAGAAGATAGATAGACCAAAAGAAGATAGGAACGAAAATAGGAGTTGTCGGCTAGGAATAAGAGTAGAATAGTGGAAAATTATATAGTTATAAGTCTATAAATAAAGAATTATAGTTGTAACTATAATAATAGATATAATAGTTAATAGTAGTATAGTATAAGTGTAATGTGTTAATAGTTATATAAGTTACAGTTACAATTATAGATTTTATCAGTATTATCGGGTACATTGTGGAGAAGAGTTAAATGAGAGCTTAAAGGCATGAAGAAGACTGAGGTTTATTTGAAGGCGGGTGAAAGCGATGATTAGTTACCTTGAAATATTTAATTCATTAGAACCATAGATATTGAGAGATAATGGGATCGTTTTGTATACACCAAGCACCATAATTAGATGGTTGAGAGGACCATTTTGATTGTCAAGCATTGGTTAGGAGTTTGCGGTAGATATTACAATTGTGTATTAACGCATAAGGTTTCGTGAAAGTTGCAATTAAATAACTAGTTAATGTTTTTTTTTTTTTTTTTTTTATATAATTTATTATAACTTTAAAATGCATAATATTCCCTATACAGTTTACCTATACGTAATTTCAACGCTGGAAAGTATGTAGTAAATCCTTGACTACACGTTTTATTAGATCTTCGGGTACAAGTAATAAAATATATGCTTTTTATAACTAAGTACACAAACCTATGTGTACATAGACATGCGCATAGGTACACAGATATTTTTATTAAACGGTAATATTTTATTACCTCATTCTTTGTCGTTAAAACAGATTTTTAAAAGTGATAAATGAACTGTTGAATGATTTTATTATTTTTTTTTTTTTTAATTTAACGTTGTATCCGCCAGAGGGTAGTTGGTATAAAATAATATTAATTAGTCGCTAAACAATGTAGAACAATTTTGACAACAATATGATGTTTACAACATGTTCACAGCACTCACGCACACACTCAAATAAATTCTATTTTAGTAAAGTTTTATTGACACTTAATTTTTTTTTTTTTTACGTTTTTCAACACCATATATAAATACACACACACACACACACACACACACCCATATATAACACACACATACATTTAGGGTGTATAAGACGATCGTATTACGACCTTGGGGGTATAGGTCCGTGTAATTCGACTATAGAATAATATTGACGTATACATTTTTCTTTCAATCGACGACAGTATCAGAGGTGGTTTTATTGTATACGTTCCTCCAATACTTAAAAATCCAATTTTCGTTTCGCGATATCCGAGATCGTTTTCAAACGTTGGGAACTATATGTGTACGACTAACCATATAGAACCGCACGAAAGTTTTCTACGGATCGTATCACACTATGGTTAAACGTATACCTATGTTACCACCGTTGTCGTGTGCGTCAGAGAATGCGACAAGTCTGCTCCGGAAAATTATGGTGTAAATTGATTTTGGTTCAATCAAAAATGAAAACAAGTGTTTTGTCTAGTACAATAATATTATTATTTTGTATTATTTTTACTAGACATATAGCGACTGTGTGACTAAACAGCTGATTTTTCTATTTCCCCAGGCACAAAAGGCGAGATTTAGTCAAACTCGATTTTAGATTTCAAAAAACAACCGCGTATGTATTACATAATGATATATATATTTAGTTGTTACTTGAATTTTAAAATAAAAGTAGAAAAATTCAAGAGTTTAAAACAAATTTTTATTTAATGAAATCATCCAATTCACTTCCCTGTCCCTTTGCAGTTATTATTTTTCGATTTATTTTACATGAAGTAAAAGTAAAAACTTCAAAATAAAACATCGATCAATCAAATTATGTCAATAAATTTTTATGCGAAGTAAAAAACATGTATAAACAATGAGTATGAAAAAATAAAATTATGCCCCTATCACAATTAAAATAATTAGTAGAGAAGCAATATTGTAAGTCTTATAGGGGGATAGACCTTGCGTTTTACGCATCCCTTAAATTCGAACACCACGTTGCGTGCACGTATACGACGACGATCGATGGGAGTGCGTGCTACAGATTTACCGCCTGCGAACAGAACGTGTACGCATTAGAAGTCGACGACGATTTATTTACATTGCATCGCAATGGTTTGGATGGATTTTAATAATAGCAGTATGACTCACGTACGGGTTGATTAACGGGTTGAATAAACGCTGAACGCGCGGCAAAACTGTAAATAAAAATGTGCGAGAAAAATCCAAAGGGGGGTTTCGATCTTTTTCTACCTTAGCGTTTCTGCTTAATCGCGCACGAAGACGAATGGGACATCGAGCAGTATGACACGTAATCGTAAATATCCCATTATTATGTTAATTTTCACACCGCAGCTGCGACGAGTGGCGTTCAGTCGGCGGTGACGGTGTGGTTCGCAGGGATTCCGATTAAAACGTACCGTAGATACCTACAGCAGACCCGTGGAGTATATAATTAATCCAATCAGACGTATTATAATTTATATATATATATACAGTATTGCTGTTTCTCCGGAAATTGGCGCTGCGATGTGTACGGTTACGACAATCGCGAGTAGCTTAACTATTTAACGTACGCGGAAATTAAAAGGTGACGGACAACGGGAGCGCCACGTTCTCCCGTTCTGTGCCGCAGTTATATATTTCCACGATCTAAAAGTAAATATCGGCGAATGGTATCGATAATCAGGGGCATCCTCAAGGGGATACAATGAATGGGAGAAATAATATTTCATACTAGGAAAAAATATAAATGTGAATACACGTATGAAGTCCACTCTCCTCCATCTCTGCCAATAAAAGGGTCTAGAGACTCAACTATTGGTAACAGTTATACCATAAAGCAGTGGTTCTTAACCTGAGGGGTGTGGTACAATTTCAGGAGAGTCGTGAACATTTTTTAAAAGCAACGAAATATGAAAACGTTATTTTTTATTATTTATTTTAAATTGAGACGTTATTAAATCATAATTAATTGGAACTAAGCAGTTCCAACTTTTTCATGAATTCGTATCTACTTAAAAAAATTAAATTTAAAATTTAATATTTAAGAAAATGAATATACTATAATTAGTTTTAATGATTTTAAATAATAATAGCAAATAAATTCATTAAATGTTCAAAAACACTTCATTGAATTTCATACTATCATATTTATCCAAGAGAAAACAATAAAGGCATGAGTAATACTGCTAAAAATTAGATCAAATCGGTAGAATTAATATTCAAGAATGAAATCGGTTGCTTGAAATAGTGGAATATATTAAATGCTAAGGCACCTTAATTAACTTAAGTGGTTGCACCTTGGAAATAAAATCCAGAATCATCATCAGCTTTCACGAATAGGAATACTTTTTTATGCTTCAATAGTATGAGTATTCTGATGAGGAAACGCTTCATAAAATTATATGTATGTAATACAGTTACAAGACTTAGATACTAAATAAGGCATAACACCGAATCCTCGATAACTTTGAAATGTGGTGTTGGAAAAGAATGCTGTGAGATAGTTGGATAGAACTAATGAAAACATAATTAATGAAATCAATGAACGCAGAGAATGAACTTAAAACCATCAAAGATGACGAAACATGATTGATCACACGTTGAGGCATAAAAATAAATAAATAGTTAATAAAATAATAAAAGGAAAAATTGAAGGTAAGAGAGACCAAGGACGTCTGAGAACTTCATTTGTCTAGCAAATGATCTTCGATGTTGGACTGTCAAGTTACCCGGAATTAAAGTGTTTAGCTGGAAACAGGAAAAGAGTGGTGAGTGCATGTCTGACTGCGAAACCAACCATAAGGTTAAATACATGAAGAGAAGATATAATAAACAATTACATTTTACTATAATAAGAGGGGCGTGATAGTAAAAAATATTATGAAAGGGGTATTTAACTTAAAAGGTTGAGAAACCTTGCAATAGAGTGTTTCAATCCACGTTTTGACAAGTTAAATATCTTTGGTTGATCTAATTGAAATTATTGTCCATATAATTCATTTTTTTATTTTTTTACCCAAAATTTAATCTACTGTTTTAAGAAAATATTGAAATTCTTATTTGCAAACGTGGTTTTTCGAAAATATTGAGTGATAATAATCCTAATATCGATAATTCTGTCGATTCATTGCGATATTTTTAAGTTTGTGAAATTATCAATAAAATCAATAGGCTATTACTTTAACATAACATTTGTCAATATATGTCTACATTAAAAAAATTAAAATGTTCACAAACTTTAAATACGAGTAATGTGAAAAATGAATGGATTAACCTCTATCAAGACTTTATATAAGTAGCAAGTATTTATAAACTCTCGGGTTTATAAAATGACAGTAATGATTCTTTTTTAGACAGCAGAATGAAATTTTTCATTTTAATTTTTTTAAAAAAAAAGAATAAAAGAAAAATTGCAAAGCATTTGAAAAACCAAGCTGAAAAACACTTCAAATACTTACATCTATAATACATCATGACTATATAAAACAAATATTACTATAACTGAATAAATGACAAAATATAATTGATACGATACACATACGACTATCGATCGTATAATATAATATTTAAATGGCATAATTTCAGATTTTATATTTGGATATGGTCTTAGTTGTGGTCTTCGGTCGTAGACGATTTAAGGGACGATCATTTTTAGGCTCGCTGTCAAAGTGCTGTAATTGGTTCGCAATGACAAGTAGAGAAATTCGTACAGTTATACAACGTAATGTAATAGTGACTTATGAATAATGTACCAGCCGAATCACCCGTATTCGCCAGGGAGACATCTTACAATTTTAGTTAAGAAAAAGTGTGGTATTTCGCTGTAAGAAATATTTCGGTCGAAAAGAGCGTACAATCTTCGTCTAGTTTAAAGATATTTTTAGTTGTATTTCTTTACGCTATATTGATTTTTATCTACTTTGAACGGTAATCATTTATAACCAACATATTCAACAAAAACAAATAGTCAGCGAGTGAGTGTGAGGGGGAGGGGGTGAGTGGTGTTTGAATTACATATATAAACATACAATCCCTTTTACTGTTTTGTGTTTAGTTAGTATTTTCGAAAAACAGTCATTTCAATTTGGCGGTTTAGGTAAACCGGTACAATAAACCGCATGATTTCCATATTAAGTTGATCTCAATTCGTAACCGAACTTGAGCGTTGTTGTACACAAGTTTTTCTTCTTTGCTCTCGCTTTTCTCCCAACTATTTGGGGTCAGCTACCTTTGTCCTAAACCTCCACTTGTATCGATTTTCTATTTTTCGAGTTATTATTACTCAATCAAAAGTTAATTATTTAGTATGGCCAAAAACCGAAACGATGCCAATGGACGCCGCAACTATACACGTCTTTCATATGAAGTTTTAGTAAGCCGTGACAGTGAATTTTGCATGCACGTGTCCGTGTGCACAGTCGACATGCAAGTGCGCACAAATAACCCGAAATAATAGACGCGCAGAGGAAAACGCGAGAGAAAAAAAAAAAAAAGAAAAATTTCCGTCGGAGACGTCAACGTCCGTTCCCGACTTCTCTGCTTTAGACGTATAATAATAGTTATATCCCCCTCTGCCACTCACTGAAAATTCTCCACATGTGCCGACCTCGGTATCAGGTGGCATATGGTATTACACGCAGCAGCCCGTGTATTACACAGAACCTCGGGAGGCTGAAATTCCTCATCGTGTTTTCGTTTCAGTTTTTTTTTCTCTTTCCATTCTGAACCGCGAGAAAAGGGTTACGTCGTTGTAGCAGAAGTATTTCGTTATTTTTCCGAATGACATGACTCGTTAAAACAAAGATACCGTAAATCCCCTCCTCTTCTTTGCACTGTTAAAATGTGCGTAACTCTTATTAATACGACCTACTTAGATATTTTTTCTTTCGTGTAGACATTTTTCTTGAAATGTATACATCATGACATCAGCTAATGAGTCTAATATTATCTATGTAAATAACTAACTGATCCAGTGAACTTCGTACCGCCTAACAGTCAATGAATGTGATACAGTTTAACTGAATTTAATTTATCATTTAAATAATTACCAAACAAATTACATTTGAGCATATTTTTTTTTCTTAAATTTTATATTTTAAAGAAAAATAACATTTACTCTCGTCAACATAAATTACTTTGAACTACGTTTTTTCTGTTGTTATAGCAACAACAAAACTACAACTGCCCGTTTGGGCTTAATTAAGGGTACTGATACTTCTTTTTCCTTCTTTTTTCACGACCAAAGGTAGCCTATATTCTCTCCAAGGTTTGATCAATTTCTGTACCCAGTTTTATTAAAATTATACCAGGCTCTCTACTCTAGCATTCTTGAGTTGTAAATGGTGTAACTAACTCGACTTAGTATCATTTATATATGAATGTATTGTATTGGACTTTACTCGTAAGGAATATGTGAATCGATGAAATAAATGGTGCACGTAAAATATTTACTTCGAAAATTCATAAAAACAAACTATAGATTTTTCAAATATCAATTAAACAAGATATATTAATTACACTATGAACATTACAACAACGCTTAGCACGGTGTTAAACAATGTCTTAAAAGATAACCATACAAAATATTTAATAATTATGATAATATTTTTTTTATTAAAATTACTTATAATATACATGGGATATAATACCGTAAAATTATAATATTTAGTATTATTACTTTTCAGAGGTGTTTGCACTTACATAACTCCTTCGTCTTTTAACAACATTATGATGATTACAAAAATTGTTAATTGTAAAAGCGATCGATTTAATAGTAGCGGTATTGATTTAGAATATTTATACAATGTATCGACTATCCTGCTGGTTTATAATACTAATATCAGTACCGCAATGTATTTTATGCTACAAGCATGTTATAATTTAGCGATGTAATCAAATCAGGTATTTCATTAGGCACACGACGTTAGAATATTATTATTACAACAAACCACAATGAATTTAACGTATGCCTCGTATGCATAGTTTTAGTAAATAAATGTGGAAAATCGGAGACTAATTATATATATATATATACATACATAATAACTCTGGATTTTAATATAGAATATGCTTATTGATTATTATTTAACATTGACTATTATCATTGTAAGACGTTTGGGCTGGAGATAAATACTACTGGTTCTTCAATTTCTAAAAATACTATAAATTTGTAAGACTACGGTAATGTATTGTAACGATGGATGCAACAGTTCAAGAGTTATATGGTTATATTCTTCTCGGGACTGTTCCTGCGGAATCACATGTTAATGATTAAAATGATTAATATATTTTCACATCGTACTGCAGGATTTAGAATAATCTTATTATTTATTATTCTGGTGTGATTGATAAAAATTAAAATTAAGTAAATGTTAACTTTATTGTTATTTGTTACGGAATGCTAAATTAAACGGCCCAATTCAATTGTCTCCTAAAATAAGACAGTTACCTTTTAAATGGCTCCTAAAAGTTTACTGTTAAATCCAGCTCTAATATAAATTATTTTATGCACTCATTAGTTACCTAAAAAGTGGAACATAATTTTGGGATGCTAGATAATATACATTAGACATACCTTTTACATTTTACAGTTGAAAGAGAAAAATATTCTTAAGATATCAGTATTATACTCGCCGCCTGATAGAACACTGACAAAATAACTCAGTCATAATGATACAGTACAAAAACCGATATGACAGTATTTGTATGTTACATAATAGTTCACAGTATCAAAGCGTTTGACGAAAGATTTGGGAATTACTATTACGTATTTACTGGATTAAGAAAATAATTAAATGTGATATTTATTTTCACTATTCATAAAATGTCGACTTGAAAAATTATGCTTTTAATCTTCGTAATACTGTTAAAATAATAATTTTAAAAATCTTTAGCTAAAAAATTTTAATTCCTGAAATTTGAAGCCAAATCAATTACACAATTTTAAGAATCTAATGCAACGGTTACATTTGAATTTATTTGATTTTTGGAAGCCAATTCGTATGGGCCCAAATTAAATCGTCTTTTTCTCAATTATTTAGTGTCAGCCTCTTTTGTCCTAAATCGCTACTCGTCTCGATTTTCTAAATCCCTTACGGACGCACAAACAGCCCTCATATCATTCTCAATCACATCGTAATTAAATAATTAATTAAATTTATACATTTATATTTTTCAAATGTGTTACTAAAAATATTTGCCATGAACTATATAACTGAAGTTAGTGGAAGTCTAAAATGTACACTTTAAATTACTTGCAGGAATACCCTGTATTAAGTTTCTCAATAATACGCTTTTTCCACAAAAATATTTTCTATATAATACTTTTAATATATTTTTCTGAATGCAAAATAAACTTTTATATTTATATTTGTTGAATAAATGATAGATGATAGGAATTCCTTACTCTTATTAGCTCAATAAAATGAGTAATGCAGCTCGCATCCTGAAATATTTCATTTATATAACCTTAGGGTACTATAAATATTTTCCCGATTTATACTTAAATTAATTTTTAGACAAAAGTATTTGTATATTAGAAATAATCTAAATACATGTTCCTTAACCATATATGAAATTGTAAGAGTTATTTATTTTTACAAAGTGATTTTCGTCTATAACTTTATGTAGATTAAAATGTAAACAAAAAAGTAAAATAGAAAAAGCATTTTTTTCCTCAATTCATGAGCTGTATTATTTCTGCATAGAAACATGCAATTACTTTGTGATCCGATATTTATAACGTTATTAATTATTTACAATTTAATTAAGAATGACTTTGTTAACAACACATTTTCTATAAAATTGATAGTTTGATGTCAACATACTACTATAACATTAGTGTTATTAATTGTATCTAATGATACGAATACAGGAAATTAAAAAAAAAAAAAAAAAAACAATATTTATTTAGAGCTAGGTGACCTATATAATTTAGTTTTATATTTTTATCGTAGTTAATTATTGAAAATGCATTCCTTACATTTGAATAAGTTTTACCAAACGTTTAATTGTATTCCTATTTGTCATTGCGGTTTACGAATCTCGCATTAGTAATAATTACTAATCGATTAAATTTCAAATTAAAATATATTTTTTATACACATATAATAATAAATACTAATGTTTATAAAGTTCACAACAAACTGTATTCAAATAAATAACCGCAAACAAGAGGCATGTTATTTATTCTACCTACAACCGCGTAACACTTGAAAAATACAATTGAAAATTAATCATAAACCTTATTCATTTGTTCAACGGGTTAAATATCCGTTTTCAAAGCTTTTAAGCAACAAGAAAAATCGCAGTATTTGTAGTATCACATCGTATATTATCTGTAATCCATTGCCGCAAGTGTTTTGATAGAAATGTTAAGAACATTGTTGTGCGGTCAAATCTTACCGTAAGACAATATTATTCGTGGTGAGGTAAAAATATTTTAACTTTATTCCGTCTCCAGTGGCTCGGTTCGTAAGATCAAAACATTTTATCGATCAGACTATGTTACAAGACAACAAAGATTGTAAAATAACTTCATTAATTGGTCATTCGTCGGAACGTTATATTGCACTGTATGTAAACGACGTATTTGTTTGGAAAAAAAAAAAAAGCAAACGAGAGAAATTTACAATAACCGAAGAGAAAAACGATTTAATAATACCAAGGTAAAGTTAAAAAAAAATAAGGTGAAACAAGTTTTGAATTAATTACGACGCGTATATTATGGGACGCGTGGGACACGTTAAAATAATCAACGTATGGAATGAAAAATAAAACGAGAACTTCAACACGAATAACTGATTGTTTTCTTCTTTTTATTCCGGTGCGTAATTTATACCGGTCATCGCGACATATTTCGTCTGGTCCCTGCTTGAACGTAATTTATAATCTGTTATAAAATGCTTTGGCTCGTACATTTTCAGCATCAACGAGTGAAACGTAAAAAAAAAAAGGACAAAACGTCAACACACGTGCAGTGCACTCACAAACAATATCCATTAGAGTTTAAAAAGCGTACGAGGCAAACGAGTGTTCTCTACGAGCCGAATGCACGAGTGGAGAGTGTCGCCGCGTGTCCGGCGGCAATATCCAGCCGTCCTGTAGCGGCGTGGCGAGGGACGTTCAAGTGTTACAGATTAATTTGTAAAGGTGGTTGTCTGAAAACTATCTGTCTCATCCATGAAAAAGCTCGTTAATATTTCCGAAGACGATTGCCAACAGGGTTGAAGTCCTAAGTATGCCGGTGTTCGCTGCGTGAGAGAATTCGATAGTAATACGAAGAAAAGTTCCCCTCAATCCTTGCGCTTAACACCTCGTAAAAGTACTGAAAGGTAAGCTTACACACGTTTACTGTGCGGTGTCTAGCGAGGAGTTGACAATAACTACAGCGACATGTCTCCTGTTGCACGAACAGTGTAGATATCGAACGCAATACTGTTTTAATAGATACATTTATTGTTTTATTATTCAAAGAAAATTTGGATATCGCCGTTTTTTAATTAGAAAACGGTTAATATTCTTTACCGTATAAAATCCATGTTAATTTTCGACTTTGAGCAGAATCGAAGAGTACGAGAGAGAGATCGACTTGCTAAGCCGTAACGCAAAACCAAACCCGATTTTACATCGCGATGATAAGCAAAAAGTATTGTGACACAATCGTAAGAAAACGCTTCAGCAAATGACGAATGAACGCCGAACGAATCCGTAAAAAGATCACAGTAGATAAAAGTGCGACATCGAGGTAGAGTACTTGGTGTGAATTATGTGATTTGACCATAAAAAAAATCAGAAAAATCACGTGTTCTTGCAATATATATCTAATATATTAAATTCTCGTGTCACAGTGTTAGTTATCGAACTCCTCAGGAGTTGAACAATCATAATTTTTTTGTGATTTTTTCGGGCCATGAAGTGCACAGGATCAGCTATATTATACATAAATGAATGTTTGTGTGCAGATCTGGGGGAAGAAGATAGGCTAATTTAAAAAGGGCTAAATTTGGTTTTTTTTATTCATCGGATTTTAGTACGTTAAGGCTAGGTTAGGATTATGTATTAATTGATTATATTAATCCACCGTATCCGGTATACATAATATATTATGTCGAACTTGGTATAACTTTGATACTTTATTAGAGTTAAATCATATGCTTACGTACAAACAGCACTAGGTCCACGATCTACCGCAGGTAGATTGCCTACCTGATAATATACTGCTGCGAATCAAAATTTTTATTCCGGGCAACAGAAAATTTAAGATAAATCTAGAACATCATCCACCGAATATTAAATAACGAATTGAACAAAGTTTGAATCATTTAGAGTTGGTATATTTAACGAGCAATGAAGTGCACGGGATCAGCTATATATATATGAGGGATGTTCCTAGGTGATAATTGGGGCGGAATATCTTTCGATATTATAATAATAATAAATATACACATTATTATACTTATAATATGTATACGATAACTGGCGCGTACACGAGAGCGGTTTTTAAGGTTTTAATCCCCTCTTCCCCCGAAATTCAGGAAAATTAATGAATATTTGTTTTTATAGAGTAAAAGTGGTATATAGATTATATAAGTATAAAAATGTACAACCTAAAACCCCAAAAATAATTATAAATGCACGCGCCTGTATGATAATATTATTATTACACGGCAGGCCAATGTCTCTACCCTAGAACCCTAGCACTTCAATTCAACATACGTATATCCACGTGCGTTTATCACGTACTGCATACGGAAATAAAAAAAAAATTTGTAAGATTCGTATATATTACCAAGTACGCGTGACAATGATATCAGTCATATTATCCGTTTTACATGCGTGCATACATCGATATCGTATCTATCAATCCAATTTTTAGTAATTGTAAGTACACATCTGTTATTTTTATTCATTCATGTCACGTACGATTCGACAACATCTTCTATGAATACATAACTTCTTTATTGATCGAATACTTGTATGGTCATTCGTAGGAAGAAAAAAAAATACGTAAATAACCGTTTTCCGTACGTATTGAAAACCAACGTTAGTGACTGGATATTATTTATATTTAATAAAATCGTATAAGTAATTTTTCTAATTGCCATAATCGTTCACAGCTTTAGCGAATTTTCATTAATGGTATAGATTACCAAAGAGAATTTGTTTATGTTATTATATTTATAGTATACAATATTGCACAGTGGGCAGTAACTGTGATACAGCACTTTTTTGCGATAAATAAATAAAACCGTTTTTTATTTCAAAAATAATCTTCATTAAATATTTCAAGTACTTCTTCGGTATTTTATCGAACCATAATGTATTCTTACTTGTAATCACGTTTAGTTATTACTCGCATCTTTAAGTGATTGATGAATTATGAAGTTAAAAAATAACAATCCATGCAATATTGCGTTTTTATCATTATTATAATATAACATATTATGTTATATAATGATTGACATTCGACAATATTGTACTCACGTGTGACACATAAATAGTTTTCATAAAAGTGTTTTATGGGCTAAAATATCGAATGCGGGATCTAGGACGCGTAATCTGCTGAAAGGAGGGCAAGCTTACGTCCCGTCACAACCTTAGGTGGACGGGAGCGAACGGTGGGGCTGCCATGATGTTTTACAAATATTTTGACCCGATGTTGTCTAGCTTCCGCTCGAAATCTAAAAGAGCATTTTACTCACAGATTTATATAATAATTTAAAAACGAAACATGCACGTTCAACTCTTGCTGTTTATTGAGCGTTGCGATACTATTGCGTATTGTATCTTGTCACTACTGAAACGAATGGCGGTTTCTTCTACCTAGAAAATTATCGTCGCAAATTCTTGGGCATACCTTACATGCGAATTGAAAGATTTTCATATTTTATACCGTCCTACTTGAAAACAAGGAGTCGTTTGAAAAATAAATAAATAAAATGAATGTTAATTAAAAGTATGTATCGATTTTTTTTCGTTTTGATTATATCTCCTGCTGATCATAAATATATTGAATATTTTATGAGTTATGTGTATTAATTTAGAACCGTGAAAGGGAGGCAGGTTATTAATACCTTATCCTTAATAACGTTATTTTAATTAATATTGTATTTCGATACTAACCCATAGTCATTATAACTAGCCCACTGAGATTACTGAGAAAATATTCTCGTCCAAACACAGCTTCTGCGCATAAACACGTTTGTACCGGTAGCCTGATTTGTTATTACTAGGGCAGAGAACTTGAAGCATTTGCATATTTGTTTTGCATAGTCACAAAAATAGAGTACGAAACAAAAACGTTTCATGTTCTCATAAACCTAGATTTGAAATTTTATTTTGCATATAAAAACATATTTTGACTACTTTTTGTTTTTAGGGCATATTTTACACTTTTATACGCTATTTTATACTTCTTGAGACATATTTAACTTAAATCGATTTTTTCCAAAGTGATATTTTTATTTCAAACAATACAGTCAAAAAGTTTCCATAAAAATTCATTTATTTTTAATTTTTGCCGTATAATATGGTTTTTGACTGTCTACAAGCACATATTTTTTTTAGAAGCGATAATGATCTAACGTCGTTTCTTTACAAAATATTAAGAAAATTAAGTAAAATGTATTTTGTTTATTTGGCTATGGTATATAATATATTTAAATTATGTAATTGTTTTGACTTGTTTTAAACACTATTTATTTTATAAATTCTTTTAAATAAAAAGGCTGAAAAATTTTTTAATTGCATATTTCAAGTGCATATTATGGGGTTTTAAGTGTATAAATTCTTGCATATTTAGAGATTTTTTAGAGCTACAAGTCCTCTGCCCTAGTTATTACGATCGTAATAATACGAATGTGTGTGTGTGCGCGAGACGAGCGTCTAGAGACAGCGCCTCTTATCAGTACTATTATTATTAGTATCACACTTTCACGCCACTCAGCCTCATGAACACACACACACACACATTATTGTACACAGTGGTGCAATTATCGGGAGTGTTGGGTGTGCAATTCACAGGGGCCCCTAGATTAAAAATCTTACGTACGATATTCCTACTATATTATTCCTATAATATTAAATACATTAATTACAATAAATTATATTAACTATGACATAAAAGAAAACGATATTTTCTAAAAATATTTTAAAAGGTAACAACGTATGACTGTTTTTCATTTTTACAATTAGGTAAAGGCCCCGGTCCAGAAATTTTCACATGGGTCCCTTATTATCAAGTTGCGCCACTGATTGTACATTATAATAATTTTGTTTATTTAAAATAAACGACCATTTATACAATAACTTGGACATTGTTATTCAAAGTTGTCATATTATGGCCATAATTGTGTTGATTTGATTGACCAGCCATACGAAATAAATAAAATAAATAAATTGATTATAAATACTATTATTTATGTGGTAGTGCTTATATGAACAAATAAATATAAATATTTAAAATGGTATATTATATTAATATTTATCTAATTTATCAATAATATTAGATATGAATTAAACTATTATGTGATAAAGCAACTGTCATGATAGTGTGATACTGATAAGAGGCGCTGTCTCTAGACGCTCGTGCGCGCGAACGTGGAATATGGTCTTTTGATGAGAAAATATTCGATTATATACTTGTATATTCTTCGGTCTCATTCCTTTTTTTTCCATGTCGAGGTTCGCGACCAATAGAGCTGTATTGTAATTACAATTCTGGCTGCAGTCAATGTGCGTATCGTTGTATATTAAATATATATGTATATATATTTAAATAAATTATATAGAATCACGTACTCAGTATTGTTGCTATTGAACGAAAAATGTATGATTAGTTTTCGGAGATTATTGTTATTATAAATATTGTTATTACTATCGCATTGTTGCTATGCACTGGGATTTGAACGAATCGTAGTACAATAATATTCTAATACACGTCGACGTCGAACAGTCTAGGGATTTTTTCCGACGTTTCGTTCGTATTACTTATAAATTTCATTGATTGGGAATTTCGGAACATATTTTTGTTCACTTATGTTGCATAAGATTACAGTGTATCACACCATTCGTTTATAAAAAATTGTTGCCAATCACACGTTGTTAAAATTAAATCAATCGTTGTAGTCGATTATGGCTGTTCGCATGATTTTAAATTCAATTTTATTAATCCACGGACAACAATTGTTATTAATAATTAAGAAAGAATTTCTATCAACACAAACCGCGAACCGAATTAAAAATAAATAAAATTACATTCTTAAATAATGCTCGTAGCTTCGATTGAACGTTGGATTCCAGAAAAGACGCGTCTAACATGCAGGACTGTCTAGTACACGCGGCACGTCATGATGGTCCAGAAAAAAATATTGGCGCGAGAAAGAAAAGCGATGGGCATCGTTATTTCGGACGAATTTTGTGTATCGCACACCAGTTTTTATTTGTTTATTATTAGCTGTTCGTTGATCAGTGAGCGAGTGAGCGATATTTTAATTTTACATTCATAAATTAATGTTTATAACCCGGGACGGGCAGTAGTGTATCCGGAACGTTGAGTAATCCGGAACCTAAAAGTTTGAGACGAGATGTAATGAGAACCAGCATGGTGGTTCGGAAAACGCGATTGGATCGTTCATTATTAATGAACTGAAGTGCGTAACGATTCTACTTAGAACACGTATCCAATGGCGTGTTTATTATATGCAAGCACAGTAGGCACTAAAGCGGCATATTTGAAGATTGTATCTTATTAATTAATTAATATTAATAAAAACGGTTTTAATCTTAAGGTAAATTATGTACTAGCGTTTAAACAAATCTTGTTTCGCATACTTTTCTAATTAACATGTATTTTATAGAAGGTAATAAATGGTAATTCACTTAGCGCGGTGCATTATTTTAGTTATTTAGAGCGGTAATTTTACACGGGCCTACACGCGGAAAACATTTAAATACGCCCCTGTACGTGTCAAGTAATAAACACTGGTACGAGAACGACAGCGCGATAAACGCATATTTTTTTTAAAATTTACTTATCTATTTTTTTTTTTTTTTTTTTTTTTAACAGCACCGCGAACGGACGTCGGAGAAATTGAACGATAAATAATTGAACCTTGTCGCCGCACGGCGTATTGGTTGTGGGAATGAAATTCTCGAAATCGATTCGGCACGTACTCCTAACAATAATTATTGATCAATAGTCTCGGACAACGCAAACAATATTGTACCGCAGTTATCCTCTGGCAGAACGACTTATGCAACGTTCGAACACAGTTATTGGTTGACGATGAGCACGAAGGTTGGACATTTTTCAAAAACTTCAAATGACATACAATGGCGGTAATGGTTTACGACAACAATATAACGATAAAATCGGATAGCAACAATATTAAAAGAGAGAGAGAGAGAGAGAGAGAAACGAAGACACGATTGGATGAACAACGGAACTCAAACGAAACGGTATGACACAAACGGCACATCACCAGAATTACTCAGACTATTGCCTCGTGGAATGCGTCGGATGTATTGATCGATACGATGCCGGAATGCTCATACTATTGCATGGCTGACCGATACAAATGCCGTCCGTTGATCCCGTGAGGGAAACCACCTTCGGAACTGCGCAATTCTGCTCGGGGATAGGTCTTCATACATACAGCGTCGAAAAGGAAAGGAAACGAAATGCAATGAAACGAAGACGGAAATGGTGATCGTTCGGCTCGAATGTCGGCCATTTATATCCATCACGAGAACGATGCACAATGTATTTTTATAATACCAATCAACGATGCAGCATGGTCATTTGACAGAAATAATTGCACTGCAATAATACATACGATGTTTTTGTTGCAGAGCGCAACATAGGTGCAATTTGGCTTAAATTTATGGGGGTGCTAAATTTAAGTTGACCAAAGTGGCCCGTGGGGGGCTTTGCCCCTCACATCCCCTTACCATACCGCCATTCATACATTCATCATACTAACTTATAAATAATTTATAATAAAATAATGCTAAAGAAAATAAAACACATATTAAAGGCATATGTGTGTTTACGGGTACGCTGTGTATCATTTATTATATTTATATATATATATTTTTCCATGTGTCCTGTTACAGACCAACCTGCACTGGCCTAAAAATATTAATAAGTTTTCTATCGCGAGACGCGAATAATCGATACTTTGATAGATGTTTCGACGTAATCGTTATCGTCTATTGTTCAGCCTTCTATAAAATCTTCTTGTGTTTTTAATACCTAATAATTTATTAATCATAATATTAACAATAAATTACCTACACCTAATATATTATTATTAAGAAAGTGGAAAGTCTTAAGAATAAATTTATCCTACGCCAATGACTAAATAATAAATCTTTAAACAATACAAATTCAATGATGCTACTAAAAAAAATTTGGGGGTTCTTAGTATTCCCAAGCACCCTTCAAATTGAGCCTATGAAGCGCAATGGCGGTTTTTAGAATTTTTTCTGGTGGGAGATATAATATCTTATAATATCATACAATATATTAAGACACGAAAACATATGAACCAAAATAATGTATCACGGCCTAAACTCAGGATTTAGAAGGGGTCCCGACCCCCTGAAGTTTCTCTGTAAAACCACCACTGGTAGAGCGGCAAATTTAAATTTATCTTCTTTTCTTCTCTTAGTTTTTAAATTTAAATTTATATCATAGTGATACTGACTGACAGTTATGTTAAATAATTAGATATTAGATAATGCGAAACGCGATCGATATTTATAAAGATAATGCAACGTAGATAAATGCGTAGATCGCCGTCGAGCGTGCGCGTAAAAAAGCTCGGGTTTTCGCCACTGCGATAACCATCACAGTGTTACTGTGTTCACGATTTTTATTACAAACAATAATCATTTCAGTATTGTTATTGTTAAGCCATGTTTTTTATGAGTAAAATATAGAAAAAAATATTATAAAAAAATGGCATACCGGATCAGTTAACCACACAAACCTATTAGTATTATAGTATTATACTTGGCCACTGGATTCTTTCCAGATAACCCTCCTCGTCGTTTAAAAATTCACTGCACAAAGACAAAGACCTAATTTTGACTATCAAATTTACTTATTGTATTTATATACATATTACAGATTGAAAATATTTTTTTGTTAAATAAAAATAAAAATAAAAAATAAAATACAATTTTCTTCATTGTAAATAAACAATCTCCGGTCATCGATATTTTTCTTTGTGCCCCGTATCGCGTACAGGAAACACGTTGCTGCACGAGAAACCGTAAACAATTTGGAATACGCGCGTTCCGGAAAACATCGAAAAGGCTAAAGGCCCTCGCTGCCGAGTCGCCCTTCGTCTTCATGCGGTACACGTATTGTTATATAGAGTTCCGAACCATTGACCGAATTCGTTTTGATTCGTTACAATAATATTGTATTGCAGTAATTTGTTAGCAACGCTGAGTAACGTCGTTATTTTAATCAATTCGATCGTTCTAATACGTAATAATATCATACTCGATGCGCGGCGACGGGGAAAAAGATACAATATGTAATAAATATTAAAACCACTGGGTTTGTTGGCGATTTTTTTCGCTTGAGCGTATTCTCTACACATATATTTATGGTTTTCGTGCGAGATGTTGTAATAACTTTTAAATGGTTCGCACGAGTCGGATATTTATTTTGTTTCGTTTCTCTACCGAAACGAGTATATGAATAATATGTACGCGCGCTAAACCTCGTTGAACTGATTCGATGGTACTGAGAACGAAGACAGGGTTATTCGATCTTCCCACCTCCTTCCCGATCAATTTTTTCGACCCTCCGAAAAACGTTTTTCTTATTTTGCTTTTATTTTTTACACAGCTCACGTGAATGCATTCATCGATTGTTACGGAATTGTCGTATACCATCGCTGATCTATTAATATTACGGCCGTAACTGTAGGGTTTGTAGTTAGAATAAGCAAATTTATGCGCAGTGGAATAGGTATAAAAATTATCGAGTGTTTTACGAAAATTATGTATAGAATTTATAAAGTAAACAACATAAACGAGACAATCTAATTAAAGGTTCAGGCGCGTTCCTAGGTTTTTAATAAGTTATTGTTGATGATTGATTAATATACGACATTTAAGCCGATCAAATATTTTCGAAATACTAAACCAATTATTATAAACCAGCTAATTAAAATTCCAATTGCAAACAATAATTTTACCTCGAACGACTAATGCTTCAAGGAGACAATTTTTTTTTATTTATCATTTATTCGGTCGAATTGGCAGAGACAAAGTATTTTATTTAAAACACTTAACACTAGAGAAAAAAAATTAAAATTACAAACATTTTATTACGCTTTTTATAATACAAATTAAGACATCACATTCATCGAACTTTTTCGATTTTAAGCTTGAGTCATCATTGGAAACGTCTTTCAGATAAATATACAAACACAAAATATATGAAGAAACGATTATTTTGTCCTGTATAGCCAAAATAATTTTGTGTAAAGAAGATTCGTTAAAATAAATTAAAAAAAAAAAACAATATGAAAGCTACAATGATACAATGCCATTTATTATTTACTAATCGTATCGAAAAACATTTAGAGAAGAAGAGATTATGCATGCATATACCTTATAGTTTCCTTCCTCTTCGTGTATGTTTTATGTAGTTAGTCCTATAACTACTGAACTGTACATTTGTAACTATTGTATGTTCTATATATAAATGGATCATAACCGGTGGTGGATTTTCAACCATCCGTTTGGAATAGAAGGGAGAATTTTCATGATATAAGAAGACAAAATAGTAAAATGTACAAATATTCTTTAAAATGGATATTTGTATTATTATATATGTATTATTATACATATTATAATTTGTTTGTTATAAGGTGTTTTCGCTATCTAGAGATGTGCGCGTACGAAACATTTCACTTTATCGATAAAACGTCAATTTATTTTTTAAATTATGAATTTTCAATTTTAGTTTAAACAAGATAAGGTCGCAACTATATATAGATACAACTCTATATAGATGCTTGTTTGCGTTAAAATGCTAAACGCATACATACATATGCACTATATAATACTATGTACCTTGACGAAATGGGTTTAAAGTACACATTTCTGAGTTTCTTCTTAGCAACCGACACTTTTATTTAAGTTTATCTCGACAAATATTGATTGTAACTGAATAAACGGAGTGGCTTTGATGTAACACATCGGTTGTACAGCGAGATGTACCTCTATTTCCCTTTTCCATGATCGAAATATCGGGTGTATATCTAATGCAGAAGCTTCATACAACAATTTTTTTAAAGCTTACCAACTTACGTGCATGTCACATTAAACTATATTCAGCACTCGATTTTCTTTAAGTTTTCTTTCATAATGACTGAAAAACTTATATTTATATACCAGAAAATCGAAAGGGTTCAGAAACGCATTCTTTCTTACGCAAATCATATTTTGGATATAGTTCACCCTCTCCCACGAATAAAAACCGGTTTCAGAATTTTTTAATTTAAATAACTTCGATATTAGAAGAAGAATGCTAAACACAAATGTATTAATTACCCTAGTTCATGGTGATATTCATGTCTAATAGATAAGATTTCATTTCATGCGCTAAGGTTTGAATTCCAAAATAATCCTATTTTCTAAATCAGTACTCAAAGAACAAATTATTTATGTAATTATTTAATACAACAAACAATGAGACTTATTAATTTGGATACTAGTCTACTAGACTTTTAATTTTGGTAATTTATGTATGTACTATAGAGAGAAAGAAAGCTGTTATATCCCGATGTCTATTTTCATGTAAAGGCCAATAAGTCGGGCCCTCGGAACTTATGAACTTGTATGCGTTATAATTTATGATTGGAATATTTTGCTTCTTGCGTTTTCAGATATACACTCCCGTGAAAGTTTTTGGAGTTGAAGTCTCCATCTATCAAGAAGTAATGGCCAAGCGATTGAAGGAAATGTTTAAATTATCGTGAAATAATTATAGGACGAGGAGAAAATATACTGAGGATATTTTGATCAGAATGTAATTTATTGATGTTAGATGGTATTTGATTGAAAAGTAAGAAACTGGTTGCAAAAAATTAGTTGATGTTGGATTTTAATTGATATAATAATAGCAGTCCCTGCATGGGCAATTCGATCAGGATGGTTTATTCTATATATTTTGAAACTTGGGAAATAAAGTTTAGTATTTGGCGTCCAGTGTGTTACTGTTATTAGAATAACGTCAATTTGTTTTTCTAAGACTAAATTGAGTAGTTCGGTTTCGTTCATTTTTAGAACATTGGTATTCTAAAGTACTATTTTTAAATTGCTTACGTTGGATTGATTAATGTCCGTCTTCCATAAGTTAATAATGACGGAGTAAGTAATGAAATAAGAGGATTTAATAATAATTTGAATTCAGTTATGAACGAAGATAACTGCAAAGCTATTTCAGAAAAGTTTGATATGTTATTTGGACGATAATGTTATTTTTTTGAGTAGTAAATTGGGTAGATTTTGGGTGAGATTGTGAAATGACGTAGTGTAGTTTATATTTGAAAATTCACAGAGTGTTATATCACTGGAGTATCCTCTCTTATTTTTAATTTGGTTATAATTTACATTTGGTTTTGAAGTATTTGTTTTTGCCATTATATAACTATAATTAAGGCGTTGGAGGTCTTTATAGATTTGACATCCTCGATAGTTGGCTGTATGATTACTTGCGCAAAGGGTGCACACTGGTAGTTGATATTTGAATTTGGTATAGGTTGGATAGTTAGTGACACATTCGATGCATATGGGTGAGATTTGGTGTGTCCGTATACTTGACAGTTTATACATTGTATAATCGTTCGTTTTTTATACGGTTCTTCAATTTTTATCTTAGTATTTAATAAAAACCTAATGTGAAAAATATCTTGGTTAATTCCAGCAAGTTCTAAATCAACGAAAAATAAGGGGAGTTTATTTTTGCAGGTTTTATGTAGTACATTTGTGACGTTACGGACTGAGAATCTCACAATTTTTTCGATTGTTATGCCTATTACAGTTGTTGTTATTAATAGATGAATGTTACTAAATACTATTCGGAAGGGTTTATCTTTGTGAGCTTAACAGGTGTGATACTCAATTTTGCGTTCACTAATATATTTTATGAGTGATCTGTACGAATTGGAATTGGTAGTTTGGATTTTCAAATTATAAGTCGTTGATTTAACGATAAAATTATTTGCACAGATCAATTTTATTATATTTGAACGGAGTGCGAAAAAATCCAATATTTCACGAATAAAAATAGGTAGAGGTGTTTTAACACTAATTTGTTCGTTTTCAATATCCAAGTCCTTTTCAGTCGGTTCTGTTTCAATATTTTCGGTTTCATCATTTTAATTTGTCAGTGTGACGTATCTGTTTGATGAAGCAAGTATAAGTTTATTTTTTTTTAACATTTCAGATGATTTTAAAGTAATTTGATGTTGAAGAATGATTACGTTTGGATTTATATGGCATCATTTAGAAATTGTCGATTTCAGTTGAATCCACGATTACGACATTTGGTATGCTCTGTTGACGTTTATTTTATGCATTTATCTCATTTGTACGGTTTGTTATGTTTGTTATTGATTGATTTTATTTATAGGCGATTTTTGTGAATTATTCATTTGACGTTTTTAGGACGCGATAATAGAGGCAAGAGGGCCGTCGGTCGTATGCCGGGGGACTGCTGTTGTATAACGTGTTGTATAAGATTAATTATAGTTACCAGTTTTTTGCGACTGTTTGGTTTGATTTTTTTTTCGTGGTCCTTTTGAAACACCTGAAAATATTCACTTTTTTCCCCGCATCCAACAGTACCAAATTCGTTAACATTTGATTAATGGTGAGTGAGAAAAAAAATAAACAAAAACTAATATTTATTTGCATATAAGACACACGTATGTAGCAAATGACAAATCGGACGTGAACGAAAATGATATGTATAAATTGGTCAATTTCGTCCAGCAAGCGTCATATTAGTATATTGATTTTAATTAAAATTACCAATTAAAATTAAATTATAATTCCAACAGGACTTACGAGCACCTAATTTAATTAATTTCATCGGTCGCTCGAGCATCTAGGCTACAGGAGTACTTATTTAGACAATTTGTAGTGAACATTATAAACATTTGTAGGTCAGTACTAACACTTTTCAAACAAAAATAATTCTATTGGCTCTATATAATATATTTGATACGTTAAAAAAAAAAAAAAAATACCATTGATAAAAAAATTCTAATAATATTTCATATTAGAGTCGAACGAGTATTACTTTTTGATGTCTAGTTGACTCTAGTTGGTTTTCAATAATTTATAATCCTGTAGAACTTAAAATTCGTGTACTCGAAAAATACCGAGTATTTGAGAAAAAAGTCGAGCACTCGTAAAAGATTGAGAACCCGATAAATGCCGAATATACGGGAAAAAAAGTCGAAGCGTTTAAAAATGTCGATTTCTTGAAAATAAAGTCGTGGTTACCAATTTTTATAAAATATCGTTATCATAATAATAAAATATCGACATTATGTACAAATTGGTAACCACAAATTAAATTGATATCATGATAATAAAATATCAAAACAATATTGTTATTGATTTAAAATTATCAAACTTTCTGGTATTTCTTCTCGGAAATATTTGGCTCCCAATTATTTGCAGTTTTAACATTTAACTTTCAATAAAGTAGTGGAATAAACTCGAGCACTTAAATCAAGTCGAGTGCTCGTACTTACGAGTTAACTTTTATTTTTATTTTGGTCGAGTAAAGTTCAAATACTCGACTTGACTCAAAAAATTGTACAAAGTCGAATACTCATCCAACTCTATTAAATGATATACAATAGAAAAAAAAAAATTTGTACATCGTTCACATAATCTTAATATTATACATGGGAATTCGTGTTTTTTTACTTATACGGCGACGAATTGAGTTATTTTAGCCCGAGATATAGGTAGCGGTTTACTACAATATCATTTTTGTCATCCAAATCCCAACGGACGGTTTTTTATCATCTATAAACCTTCTTCCGTCTTAGAAATTTGGCCGTTAAATAAACTTGATAATTGGTATTATTAATGTATACTGCGGCTCGTTGCGTTTAAACAATGCCGTGTCTTTGTACTAAGTTTTTGACAGTTTATGTAATACTAAATGCGGTCCCATTCCACTGTGAGTCCAGATGATACGCGCCGTTTATCATTTTAAAACCTTGTCAGTTTGTGTTAACAATTATGTTATCTCGCTTATTTTAAGTCGTTTGCGGTTTCTTCACTTCCTACCATTACACCTCTACCCTCATTTTACCGTCCTCTTTTAAAAAACCTGAACGTCTACCCGACTAATTAGAGATTTTGTTTGTAAGCGTATTTTATAAATAATTCGAGACTGATTAAGCAGTAAAAATTATTCAGACGAACACAGGGTGCCTTTGAAGGATTTATACTTATATCCGGTATAGTTAATGCAAAGAAAATCGAATAACTCTTACACAATAAATCTATTTCTTAAAATAACTCATAAATCTAGGTCTTTAATGTCGCACGTAGATTATTGGGGATGAGGGGAGGGGAAATGAAACAAATTTCCATTAGCTTTATTAACATACGAGTTATTGCGATTTAAGTCCACGTCGGACTACATCCTATACAAAATGTGTTCAATATGAACTGAGTGCGTGTACGTTACACACCGAAGATATTTACAAGACTAATTGCGGCCGGCGGAATTGAATGCAGAGTTTCCGCGCGGCATCTCATCATTAATTCATGTAGGGTACTATGTTTAGACCGAAAATATCTCAGCTGATGGCAGTGCTGATTAATATCTTTATCGCGCAGCGTCCGGAGCTTCGTTATTAACGTTTTGCACTGTATTTAGGTGCGGTCAAGTTAATAAACGCCACGTGTATACACACCATTGCCAGATGATTTCAACAGACGTATACGTATAGATCCCCGAACATATTAATTAAAAACTCGGCCGTTAAGGTGGGTTGGTGAACCCCCGTAATCATGTGGTCTTATACACATGTACATTAAATTATAATATGTTTAAAACGAAACTAAATTAAAAACGTACAAACGATATACAGGGCGTTCTGCTACGATCTATGAGGCCACCGCGTTCATAAATAATATTATCAATTTGAGTTATATTTGTTTTCTGATAAAAAAAAAAAAAAAATCAAAACATAACTGTAATAATTATTTGGTCGGCACAACGTTCACAAAGAAATTTCAACAAACGATTCTTTTTATTAACGTACAACGCATCGTAACAATTAGAAAATCTTCGTGGAACGCTCCGTATAATGAGGACATTTTTTAATAATATCTGCGTAACAATTAAAATAAAAGTTGGAAAGAAAAATAATTTCAACTTAATAATACTGTGGACAGACAACACGCATTCAACGTTTGGATCATTAGGAACGCCGGGCCGGGTAAAACAATTGACCGTTTTCCGTTATAAATATATATAATATGGAGTTTTACCCCCAGATCGTTTCACTAGTAAAACCTCCTCGTATTCAGTAATTTTCGAACATTTGTAATATAAACTTGATTCTTTCCGTTTTCTCATACAGATATTTTATGATATTTAATGTTATCAACTATGCGGTTACCTGGAGAGTTATTGATGTTCATAAGGCAAAGAAAACATCAAAGACATATTCACACGATACAGAAGTATATATAGTATTATGTACTACGCGTTGTTAATGTATTCACAACATATAAAGTGACTATGCGTTCAGCGACATAAGAAGCTTTTTTGGCACCTAAAAAAAGTTTGAATTTTGATTATATGCTCTTCTTCCGTCAAAAATAAATTCTTATTATTGAGAAAATTCCAAATCATTATTAATTTGTTTATCAGCGAAATATGAATTTATAAGTATTTACTATGGAATTAATTTTAATTCTTATTATTGAAACAAAATAAAATATCAATCTTGTCAATATGTACAGATAACAAAACCAATGTCTATAAAACAAAAAATGTAAGCCGCATCTTGTAAATTAAGTGATTATGAATTCAATTTATTTTAGATGTAGACGTTTTGCACAAATAATGTGACATATCTACAACGATTTCCAATGTATACACAAGAGCCAACGACAGAAGAGTATTCGCATTGCTAGTTTTAATATTGAAATGCTATTCATACAGTAAAACTTCTTTAAAACATAATTACATGAAGATCAATACATTTTTGAGTTAAATAGAAGACGAAAAAAAAAATTGAAGTTTCAAAAATCTATTTATATACTAAAAAAAAAAAAATTTACATTTTAGTAATATACAGCATTATCTAAGAATATAAGAATTTTTCTGTTTAGGGTCGTTTATTTGTCGGTAGAGGAACACAACATTGATCTATAACCTCAATTGTCATTTTTTTATTAAATTTTTATATGACTAATCATCAAGAAACATGTTCATCGTGGTTTTATAGACTTGCTTATAACCAAGGGCTTCATAATTTCTCCAGTCAAACTTTACACATCATTCGCTATTAAGCGATTCTTTGACTTTTTCCTTCAGCACATTACCTCTTATTTTATGACTTGTGATTTATTAAAAATCATTTGAAAAAAAAAACTGTTTTGTCTGTAATGTTAACTTATTTTGTTTTATCTAAATATCTAGCAATAATTCTCAAGATTTTTCGCATACACTTTACCACAGTTTCAACTAGTGATAGTCGAACATTTGCTGTAGGTATAGGTGTATAATATTTGTTATATCATACTTTACTCATTATAAGGTTAATAAATCAATATGTTGATCGATAAACGATAACAAATACCAAAAATAAGTGATATATAAACCACTGATAAAAATGATGAGAGACATCAATAACCATGAAATCAACCTTCAGATTGTTGAAAAGAAGAAAATACATTTCATTCTCCATTATACAGAGCGCATTTTTTCGATTAGATAATTAGATAGAATTAGATAATTATTGAATAATTTAACCGGCACTGTTGAAATTGTTCGTTTCATGAAGGATTCCGTCTTAGAGAGGTTTTGCTTTACTATACAATCTAACTAGTAGACATAATTTCAGTGGAGGCGGTTGGAAACCAAGGCATCTGCCCCAGTCTAGTAATAACTTCAACTTATAATCGGCACACTTGAGAAATGTAAGAAGTTTTATTTTTAAGGCTATTTGAATAATTTAATTTGTTTTTGTTTCACTACCGATAAAAGGTATTCAGTATTATTTCGCACATTACTTGATTGTCCGAGTTACAGGATTTGTCAATGTTTAGCGCCCCTATTGCATTGATGCACGAGGCAAATGCCTTGATCTCTCCTCCCTTGTCACGGCTCTGGACGCGTTTACAAAAAGGATTATTTTCACACGTGAACACGAGACGCGTGTCTAGTTAATTTCTAGTGCACGTATCGTGTACAACAATTTTTCCGACTTTCCGGTCCGCACGTGATCGGGCGTACTGATTATACGAATGACGATATACAACGGTCGCCACACGCGTGTACTCGTCATTTCCTGTGCATCACGGTCGTCTAAATTTATCAATTTTCTTTCGCGGACGGGGAGAGGGGGGGAGGAATAAGTCCGTAAAGTCATTAAGGTTTACACCGATGCTCGTAGTGGTGATGTGACACGTTAAACACACGTAACAACGTAACGTGCTTGATGATGGTTGAGTTTTTTTTTTATTTTTTCGCCCGCGCGACGCGAACGAACCGATAGCCTGCGGGTGCTTGCGTAACAAGTGTACGACGCGATGGGAAAACGTGCTTTTCGACCACGGCGACGATTGCGCCGTGTCCCACGAACGGACCGAGGGATCCAAGCCAAAGGGATAATAACCGTAACGTGCTATCGTCGCGTTTAGTCAGGGACGACCGTTTGGTCTTGGAACGCATTCTGGTCGCGGCGCCGTCCTATAGTTGAAACCGAGGAGACGTTGACGCGGCGGACGGCCGGAAGTCGCCGCGAGACCGTTCGCGTTCAACTCGACACAAACAGTTGTTATTATCGGTGCGTTAACGGTTCAACAGGGACAATTTTTTTCCGGACGACTTCTACGACTGATAGCGTTTTGTCCGACACCGCGGTGTCCGTCTTCAAAACGCAAACGACCATGATGAACACGGTGTGACAAACGGTAAAACTTTTTGTTTCTTTATACCCATGGTTTTACACGCCGTCAAGCGTACATAAAATATCGATTCGTGTTGCTGATGTTATTCGATTTGAAATATTACCAATAGGTAAGTATCCAGAGTATTTTTATTTTATTAATGATAATTTTTTTTATACGAGTGTTTATTTTTCAATTAATAAAAAAAATATTAACATATTGACACTTCCTCCACAAACATATTGATTTATAGTAAGTTTATGTGTTATCAATGAATAATTAAGTATATCTTGAGATTTTTTTTAGGACAATTATCAGATGAGATCCAAGAATGTCGAAATAAGGATTATAAAATGTACAGACAACACCACACGACAAAAATTCAAGAATTAAGACCAACGAAAACGTCTTGTATATGTTATTGATATCGTCCGACCCTTTAATATCGACCATAAGATCAATGCCAAAAAAAATTTCACATGATTTTTCAAATGAAGCTAAATCGTTATTAAATATAATGTTGGTTGAAATAAATTTGATCAGTGATTGTGATATTAATTATAACGCTACAATATTAAGTACTAATTAATGCCCAAAAAAATAAAACAAAATTCAAATACTATTCACTAAATTTGATTTATAAAATTAAAAATATCCCCTGTTACTTATATGGCCGTAACTAGAGTTTGATTACATCAAGGATATGCTATTCGTATTCATACACGTACGGAGGATGAGCACGTAAACGTGGCGTGTAGTGACAGTGGCGTATCAATAATTTTTCCTAAGCAAGGAGGAGTGAATATATCGACTTGATAATTACTCCGGTAGCAAAATGAATGTATTTTTAGTTACACCGTAGTTCGATCAAGGTAAACGAACAAAAAAGGATAAAATATTATTATTACTTCTTCCGTCATACTTTTATCGATTTTAAACGTAGACAAAAGACAAAAGTAATATTACAATTGAAAAATACTCGGAGCAAGAAAACGACTTATTAAATGTTTTTCATCCGGCTTAAACTAAAAACGAATGGTGCTGGTACGGTAATTGATAGGAAAAAAAATACGAAAAAAGTGCAAGTACAATAGTGGTGTAAAGTTATTGAATCACGACTACTATGTATTATGTTTGATACTCGTATTTATACGCGCACTTACGAGCAAAGAAGGGGCTATTGTAAGAAAACGCGTACAACACGATCACGAGAGGTGCGAAATTTCATTGATTTCAAGCCTGTGCCCGAACTTCGCGATATATTTATTGAGTTCACATAAAGTCAACATTCACTGACATGCGAACGGCAGTCGTAAATTGTTCAGTAGTGTTGTTCGATCATCACGGATAGTTTATTAACAATAATGTGCGTATTTATATCGTGGGCAAACGTACAGCCGAGGAAACGATTTGACGACGATTCTCGGATAATTCGGATTTTTTGTGCAGAACAAAACAGATGCTGTGATCGTGTGAAGTTCCTCCTATCTCTCTAGCCCATTGATCGAGTTCAAGACACCTTATAGTAATTGCAAATCAATGGCAAATCACGGACATAGAGATCCCCCATTCCCCGGATTGGCACGTTTATCACGCGTGTGCAAGATGAATAATTATCATAATATTAAATCCTGGGCTAGCAGAATACGCCGCGGCGGTTACTGATATCGAACAATATTATGATAATATGAAATGCCAATTCATCAACTGCACAACGAGCGTTGTGGTGTACACGTTTTTTGTTCGGGTCTTACTTGTGTACCTACACAATACAGTAATATATACGTATATAAATATAAATTTTAATAGATAGTGGTAATACACGTTGGCGATCATTCCGCGAACGGGTAATTTAATCAAAATGTGTATTACAACATCATACATCTAATAATCTCCATCGAGTATTTCTCCCGAGAAATTATTTCGATGTTCGTCGTCGTACCTGAAATACTAGAAGCACTGATTTTTATTATTATTTTTTTTTTTTCGAGAAGAACTAAAACCGGCGCTCATCCCTTCGCCACATTTTTCGGGACAACAATATTGTGTGTTTCGGCGAACGAACTGCGATGAGACCACGGAGGACAAATTTATTGTACAATGTTTGTCGCGTTATTTTTCGTCGGAAAAAAATAATAACGATTTGGCTTTTTGCAAGCACTTCAATGCTGTTGCACCCCAGGCACCGGATTAATTTTGTAACGACACAATACACCGCTGTGTTACCACTACCTGTGAAACACGTGAATGGGAGTTGCGGAAATTGCATTCGAGTAACACCGACGGACTATTTTTTTATCGTGAAATTTAAACTCCGCCACAGGGACCTGTTTTCAATTATATTAACATGTACATAAATAATAATTAACCTGGCTTATTTTTTAGATAGTTATACATCGACACACGTACAGCGTACAACTACTAATGTTTATACATTTCACGAACAATAGTTATTTATGAAAAATTTTACGTCCAATCGAATAATTTGTTTTCCCCCGAGGACGAGATCTCGCACAAGGATAATATTCATTCCGGTACACCACGTTAAACTGCTTATTTTACCGATTCGTTAGGGTAGTGGGTGTTTATATTTTCATTTTTTTTTCACCTTATAAATCAATTATATTCCGTATCAAGACGATGTATGTACCGGTTTTTTTAAATATGATTTTCGTCAATGTCAGGTTTGTTGGATGCACTAAAATTCGAAGGCTATATAACCTGCGTTATATAGCATGTACTGAAATCTGTGAAAAAATTGGCTAAAGCCAAACGTGGTTTTCAAAAATAATTAGGTCGTTCATGATATTATTCTATGTTGTCGGTTATAAAAGAAAAAAATCCTTAATAAGAGAAATTTTCCTCTGAAAAAAAAAAATAAAAATAATAATATAAAATAACGTCTGTGAAACGGAAAAAATACTAAAAATATGTTTTTTTGCTTCGTCGCAAGTGGTCTATATATTCTTTATAACTTTATACATATGGTCAGTCAAGAGACGTTTTTTGCGCTGTATACTTTTCGGATGCATTTTCAACAAATTCAAGTTTTTGTTTTCAATAAATACAAAAATAACATTACGATATACACTTGCGCACAGAATCAAGGAAATTTATAATTAATCATGCGGTAATAGTTTGAATCGTTTTTAAAGCATTTAAAAGAATAAAATGTGTGAATAGTCGTTAAATAGTGAACAGAAAATAAATTTTAACTAAAAAACTAAAAATTTAACTTTTTATATAAAACGGTTCATATGCATTTGTGGCTCATTGTAAGCTAAAACGTTTTTTTGCTATCAACGTGAAATTGAAACTTTTTAATTATATTGTTCCTAACAAAATGTATTTAATATCAAAATGAATATCTTTCTCAAAGTTGACATAATATATAATATCAATTTCACAGAAAACTAAAACAGTCTTAGCAACCCAACCCCTTTCAACTAATTTGTTCCACTTCGCTATACCTGTTGGACGCAGTTCGTGTACACTTTTTTTTCGTTTGGATTTTTTTATTATTTATTTTTAGTTTTTTTAGCTTTAATAAATATTTAACTCCACGGTTAGTTTCAAATAACAATCGACCACAACGAATAATACTTCTCTGCATATGTGTTGCATAGCGGTGTTGATATTATTTTCTTTACGTGTATACGTCAAAAAACTAATAACGATATCATGTCTCATTGTATTATGTGCAATATCTATTGATATTTTTTAATGAACTTGCATATACTTTTACAACAATTTCATTATTAAATACGAAAGATTATTAAGCGAAACACATTTAATAAGTATTCTTCATCAGTAAATGTTAGATTTACAGCGTATTGTTTAAACACACATACAACACACAAATAATTATTTTTGAGTTTTTGGTAGTTGTTTTTATAAACATATATATAGTTACCATATAAAAATTTAAACTAAAAAAGAACTATTTTAGATTTGGATTACAACAAGAAAATTTTATGATTTATAAATTTAATTGTAAAATTTCCTGTTTTAAAATTCTTTCTTCTAATGTTATCAAATTACAATTTTCGTGTACTATATTGTAATCAAACAATTTGTATAACATCCAATGAAATGTGGCACTATTATTCAATTTCTATTGGTACATAAAAGCCATACTATCCTTTTTTTTTATCCGGCAAATAAAACCACCGATAACGTAGAAAAATCCTTGGCATCCTTCAGATGCCTCTTGAGTACAAAAATGCCATGTACTGACCTTATTCCAAACCATCACCACCTGATACACAATTATATTTTTAACCATTTCATCATTTCTCTAGTTTCACAGCTAATGATGGGAATTATCGAATGAAAAAAAAAAGTAGAATCATTTAATTATTCGAATAATTGGTTCAATTCGATTATTTAATAACCATTATTTAATGGTTATTCAAATGATTAAATAATCGAATGAAAAAAAATAAAAAACTAATATCAGATAAGTTCTGCATTTTATAAACTAAAATACACAATACTCAGAGCTTCAGTTTTTTTGCACTCTTAATAATTAGAATAAAGATAATCATTAGAATATTTATAAATTAATGTATCAGTTCAAGCAATGTTAATCATAATGAATTTGAATAATTAGTGATTCAATCTGTTGTTAGTAATATTACTCATCCGGTTATTTTTATTTGGAGTAAGTACTAATCCTTATTTTTTTTTCTTTATATAATTATTATATTTTCGATTACTAACCATTCGATTATTTTCATCGCTATTTAAAACCGCAATCTCTTTAGGAAAAACGTAATGATGATCTCCTTTTACCGCTTTGGTCACACTCTACTTCCTTTTCATTAATTTAAACTTTCATTAAACGATTTTCCTCATTGTATACTCACCAACGACTCCATGTTTAATTACATTAGTCAGCGTATTATCAATGGCTCCAGTCTATCATTACAACGTGATTATATATTGTTCATTTTTAACTTTTCAATAATTTCTTTTGATAAGTAAAATCTTTTCAAAGCAATAAAAAAATATCATATTCAATATATTATTATTTTTTTAACCATATAGACTTTTTAATTTAACTTTATATTTTTCCCTTATATATTTATGAGTTACTTCCATTTTATATTGTAAGTCTTATGTTTCTCATCACATAATTCTTAAAACAAAGTTTAAATAATAATCAAAAAAAAAAAAAAAATCTTAAAAACTAATTTGTTAGAATCTTATGTGTTATAGTTCATTTGCATATATCCAATTAACTATGGACCTGAAAATGACAATTTAATTACATTTTTGTTATCATTATAACAAACCATTTAAACTCTTTATGTATTCTATAAGCACTCAACTTTCATAAGCTTATTTATTTTTAGAAGAATTTATTCAAGGTCGGAATTCATACTAGAATTGTAAATTTTTACCCGGTAATACAATTTAGTGATATTTTTTTATTGAGCTTATCTCTTAGCCATTGTAGTAGGAATTTTTACAATTTGTGTTCCATATAATAGTAGTTGTCACAATGACAATCATTAAAATTATGTATATTTAGATTATTATACAATATACTTAAATAATAAAAGCGTACGATTTCAATTCGTGATAACAACCAACTCGATAAATTATATTATTCGATTTTATTTTGTATATCCGAATCAAGAGTAATATTATAACAAAATATACCAAAAACTTGGTGAGTGATACATTTCTAACTGAACTAAGCAAGTGAGAATACAAATTTTACATCGATTTTTTTTTTTTTTTTTCTAAGAAAGTGTTCAGGGATAGTGAAAAAGTTGGAAACTTAATAGTGCAGTAAGACACACGAAGACGGTTTCAAAATCAGTAAAGCACGTTAATGAATAATTCATAAAACATGTGCGCACATGAACAATGCAAACGAAGGCACAATACGAAATCACCCCATACAATGAGTACTGCCATTGTACATACAATATATCTAATAAAATGTTTTTACAGAGAAAATATCGTTATTTTATATTCAAACCTCGTATAATTATAGCACACATGATGCGTGAAATCATGTTCTTTGGTATGCAAATTACCGACACCTTTGCGGGTTTTCGTATTTTAATTTTATTAATTTGAATTTAATTTCTATCATGTTCAAAAGCTCTTTCGTCGGAAGTAAAATAATAATTGTTATATAAGTCTATTTAAAACCTGTTGTGCATTGAAGTGTATAATACACCTGTATGGACGCAGTTTGAACGTGGTGTAAATTATTTATAAAAATAATAATTATGTCAATTTAAAAAAATAATATAATTTCACATATACATGTACAAACACGTATTGAACAGCTTCAGTCTTGCATAAAATTCGACAAAATAAATTAAAACCGAATTGAGTTCGCTTATAGTTTTCGAACGCAAAACAAAATTTAAAAAACTTTCGAGCGAGCAGTCTTGCATGATTTTCAAACACTGAGAGAGCGCAAAATTTATATAAACCACAAGTAGTGTAAAGGCACGTAGCCAGAAAATTTCTATTGGGAGAGGGGGTAACAATTTTGAGTCCTTGTATCGTTTTCTATAATTTGTTTCCTCCGAGAAACTTGCAGAGCCTGTAAAAGACACTATTTGACACTGGTTCGCATTTGATATTACGAACTATATTTAACTTTTGGGTTTACCACATAAAATTTGATATAATATAATTTATCTGTACATAAAAAGTTGTATTATAATCGAAATCACTGTAAATTGTATCATCGAATATTTGTCATAGTAGATTTATTTTATGAGCGTTAGCATAGCATGTTTTTGATGTTTATCAAAAAAAAAAAAATTGTACTCGAATTTGGAGGGGGGCGGCCCTGGATCAGAGTAAATTAATGGGGGGCCCGGCTCAACCAGGCCGCCCCTCGGCTACGTGCCTGGTGACGTGATGCATCGGTATCGTTTAACTTTTCGGCACACAGCCATTTTACGGACGCGACGAGTTTTCGTCGTGCGACGCCACAACGTTTGTTTTTAATTCGCTAATGTGCACCCGCTGCGCCGTAACTCATTGTTGTCCGAACGTTGTACGCACACAACGCGCGCGGAAACACGAAAATAACTCTTTGAACACAACGCGACGACGGACAAGTTCCGATATAGAAATTAAAGCAAATGGCCATTGTTAATCAACGTACGGATTAAATTACGTTTACGACTTGTGTACTTGGATGTGTAATTAGAATAATGTTTCGTCGTCGCGTTATCGGATTATTGCAATTTATTTTTTATTTTTTGCAATAACTTTAAAAGGGAAATATTTCAAATCATCATAAAATTACAGGTTTTCAGGGTGGAAAATCGTAACTTTCTAAAAATTGTAGAATTTTTTTGCTATTGCATTCGACTCCGCGAAAAAACTACATCTGAAGTAACGGTTGATAATATCAATTAAATATATTTTTATTACTTCCCCTCCTACCGCCGAACAGTCACAGTAAAATTATACTATATACGCATAAAGGTGCTGTATTTATTGTACAAAAATAATAAGTTTTTATTTTTCGTTACCAAGGTGTTGCCTCACAATTTATCTTTTTAATTATGTAACAATCATAAAAATGTATACGCGATAGAATTCCGTTCGAAAAATATGTGATTGTAATTCATACATAATTTTTGAAGAGAATATTATTCAATTTTGCTGTGCTAATACAACGTCTAGTTTAAGATGCAATAGTAAATGTTGTATTTTTAACATTATTGTATGGTACACAAAACACAATAATTGTGTCAGTCAAAAACGGTTTTAAAATATTTTTCATTAAATCAACAATATTTTACTAATATAGTTCAATATTATTTTACGCGGCATTATTGAGTTTAAAGTTATAACTTTTGATATTAAAAGACAAAATATTGTCCCGAAAGACATAAGAAATCGACGAATTTATGTACTGACGTTAACGCATAAACTACTTTGACGGTATACAGTAATATTTTATCCGTTAATAAAAGGACTTATTCGTTTATGCTCTGTCTGTTATATTTGTGCTCGTGAAATGTATTTTTTACTCACAATTTATTATTTTTTCTTCAGTTTGCATTCAACCATTATGAGTTGTTGCGTATTAGAATTTATTTATGTTATGGCACCACAACGTAAACATTGTAACATTCTATACCTCTAACAACGGAATTTTATTGAGAATTATGTAATACATACATATTGTTATTTTAATTTTAAAAATTAATAACCAAAAGTATTTTTTAATCACACCATTATTGCTACACATTTACAGAGAAAAAGGCAGAAAGCATGTTTACGTCATTAATAAATTTAAAATATATTTTATTTTATTCTACAGATACTCTACCTTTGCAAATTGAAATTATTTGTTATGACATATAATTTGAATGAATTTATGTACGTAAAAGTAGACGGTAAATAAAAATGTATTTGAAACTTAAAAATCGGGCAACAATAGACGAATTACAAAATAAAAGTGTATATTTAGAGTACGAAACCGCTCTCAAATGCCATATTTTTATCCAAGAAGGTTTTATAAGGACATTCGTAATGAGCCTGAAGAAGTATTAATTATGAAGCTGCAGCTTCAGAGGAAGTTTCAATGTATACAATACATAAAATAAATATTTTATTACCTTACCTGTGTAAGTTATTGCAATAATTATAATAATTATAAATTATTCTGTGTTATAACCATACGTTAAACACATATTAGTCATAATATATTATAATTTATTCATTAGTTACATTAAAGGTCAAAAATATAATTTTTTCTGTACATATTGAATTGTACTATAGTATAATATTATACATTGGTGATTTTTAAAGTCATACTACTAGTATATTTTAACCATTCACAGTAAGGCACCATATTATGACTGTTTATATTTTAGTAATTTTATTATAAAGTAGGTCCTCTTTGTAATACCAGAGAACTTCTTTCGTTCGTCCTCATTACAAGAACGACACTATGTTCGACGTATATTTTGCATTTTCCGAACGTTAGAACATTTTCTTAAAAGCCTTTCATGTTTGTTCTTATTTTAATAAAACCTCTAAAACTGAAACTTCTTAAATAAAACAGCAAGCCAAAGAATTTCTACACATTCACTAGTTTAAAGTTAACATTCTAATTATTATTCACTCAATCTATATATCTTTTTTGAAGAAAAGGCAAGAGATACCGGGCTAAAATTATAACACATAACTTGTGGTTACAGTGAAATAATTATTTTATTACAGATTCCAGGACATAATGTCTTCGGTTAAAATTTCTAAAAAAATAAATCTTCAAAAATAATATGTATCCAGGAAAAAATAAATCTGGTATAAATTATCAGAAAAAAAAAAAATTCTAATCAATTTATTTTTATTAATTATAACAATGTACTGATAAGGTGTGGAATAATATTGTTGTAATTTAAAAGATTAAGTGTTGATTCTTTTATAGGCATGATGCAAATTTGTTTTCTTGCACGATATGTTGGGTAATTTGTCAATAAAAACTCGATAATGCCGCTAGTGATTGGAAAATAAAGCAAAGTATCGCGAAGCAACTACAATATTTCGCGTTACACACCACTTGATAAAACATAATATTTTAAAAATATTTCTTAATAATTGCAAAAATAATTGAAATATGTTTGAAAATCGCATACAAAACAATATGCACTCTCTCAATCATGAAATGTAAAATACATTTATAAATCAATACTTTTATCGAATATTTGAATTCATTTTACGAAGTATAATTTTTAATTTATTTTAATTTTTCGAACAATTATCAAATCTAAATATATCCACTAAAAAATAAACTTTTTATAGATAAATTTATGATTAAGCTCATGTGAGATTATGGTGCTCAACTCTGGAGTTGTGTTAAACCAACTCAAAAAAATAAATAAATAATATTAAGACCTTTTAATCAATTTGAATACATTAAATCACTAACGCTCCATGATTTGTTAGCAATCACTTTTTTACAACTATTGAGACTATCGCAAATTTCATCATAGAACTCAACAAGAAATTTTACTTTAGATTATCACGCCAATTCAATCCATTTGTCTTAAATCAATATTCTTACATACCGGTATGTAGACCGGTGTCCGATATATTCGAATGGTAATCGGCGGTAGCTTTAAAATTGTGTAAACTTATCTTAATCTTTAAGAAACAGATATTTTTCCAACACGGTTTGTATTATACGATTGTAACACATTCTGTACGTAACGTAAACATAAGTGACACATAAGAAGGATGTACTACGATGGGATTACGGAAAATAATTGTATTTTGCAACCAATATTTTGGTTCGCTTGTGACGTATAGTACGTAGAGAACATGAGCAAACAAAACGTTGTAAAAAAAAAAAAAAAAATTATAAAAAATAATCAAGATTTTCAAAAGCGAAATACGTTTCAACCTAACTACTCGGTGTAAATCGATTTGGCTTGTACGTATAGATTTATATGTTACACGTCCCACCGGGAAGAATGTGTCGGCGAGAAAATAAAAATAAATACTGGATTTCGAGGCACTGACCATGCTATGCATGCACGAACGGTTCCGGTATACATGTATTACACTTTGAGACGAAAGATCTGCGAATGAAGGGATGGAACGCGGATTGAGTGTACTAATGCAACGGAAGCGCATTTTTTATTCGGTCAACAGGAAACTTGCATCGCGATCGTTTCGTCTGCGTTCCAACAATACCTACGCGTGTACACATTATAATTAACTGGGCGCCGCCGCCGCCTCCGGCGCGATAAAACGCGAATTTTTACGCTTCGCGCTCGGTCGTTTTATTGTTCACGAGACCGTTTTATATGTCGTCAGCAAATTCGCGCGCTAGTTGCAAGTGCGCATTCGAGTTTTATACCCGTCCGATGCAACCCAATATTATATATAGGTATATGTACATGAAACTGCAGTATGTTATTACGACCAGCGGCCGTAAACCAAACGGGCGTTCCTCCGGTTTCGTCGTTCGACACGCGAAATCCAATCGGTTCTCGTACGTACACGCGACGCGTACCCACTTATTAGGTGTACTTGACCTAATCTAAGGTTACCATACGTCCCGGTTTGGCCGGTAAGTACCGATTTTGAGCATGGCGTCCTGATGTCCTTATAATGCGTTTCGGGACAGCCAAATGTCCCGGAATGAGACTTCAACAACGTATCTATGTTTGTATTTTATTAAACTCCAAGTTGAAATATAATCTAGATGAAATCACTTTAGATGAAAGAAGAATAGAAGCGAATTAGATACATAGGACATATAGGAAAACTATGAAAATCAGTTATAATATAAAATCGAGAATGGAAGTGTATATAACAGAAAAACCACGACAAATGATCAAAATGATATAAATAAGAAAAACTAAGTTTTTTTTGCATATCATGAGACTGAAAACGTAAATTACAAATAAAACGGATGGGAAAAGAGAAAGACGACGATCGGGAGAAAAAAGTCTGAGGAATATGAATAATCTATTATCTTTAGAAAATTATGAAGAAATGAAAAAAATAGCAGATAGAAGAGAATGGTTGAAACGACAAGGCAAAGCCTTTTAACATTTTAACATCTTGGAAAACTTTTATTATAATAATATATCAACGAATAACGTAAAGAACGGCATAATATATCACTCGAAGAACGTTAGTCGAGTTAGCTTTTACATATACTATAATGCGTGTTGTGATAATCGTATAAACAAAAAAAAAAAAAAAAAATCAATAAAAGTTATGTCGATGAGAAAAAATTAAAAAAAAAAAAAAAAATTCTCGCTTTTTGCCGTACAAACTATGGTAACCCTAACCAAACCTGTCAGAGAGCGTGATCGTCGTAAAACCGCAATCTCTCGTTCCCGCGGCAGTCATTTCGTTATTTTACGCGTTCGATAACGATAATGCGTTTTGTCCACACCGCCGGACGATTTGTTCCCGAAGTACTTTTCGACACGTGCTCGGTCGCTAGCGCATCCGGTTCGTGAGTGAAATCGTTGTACGTCTAATGCGAAACGCGTAAAACGTACGATTTAAATAAAATCGCAACACCTTGCGGTGTTCACGTCATCGTTACTGTACATACGTGTAAAAAACACCCGTTGTAGTATGAACACCTGGAACGGATGATAGGGGGAGGACGGTTCGTTACGATGGTTTCATTTGATTCAAGTGTTTGTAATGCGTTTTATAACTTCGGACGAACAATCGGTAAGATACGTGTTACAATAATTGAATTCTAACAAAACGTGTCACTTGCCGTTTTGACAATCGGACGAACGTGAATCCAGAAGCATAAAAATAGCTTCCACACGACTTTTGGATGTCAAAAATATAACGTAACTTACGCATGCAAATTATTACCGAACACAACTGCATGAGAAATAAAAATAAATGTTTAAATGTTAGATAAATACAGATATTCGCCCACACAACGTTGTTCATTTAAACGTACTAACTTTTTGCGGAACAAATTCAACAATCATCACAATGCCGAAAGCAGTGGAAACCAATATGAATGTGATTATTTTTATTATATGTTATGACAATTGACAAGATGCGAATAAAGGAAAACATTGAGTTTTCATTCGTCGCAAAAATAATTCAATTCGTACAGTGAAGCTACGAACGTGGAACGCATATTGTTATAGTATAGTTCTCGTATATTTTATTTATACATTATTACGGCGTTTGTGTTTGATTTTATTCGAATTTCTGTTATGTATATTTAGTGTTACCTATTCATTATTTTAAATGAAAGTGGTTGGAACTTTTCTATAATATTTAACTTTTGAGTATTTTATTCAACTCCGACATGTTGAGCAAATCAACGTTTAGTGGAAATTTCAACTGTAAATACATTAGTTTGTCAACATAACTTTTCAAAACAAGCGACTCGTTTATAATATTTAGAACATAATGCAACACCAAAATTGTGAGAAGCATTGAGTTTATAGAAATTAAATTAAATTCAAACCGTTGGTGCTTAAGGCGAAATATTATTTTTAATGACTGTACATTCGCTCCATACTGCAGATATCAATTCCGTATAGTAAGTTAACAACTAACATTATTCAAAGCCTTAAGTGCTGGTTGGTTATAACGGTAAAGCAATTGTGAAAAATATAAAAAAAAAAAAACCATTGAATTATATTTTAGTTAAATCAGTTAACTGTGATGCTTAAGTATATACTTAAATGATACTTCATTAAATCAACTACGCAATTAAAAACGAAATGTGTATAAAAAACTTTTTTTCTTTAATAAATTAATAATTTGTACGCAAGGAAGGATAAAAATAATTTTCAAGTTTTTTTTTTCATTTTAATCATTATAATAGTTAAATGAGTATACTGTTACTAAATGACAGTGGACAGGAAAAGCTTGGCAAATGACCAGTTGGCTATCCTTGATTTGTACAAAATGTTATGTTAAAAAAAAAAAATCATTTAATTGTAATAAACTAATAAATAATATTAGTAATAGCAATTTGTAAACTAAATATTTGTAACGAAATTATGCGCGTGTCATGGTTAACTCCAAGGCTCTTACACTATGCAACGTCATACAGACATTGTATTAATTAAAATCGCGTTAACTTAAATGATACAATTATTTTTCCTTGGATTTGACACACTAATTAAAGTTAAGGTGTGAGGTGTTTTATGAATTTTGCTACCAGAATCGAGAAGAATGACACTCCAATAAAACGCTGTAACTAATAACAAATTATAAAGTTTAATTTCCGTTCAACTGATTTTTGAAACAAAAAGGAAAAGATATTGCATCATTCGAGTTATCATATTGCATTACTCGAGTGACATAATTCTTCAGGAAAAATACTTTATACAGATCACAGATATATTTAAACAGAGCAGTTGAAATATTGAGAACAGTTTGTAAGTTAAATCGTACACGTATACGTTATGTACGTTGATTTAATTCGAGATTTGATTGATTTATATTGTTTTTCGAAAGACCGCATTGAAACATACGGTTAGTCCGGTACGGTCCTGAAATCGGTGCTGCTAAGCGTATAATAGAAATAAAACGTTTTCCGAAACGATCAACAGCGAACAGTAACTTTTCCGTTTCGAGTGCCGGAGGAAAACAATTGCATTCTCTGAAGGTAAAACGTACGCGTAAACAACGCGGCATACGCACGATAATACCGGGAGATATTGGCGCCCGTGCAGAGGGACGAACGGGAACAAACAAAAGAAGAAAAACCTTTTTTTTTCTTTCTTTTCCGATATTTGGTCGAGCTTGTCGGTCGAAAATCTTTTGCAATTTTTCAATCGAAATATGTATATATTTGCGGGTGCGTGAATCGGGACGAGGGTGAAACAAAACGATTTGAATCGCGGCCGATGGACTCGAACAACACCATTGTGTTATAATACGTGCGGGTGTACACCGCTGCAGATATTGCAGCGGTATAACGGGCAAATGTTGATAAATTACTTGCGGCCACGGACCGTCGGACAAGCGCAGTGTTTTGCCCCCGGGTTTTATTTTCATCGGGCACTATCAATCACGGGCGCAGTCGTCGGAATTATGCAACATTTCATGGGACAGGGTATACGATAGGGTTTTTACGGGGACCGCCGGCGGCGGCGGCGGCAGTGGTGGTGGTCTTAATGCGTAAGTTCGCAAAAGCCTCTTGCAAACAAATTATTATTATAATGATTGAAACCCAAAAAGTGATTTCGTATTTTTTTTTTTCGGTTTTTTCTTTGCTCCCGTACTCACATAATATAAATTCTTATTCAATAAATCATTCACTGTACTATATCGTACTTCCCAATAGTTTCGAATAATAACGTTGAATTTCTACAATGTTGTTATTGTTACACAAAAGATTCGACTGCAGAACAAATGCGCAGTGTTATTATAAAATAACTACAACATCGACTCGCGTATCAACCGTGCGAAGTATAAATGATATTGTATTACATAAAACCCGGTCAGTTCGATTTCCTTCAAAGCACACGTTTTCAATGTCATGAAAAAATTTCTTCGACGCGCATTTTCACTACCTACTGCATTTGACGTGATCCGTCTGTAAATGTGAAACGTTTAATAATAATTCCGCTGGCTCGTAACTAATTGTAAGGTTATCGTTTCTAATTTGTTAAATGTTTTTCCTGGTATTCGTAATAATTGCAGGCATGCACATTGCTTCTGTCATTAGTTGTTTAACATTAAAATATAATAGCTGGGAGCTCTAACACCACTGTACAATGTTCAGCTGCAAGAAGCTTTCTGATGAACCCGATCAGATGAGGTATCATAACATATTACGTGTTTTTTCGGCGTTTCCGTTTAATAGGTATGGTTAAGAATTGCGTTGTTGGACTGTGGGATTGTTTGGCATTCGTAGTTATTTGAAATTGCTAAATTAACGATCATATAGTGTACATGTTGTTCCACGAGGATTTACTTATTGACCTCTCGTATGATAAGAATAATATAGAAGAAGTCTATAGGATCAGCAGGCAGAATTATCATTTATGCATGGGTATACGTATTTTAATTATAATGTATCTTCGTGGGACTCACATGTATATATAATATAAACATAGGTAATATGTATAATTTATGCCAATTTTATTTTACATTTTACGGTGTATAATGAACAAAACTGAAAATAATACATGAAACATAGACTATAAAAAAGTTTTAAAAAATAAAATCCATATTGATATATAATTCATTGTAAATAATGATTTTTTTTTGTCCCAGGCATTTCATATAGTTTAACGTTACTTTGATTCATATTAATAAAAAAATTAAATAATAATTAATCTATGATAATAGTAGTACATTTAATGATAATTTATTATTTTACACTTACAAGCTGGCGAACTACTTGTTTTTTACAGATCACATATAATACGCAAAATACAGAAGACACCGAAATAATCTGTTGGCTTTGATTTTCGAGTGTGTATTTATGAATATAAAAATAAAAATAAACTGTAGTATGAAAATCACATGTAAGGAGCAGTTTATTAAAAATAAAATATAGGGGATGTTTTATGAATGATTATATGTACCATGTGCTATGACAAATCGAATGGAATAATATGTTCAGACAAGGAAGAAAAATATTCTAGAATGTCACCTAAAAATGTACGAATGATTTTTAAAAAATATTTCTATAAAAAAAGCATTCGTCTGGAGATAAGTTACGATTTCCTATATAGCTTACTACTTCAGTAGGTACACCCGTCAACACGGAAATTTATTTTTTATACATTGGTTTTAAATTGATCAAAATACATTTATACTTTGAAAAAACTATTAAACCTAATTTTATAGTTATTTTTTGTATTCAATTCATAGTAGGATCGTATTCATTTTTAGAATTCGTATATATTATAATGGCAGAAAAAAAGTGGTCTAAGGATAAGTAATTTATTCATTTTGATCTCTTTTGAATACGCGATTCGATTTTTTCAGTAAAATATTAAAATGACTATCACTCATCCTCATATAGTTTATGAAATATGATTGATTTTTCATCCGTAGCTCCGTTATCAATGTATTTGATCCACCTAAAATATTTTTCTAAACAACCCAATATTGCACCAATATTTATCTTTTTTCTTTTTTTACGGTTATTAAAAATAATTTGGTTTGCACGCTCTCATTTAATAATGAGATGCACTGTGTTATTGACTTTCAAGTTTTGTTTTATTGTTCTGTGTATAAAACATTCAAGATTAATTCGATATTTGGAAAACAAGTCATCCACTTTTAGTAAGAAAACCAATTTCATTTTTTGAGCGTAAATCACTTTTCTTTTTTTTTTTAAAATCAATAAACATTTATTATTTAAATTTTTACGTTTCGTTAGATACGATGCTTTTTTAGAAATCAATACCTGACCATGCAACTGGACAAAGTTTTTTTTAAAACATTTATTGAAATAACAAAAAAAAAAAAATTGGATTGGAATAAATGTATTTTGATATATTCTGATGGCGCTAGAAAAATAACCGGGAAAAATGGTGGTTTTATAATAAAATTAAAAGAATGTACACCACATATTAAATGGATGCACTGTTTTCTGCACATGTGTTACATGAAGTTGTACAAATAATAAATTATATTAAGAGTCGACCGATGCATTGTAAATTATTTTTCACATCATATGAAGAAATGAGCTCCAAGTCACAGATTTTTCTATATTGAAGTTAGTTGGTTGTCTCGAGGAAAAGTTATAATACGGATTTTTGAGCTGCATAATGAAATACAAATATTTTTTAAAGAACGAAACATCAAATTTTCAATCTTTTCAATAAAGTGCAACATTTTTATTTTTGGCTTATTTAAGTAACGTATTTTCATATTTGAATGATTTGAATATAAATTTATAACGTCGTAAAAAAAAATTCTACTAATGTGGGATAAAGTTAATGTTTTTATTAAAAAAAACTTGGCACTTGGATTATTCACTCTGAAAAACAAAATGTCAACGCATTTGATTTAACGTCAGATTACACTGACAAAAATGTTAACTCAAAAAGTCCTATTCTTCATCGTGTTATGGACACCATAAAAGCAAATTTAAGAGAATTTAAAATTCAATAATTGGAATATTTCACATGTGACAACAATGACTTCTTTAATAGATATCTGCCCATATGGGCTCTTAATCCATTCGATGAAAATATTGTTACAGTTACCAAATAAATAGCCGAGATACAATATCAATTTATAGAATTGTTATCTGATAAAACATCACAACTAGAATTTTCATTCCAAGATTTAAATATGTTTCGATTTGCCCGGCGAAATGAATACAGAATTTTAGAAACAGAGACATTGAAAATATTGATTTCGTTCGATACTTCTTATTTATGTGAAAAAGGATTCTCCTCCAAGGTAGCGATAAAAACTAAGTAAAGAAATTGTTTATTATCACTAGAAAATAATTTACTTTTATGTGTTTCAAACGATGAACCACAGATTAAGCAACTTTTAAATGAAAAACAAATTCAACAATCACACTTATTATTTTTTTTATAATATTATTGATTTTTAAAATATATTCTTATTTTATTAATATTGTTTTAAATATATATTTTTTCTGTTCAATATACTATTTTAAATAAAAAGGTTAATTTTGTAAATAAGTTTTTTATTGTTTTTAAATACCTCAGGTTGAGAAACTTTGGTCTATAAATATCGAAAAAAAAAAATGAAATTTGTTAACACATATAGAACTACAAATAAATAATATAATCATAAACTACTAACAGGTAACATGGTGTGTATTATTAACCAAACAATAATTGTATTTGTGTTCATGATATATAATTTTACGATCGAGACTTTTCGGTGAATTTATACAGTTTACCGTCGTACCACATACGTATTGTGTACAATACTTTTACATTAACATCGTATTCTGATGGGTCGGTTTTACACACAGCTTACGTCATACACAGTACAATGAAATATAATTATAATAACATTAAAAATAATAATAATAATAATCATAATTATAATCATAATAACAATAACAATAACAATAATAATTGGATCAATGATTGCAGAAACTTCACGAGTCACTTATTTTATGAAATTGAAATATTAGTAAGAAAGTATACTAGCTATGTATTTTTATGCGCTAAGTGTAAAAGTGTAAAGTTTGTAAATTTGTATTTAGAGTATGATGTGTTTAATAAGTATTCATTTTTAAATTAATTTTTTTTCAAAATTATTTATATCATACAGTTTTTATCAACTATCCAAAAGTTTTTCAAGAATTGACTAATGACGTTTCTCCAATCATCGATTTAATTATAATCATAAAAATAATAACAATAATAATAATAGTAATAATAATAATAATAAAAACAAAAAGAATAATCTTTAGCACACGTATGGTATATAAACAAGTACACGGAAAAAATTCGTTTGGGATCAATAATATCAATTGGTTCGAAATAGCCTGCAAGCCAAATATAAATTAATTTTGAATTAACTCCCGTAACCAAAAATAATGGAGTAAAATAATGAAATTAGTCTTCTAACCTTAACCTAGTTGGACGTAAAGTTGGCCACTTCGTGAATACCAGTTAATGGAGATTTTTTTTTTGCCAACAAAATTATGCAGTCTATAGGTATACATTTGTGAATAATACTGTGTGGCAGTTATGTTTTTATAATCATCCTATTATTTAACCCAGAATAGATTTTTGTTGCATAAATCATATTAATCCTCTAGAGTTTGCATATATGTTTCTAAGCTATCATAAAATAAAAGTTACAAATTTGTAGTATAATATTATAATAATATCGTTGTACAACGCCATTAAATAAAATAATAATGAGTGCATATAATATTTATTATAGTTTTGTATTGGTTTACCATGTATAATAATTTAATTAATAAATTAATGGAACTATAAAGTAAACGTGGTTATCATTAAAAATATAAATTATATTTATTGAATTCAACATACGAAAGTTGCACAAATGGCTTTTAGAAAAATCATCATAATTTAATCTCATCATTTAGAAAAACAATTCAGAGGTAATAACTTATCAATAAAAATCCATGTGACCAAACATTAATATGAGACGCATATATGGTAGACACAGTTCTTAAAATAATATTGTTTTATAGTTTTGAAGACCAGTCTTAGGCAATGACGGGGAGGAATTTAGAGGAAGGAATGAGCCTTAATTCCTCCCACTAAAATGTTTTAAAATTCTTGTAAAAAAATAATAGTTCATACTCCAAAGTACTTACACAATTCAGTATTACTATACAAAATAAATAAAATATTTAAATGAAATATTTATGAAAACATGTAATTGATAATAAATAATAAATAATAAATAATAAAAATAGTCATACCTACCTAAAAAAAATAAGAATAATGATTCTTAAAAATATTAATCATAATAATAGTTCATATTAATAATAGATCAAAAAATGCATGTGAATTATGTTCATGCATAGAAATGATAAAAAAAATGCATAAATTCACGTTGCTATGTGCTTTTCATTATTAGGATGTCATAAAAAATGTAGAAACGTGATAAGATTTAATAAAAATGATATCGAATTTTCCTAAAAAATATACGAACTAAAAAGTTTATGTAACAAAAATGATAAAAAAAAAAAAAAAATAAATAAATAAATAGCACATAAAACCACGTAGATAATAGTATGCTTTTCATAAATTACATACCAAAAACATTATAGAAACGTTATAATCAAAAGCGCCGCCAGGAATTTCGTAAGGAGGGTTTATAAATTATACCTAAATTATTTAAGTTAAATATATATCTAAGAATATGTTTTCAAATTGCATGACAATACAAAAATATTTTAATTTTTTCCACGGCTTCAAAGTAATGTAGAGTACTAGAAAATCTAATAATCCTACATTTTTAAATTGTATTATCATTTTTTTTTTTTAATCCAGGGATGCACCTTTATACACTCATCTCTCGGTACCCGTAATAATGATGTTATCAGACAAAAATAGTTTTACACAAAAATGCATGTTCTAAAGCAATCGTTAGTAATTGTTCATGCACCAAACATTAAAAGGAAATAATTTTTAAATTAACATAATTGCGTTTATTTTTCATTGTAAAGACGTAGTAAAGAATCTAAAGAAAAGTTAAGATATACGACGTTAAATACGTCAAAATTAAGTCAAGAATGCACGAACATGTTAAAATGAGATGAAATTTAAGAGAATTTGACTTTGAATCCCGACAGTTAGAAATATTTTACCATCTTCCGCCAGACGTTGAAAAAATATTTTAATGATTATCATTCAGAGAACGATAAATAAATATTTTTACTCGTCTTTAGGATATCATTTCATACGTATACTAAGTAACGTAATTAACGAGATCTGTCTCGTATATACAATGTGAAATGATTTAGTTTTTGATAGTCATATGAATAAAACACTGCGATTTTAGCATACATTCATCGAAATATTATAAATATTGTAATCGTATGACGTTAATACTTACGACTGATGCGCCTTCGACGAGTATGGAGTTTTCTCCATGTTCCAACCAACCGCCTCCCAAAATGTTGGTCGTGACATTCAGGTCGTCGGGCTTAACGCATTTCTTGAAATTATCGTAAACATCGGCTAAAATCAAAAAAAAAAAAAAAAAATTGTTTTATCAATATTTAATAAAATATTATAGTTATCGACGGGAAAAATCCAGGTTTGCTTAACTTTTTAAATCAGGATTTTGAATATTGAAAATATAACCTAGTATAATCTTATGCACGACTCATAAATTATAATAAAACCATATTGCACATATTTTTTATTTAAATTAATGCATTTAATGTGTTGAAATTAAATTGATATGATTTGAAAACTAAAATTTTGATTTTAAATCTTTCAGCACAATCAACAAAAATACTAAATTCGGATTTTTTTTTTTGATATTCCGGATTAATGTCACATCACTAATAATAATATAGTTGAATTGGAATGTTGCCGAGAATGTTTAGTAATTTTTATAGGAAAAAAAACCAACCTCGATCAATAGGAACATACAACGTTGAGCGGTACACAGTGTTGATTGAAAAATGAAAAAAAATAGAACACGTTAAAAAATGTTAAAATCGTTAAAATATCAGTGTACAATCTAAAAACGTAAATAAACGGTGAAATTTTCTTGGCCAATACATAAAAATACATATCGTACATCGTCGATACTGATTGTTATCTAAAGCTCTCGCGTTATTCATCAACGCATCAATCGTATTCTGTATAAATCTGTATAATACTCTTTCGAGTATGTATATAATTTTCGCGCGGCTGTGACGTGGAAATCCGTCAAACCATTTATGAACGCTTAAGTTTGTGTTTTCATAGACTATCGATTTCATTCGATCGATCGGCACAGGCACGGGTTTTTTGTTGGAAAGCTTATCGGCTCGTTTCAGTTTCTCCCGTCGCCCCTCATGAGTTCAATATTTTACATGGTACTTAAAAGTAGTATCAAGAAGTCTGTTGTAATCCTCATATTGTTCGTTAAGTATAGCGTAAGCCTCGGGCCTGGCGTTAATCAGATATTTCATTTTCCCGAAATGCTGTACTGATTATTTTCCATAATGGTCATTTTCACGATAATATATTTTCCAATAAGGTTTTATCAAGTTTTTGTTATAAATTATTTATTTAAATTACTCGACGTGGTAAAATATAACTTTTTATCCAGCGAACAAGTGTAATAATTTTTAGGAAGATTTGAATATCTTTAAGTAAAATGCATATTATACGTATTATATATATAAAATACGAATTAAGACAAAAAATATTGACTTATATTCATGCTTCAATGTGATTAAAATACTACATTTCTGATTTATTTTATTTTTTGTTTGTTGCAACAACTCAAACGCACTTTAGTATAAATTTAATATTTTGTAAATTATTTATTTATTTAAAAATTATAATAACAATATAACAATGTTTGACTCGACAAAAGTATTATTTTATCTTACGGAAAGTGAAATGCAAATTAAAAACAACGCGTAAATTAATTTCAGAAAACGACTACATTATTCCACAACATTTTTTGGTATTCAAGTTAAGCCGCATTTCTGTGTATTCGTTTACATAAATAGACCGAAAAAGTCGAATAATGAGAGATAAAAAAAAATATAGGAAATTTGTAAAAATATTTTCAGATTTTTTAAGATAACATTTAAAGAGTTGCACATTATTTAATACAACAAAATCCATGTATTTAAGCTTTTGTTTTCGTTACGTGCTCGAACAACGACCCAAAACCCGAATGACGTGCGTTATAATATAGTTATTAAACATTTACTTGACACTCGAGTGCTGGTTAAACATAACTGTTAGGTTGGATTAACGTAGAATTGGTAAAGATGTATAAGAGTTGATTAAACTGTCAAATGAAAACACACGTACATATATGACGAATACACGGACATTTTGAGGGTACAGTATAATAATTAGTAATTACATTAATGTAACATTTAAGATATTATCGTCGTTGCCCAGTTCTCTACTGGAAATTCTTCGGTACACTGAAGTTGATGATATTTAAATTACTTAACAGATTGCGTACAGATGCGGTGCGGGGTGGTGTGATCTGGTTAATTACAAAGACAACACCATGCGTGATAGTGTTTAATTTATTGTTTTCGTTGAACGAATATACAATAAACAACGGTGTCATTGTGTAACAACGAGTAATAACGTTATTTGTCTCCTATAGCCGAAGTTTAAGCGTTATAATTTTGTTCCCTTGTAGTTTTTTAAGTCATACATCGTAAACGTAATATATATATGTATATATATATGTGTATGTGTGTGTGTGTGTGTGTGTTATTTACCAATAACAAATATTTAGATTGTAATGATCAACAGTTTTTTTTTTTCGTGACAGTTAAAAAGTTTTACGATCACGGGAGTATGTATTTCAACGATACCTTAATGTCTTGAAAAATGTGTTTGGACCCAGTCGCAAAAACCTCGAACGCTTTATTGGTAACACGAACATATTTTTCACAGGTATACCTTAAGATTTCAAATTCGCATAGCAAACATTTGACAGCAAACTCTCACATAACTTTAACGTTCAAGACTATAATATATCAAATTTTAGCCTTGTTGTCAGATTTATGTTGAAATATGATACGCATGATTCAAATCACACATTTATTCGTATTCAATCCTCTCCGGAGCTTATTGCACTTGCTCTGCAAAGTTAGTGACAGAGGTGTAGAGACGGTAGACATAATACACGCATGTAAATATACGTGTGGTTGTACAACGATTACGGAACTATGTAGGCCTTCGTGTTTTTCATCTCTGTTGTTATTTTTCCTTTTTCAAAATATTACATATTTCTCAAACTACTGCGGTTCTCGTGAAAACAGTATCCCGATTAATAATTATAACAACATTGTATTAATACAATCAGATGGAGCGAAAAACTTTCATAAAACGTTAACGTCCTGTCAATTACTCCCGTCGATTTGCATACTTCGTATACAAGTATATATTAAGCACTTCGGTGAGCTTCGGTGCACGTTGAGCAGCGGCGACTGCACATTTATAAAAAAAAAAAAACATTGTATTTGAAAATTCTGCCGCGTACCGTAGGTATATTATTATTAATCACGATAAGTGTAATGTGCTTGGGAGTTGTACCGCCACAACGACGGCAGGAATAGCAATCACTGGACATTTTTGTCAACGGGGTACTAGGCGTCGTTCATGAATGCAAGAATGGGTCACGTGAGGGGGGGGGTCAATAAATAAGAATAACATCGTCTTTCGCCATGGATCCTCACGCTCAGCTAAAACTATATAATATTATATTAAGGTCGAGTTGTAATAATCATTCCTGTAGTGGTGATAAGACAATGTGTGTGTCTGTGTGAGAGAGAGAGAGAGAGAGATATAGAGAGTTATAGTGGAACATCAGATATTATAACTAAATTATATTATTTATTATTATTATTATTATTATTGTTATTATGTAAACCTTACGCACGCGCGTCGCACAGGGAGTTTGCTGGGTAATCGGTTTAGTCACGCATCCCACGGTGGACGGCGACGGCGTCGGCGTCGGCTGTGGTTTCGTTTCGTTTCGACATGGCGTACACATATAAATAATAACCCTGTCAACCCTGTTCGCGATGGAGTGAGAAAAAAAGAATCAAGGGAAGGAGGAGAGCTCTCGACGGACGGAAACAACATTATGTGATTGGCAGCCGTCGCCGTGGTGGAAAAAACGGTATACGCGCGCGTGTCGCAAATTCATGCCGCCGTCACGCACGACTCCGTTGAAAAACGCTAACGTTACGCAAACCGCTGCACCGGGCCCGCGACTACGTATCTCCGATTCGGACGAACACGAACGCGCTCCTTGTGTTTTCATTTTTATTCCACTCTTCCTCCTCCTACTCCTTCTGTACCTCTTCTCCGTCTACGGTCCGTCTTGACCTCAACTGTCCGACCGACGAACGGGTCAAGTGCGCGCGGTGGTTTTTCAATGACCGTTAAGCGTTGGACTTTTTCAGTAGATCCGTATTGGGCAGTAAGGGTAGTACGTGCAGTCGTACATCGTTACGAATCGTTCGGTCAACTCAATCTGACCCTCGTGGTAGCCTTATTAAACAATTGTTACTGTTCGTCCACTACGGCAGCGGTTTCCAAACATTTTTGGTTCACGCATCTCCGCTAACAAAAAACAATGGAATCATGCCTCTCACGAATAAATAGAATACAGTAGTCACTCGATAATTCGAAATTCAGGGGACCCAGTTAAAAATTCGATTTATAGAGGTTTTCGATTTGCCGAGGGTTCGAATTATCGAGGGAAAAAAAATTAATTCGAATTAAAGAGAGGTGGAAAATTGTACATAATGTATGTATTACGTTTATTTTGACATTTACTTATTATAATATTATTTGTACATACAATGTATATTTTAAAACTATTAATAGATATTTATTTATTATACATACATATTATTATATTTTACATTTTAAAGAAATCTGTTATTTTTTTTTTTGTGATAAATTGTTGGTCACAATCTGGTCCATAGCGTTGTCTATCTTACTGATAGCATTGAAAATTGTATCGCATCTTTTTTCGTCCATTTCAGATTGCTCAAAAAATTTACGTAATCCTGACATAAAAAATGTTGCTTCTTTTAACGGTATGACAGGAGCCTCCGCCTCCGCCTCCTTTTCCTCATCATCATTGTCAGAATTGTGCTGATTGGCTTAAGTAGATTGAATAATTTCCTCGTCAGTAAAAGTACCAGCAGTTGTGACATTATCGTCAAAGTGAACAAATTCTTCAAATGATTCTTCAAATGATCACACTTGTATATTACGGGACCCATATTGCGACTGACTACGTTAGCTACGACTGATTACGTTTGTTCAATTTCAATAACGGTTTACCTATAGCAGAGGTTTATTTTGGTATAGATTAGGTAGGTAAGATACGATAACATTAAACTACGATAATATTTAACTATCATAATCCTTATATGTACATATGAACGTACATATAATCGTGTTTAAAGAAATTCGAATTATAGAGATTCGTGAAAAAAAAATTCGAATTGTAGAGTGTGCCTCACCTACAAACATTTCGAATTATCGAGGGGGACAGGAATACATGTATTTTTTTCTAATTATAGAGGTTTTCTCAGGGGACTTAGCGTTTAGTTCGATTTATGGAGTTTTTCGAATTATCGAGTGACTACTGTACATTTTTTTTTTTTATTGATAAAAGCAAATTGCTGTCGATCTAAAAATACATTTACAATAGGTATTTTAATGAGTTTGAGTTGTTATTTAGCATAAGTGGTAACAAAAATCTTTCCTCTAGATATGATTTGATTATTACATAATAAGAAATGTGTAAGAATAAGAATAAGAACCAAGAAACCATCATGCCATACTCTATCATAAGCTTGTCCTACATCGAGAAATAAGTTCGGACAGTACTGTTTTGTTTGTAATGAAGTTGAAGTATAGGCCATTAATCTATGGATCTGATGGATTGTAGAATTATGGGATTTTTTTTTTCAAATTGAGTATCTGGTATAATCAGAGTCTTTCTAAGAGAAGTTTTTCGAATTATTTTCCCCACGTGGGAAGAAGCATATAGGTCTATATGAGTTTACTACATTTTTGGGCTTGTCCGGTTCAAATATTATAATTATGATGGAATACTTCTATATTACAGGGAAATAAGAAGATCTTATCACTGCATTGTATATTAATGGGAGAACAATTATGGATTTTTGTAGGAGTTGCTTAAGCTAAATTTACATTATAAAATTCAAAATTAAATTCAGTAAATAAAATAAAATAATTTGTTGTAAGCTACAATTGTTATATAGCATTGTAGACAACAATCTACGGATCCATTCTTAGTTGTATGTATATATATTTATATTATATTTACTATACATATTATAAGATATGAAAAAATTGCTGCGTAAGCGACAACATTTGATGTAAGTGACATTCTTATTGATTGAGTGAGTAGTAAGCTTTTTATCGTAACAATTTCGTATTAAGAACCCTATTTTTTAAATAATGATGTACACGTCATACTGTCACTTATAACAATTTAATTCATAGCTTATAACATATTTGTTATATAAATAAATGTGCAATACCTATTAAATAAAAAAAATAAAAAAATGCGGCGAGTGATTACGATTGAAAACATCCAAATTATTTATAAAAACAATGATTAAAAAGGAAAAAAACGAATTTTTTTATTGTATTCCTGTTATTTTTTAATATTTTGTTAATTTTATTGAACGACTTGTAGTATTATATTTATTTTTATGTAATTAGTTTTGTTTGTACTCAACGAGTTGTATTTTGTTTATTTTTATTAAAATTAAAACGAATATTTTAAATTTTTTAAAAAAAAATAAAATTTTTTGTAACGAAGTTGGTAAGTGTCACTTAATACATTTTTTGATGACGTTTAAAACGTTTTATAAGTAAATACAAGCGATATAAGTACAAGTAACCAAAATAAAATTTAGTGAAGTTAATCGGTTTTTCGTCGCGGTTCGAGTTTAAAATTTTGATTTCGAGCCGATGGAGCTACTTATCGCAGCAAGGCGCCACCACATCATATCAACCGGTTCGTGTGTTCTAATGAGTAATAACTATCGACGTAGACGGCACAAAACCATAAACCGGGCGAGCGTTGTCAAGAAATGACATTTTTCCAAACTATTTGTAAATAATTAGTAACCACAGCAGCCGTAGCTTGGAAAAACATTAAATATAAGTGGCGTTATTCGTTTTTAGTTTTCACAACGGCCAAAAGACAAAAAAATAATGATTGACACGAACTTTTCCTGGACAGGCTCATTATTTTTCCGCGAGATATTTAAACGGATTTAATGAAATCGCCGTTGGCGTTCGTGCAAGGGTCACTGAGTGAGGTAAGAATTCACGATCCTCGTACCCTCCTCCCTTCAATACTGTGATTGCCATCGGGCACGATGGCCACCCTCGTGGCGTGAAATGTTTGATTCGATGAAAACTACCTTTAACGAGAGAATGCCGACCGCAAGGGTCGTGAAGCGACATGCGTATGGGACGGTGGTTGAGACGAAAACGTATAAACCCATATTACACAGCCTATATTTGTGCGGAAATGACTGTGTGTCCGCTGCATCAGTTTTTGCGTTTTTAGTTTTCCACGTCATAAACATTGCTTCTGACACGATCTCACGGTACATAGAGGTACACGTGAAATGAAATCAAAACGCGATAAAAAAATTATTGTTTTTATTATGTGTTAACAGTGTATTAGCATTTACGCCAGTGGTGTCCCACCCGCGAAGGTTTTCAAATATTACAAATTTTTAAAATAAAACGAAACATTAAAAAAAAAATTTAAAAAAAAATAAAATTATTATAAAATATGATTATTTTTATTATTTTATTAATTTTATTTTCGGACAATTTCATATAGAAATTTTACTATTTTATATCGATATGACTAGTGCACTTAAAATAGCGTACTGATAAAATGATTGTGTACCTTTACAGCGTGCACCTCAATCTGTAATATTTTCAGTAACAACAAAATATTTGATAACCAGGGTTTAATTATGAAATATTTAGTAATACACTATTTGTTCATTACGAAGAATAAACATTACTAAATATGTTCAATAAACGTCACTTTTTATAAGGTACTGTTTAGTTAAATTTTTAATTAAGAAATCTATATAGTAAATAAGATTTTTACCACACACTTGTAACACAATCATGGGTGAAAAAATAGTGTTTGAGATTTTTCAGAATATATTTTATTGTGTACAATATTCTATATTATGCTGTTTTAAGGATTTTTTTTTCTTTTGTTTTTATATAAGTTCTATTTATTTGTGATTATAAGCACAATAAGTTTAGTGTAGGGCATTTTATTCAACATTTTCGAATACAAACTACGTTTGAAGTCTTCCTGCAGCTTACTTCTAAATTAATATCGGTTAATAGTTTTTATATCTTTATTTATACATCATAGTACATTCATTTTTTGTTCCTCATTTTATATCAAATTTAATAATGTAACTAATGAGTATTAATGAGATATTTTAATTTTCTTAACAATGTTTATAATTATGTAATAAGACTCCCATTAATTAACTAACTAAATATGTATAAGTATACACACAGGTACCTGATAATGCCAAATAAAAATTAATAAATATATTAATATCATTAAATTATGTTATACAACACAAAGGTATATGTTTTTTCGTTGTGACGAGTGATTTCACATCAGTTTTCTGGTATTAAATCTTAAAAACGCCATTGCGGTGCAGTGATGTAGTAAAAAGTTATCCACGTTGCGTCTTTGAAAAAATATCAAGTATTAAAGGCACATCATATTATGTAATATTTTTTAATATCATATTCTGCAAAAAAATATACGAATACCATTTAACGGCGGCTACTGGTGATATTGCTGCAAAATGCGTCCGGAATTATTTCGATTCAACGAGCCGAATGGTACATAATGACGTGTAGCGAAAACAATAATAATGCATATTGAGCATAATGCGTTTAGTATTATTATAATTAATGCATTTTATATGGAATACAAGAAATACCAAACGCATATTAAAATTATTCGTTTTCATTCAAATTTCTAGAGAGCCAATGATTGTCTATGGATAAAATATTAAACAATAATAATTTTACAGCCGCTATTTTGTCTACATGTACCAGTAAGCGCCAACGTGGTTTTAATTAATATAAAATATTCGACCTATTTCGCGTTGCGTTAACAACGACGATTCTCACCGCACAATAATGACAATACGGTTTTTCCGTATCAGCGCGACATCAATATAGTGCAATACATTTTTCCGGGAGATAATATATATTGTATAAACAGGAGAAAAAAAATAATACATCCGACATGAAAATGCGTTTTACAAATCGTCAAGAACATAATGATTTGCATTTTTTTCCCCGCAGAAAGAAGAAAAGTCGAACAATAACTTTTGTTATCGTTCACAATTGATGCAAACAATCGGACGAAGATTACGAAAGACGTATAAGCGTAAATTAAACGCAGAAATTATTATTTTTTCAGCCATACTTATTATATAAGTTCGTCTGCGAGAAAAACTTATACGACGGTAAATGCTATTTTCTTATAAACTCATTAAAATCATAACAACATTTCGTTTCGCACCGACTCCTCATATCTGGATGGTACTGTTTGAATTGAACTTACCGAGATTATACATTATACACGACGATCACAAAATTATTATAATTGTCTTACGTATCTTTAGATACAAATTTAATATTCGTTCATAAACTATTGACGTTCGCGCGCGGTAAGGTGTAATTCGATTGTTATTTCGTTCAATTACGATAAAACGGGTAGACAGAATGTGGTCTGAAAACTTTTTTGTGCATACTGCAACGTTCACACATCTTTCGAAGACGACAAAGCGGGTGCGCGAGCGTTTAAATATTATATTTTTTTCCCCTTTTTAATCCATATAAACAGCCGTTAGACGATTTTTTCACTTGGGAGGTGTAAAGTGCAGCGTAGCACTTGCACCCCCTTCTTTAAGCAGAGAATTATCATGTGTATAGAATTCCCTTCCAGTGGGCACTGTAGAGTAACCAGAACGATATGACAGGGTAGAGAGACTATAGAATTAATTTTGCATCAAGCCGGGTTCGAACTGTGTGACCATCGCAGCACACTGCCAACTATATTTTTTAAATAAATAATTTTTTTCTGTTTTTAGGTTGACGACAGTTTTCGTTGTGCGCAAACGAGTCATCGATTTTCAGATAAAAAATGTTGATTATGCGCAAACGAGTTGCTGCCCGCGTGCGAACACGTCGGTTGCATTGTCCCTCTGACGCGTCAAGGCAGCCACTGCAGTCAACAATATTCCATGAACTCGACTTCGATATTTTGCAGACAGTCTGCAGCCAGATAAATTTACTGAAAACGTTATTTTTCATTTTCTCTCTTTATTTTTTCATTTTTTCACTTCGTAATATTTCGCAAACTTCCCAATGGCTTGGACAGTATTCGCGCGCACTACAGCCGTGTTGTCCGAGGGTCGTTAGAAACATGCGGTATTGTACTCAATGCCAGTACACAAGTGATAGATTTAAGGAGGTGGGACAAAAGGGCCTTTCCTTCCTTCAATCGACCTAGGGTCGTGGTTAGTTTTGTAATAGTTACAATGTAAAAATTATAAATAAGTATCACAATTCAATAAGATTATTTTGAGAATTAATTTATAAAGTCTCTAAATTATCTTGTCGCCAACATGATACATTTAATAAACCGACAGATTGAAGTAACCACATCAACCATGTCAAACTATTAGATCTGTTATGTATAATTATGACTTAAAATCATGTATTTTATACTATTATTTGTGTTCCTTTTTTTTTAAAAAAATTTTAAATATTTTATGATTTTTTTAAAAAACTTTGCGCCCCTCTAATACATAATCCTAGATCCACCATTGAAGTATATATGTATATATTGTTGGTCAGAGAAGAGTATCCTCCACGCAGCGATACATGTCTTATACGCAGAGCCTAGCAACGTCGATTGCTTTAATCTAAAAAATATAGGGATCAGTGATGGACACACTACACGCGTAATACCCAGAGTCGTGTCAATGTAAATTTATTTTTGGCGCGATTTTCATTTAGTCGAAAAATTCGGTCCACGGGTTCGCTATGGGTGAACATATGTGTACCACCGGTGACATATTTTACCGAAAACATTGAATCAACTCGCACGCATACGCGAGTTATAATATGAACTCGTTTTTTGTTTTCATATTCCGAGGAAGCTGGTTTTAATGATCCAAGTATGTTTGAAATTCAGGATGGTGCGTATGTTATTTTAATTTTTAAAAATGTATTTTCATTTCCACCGAAAAATAATAATAATTCGTCGGTTCACATAATGTGTATTTCATCAAAATACAATTCACGCAGTGGCAATTAAACTATTCGTAATATTATATTTGAATGACCTCTCTGCTCACATATTTCATCACGTGCGTACGCAAAAAAAAAAAAAAAAACGGCTTTATAAATCTTTCAGTGATGTCAATGGTCTCGACCATTATTATACACACACGTACGCGCATTTTAATTTATTTATCGAATACTTATGATAACAATTACAAATTTAATAATCGCCGATGATGCAACAATCAACATTAATTGTATTTTCGGACATTTTCATAACTTTACAAAAAACAAAATGAACAAACGCATTTTTCAACATAACACATTTGTATCTCACATTAATAATCAACAAAGTTGAAGAGTAACATAAAAATTGTACTAGTTTTAAAACTGTACTATAACCAAAATAGATACATACTGCAATATATTATTATGATATTTCGTTGTGATCAAATATTAATATTGTAATTTATATTTGCTAAAGGAATTCGTAAATCAACAAGAGTCGCATGTGTCAGCGGTGAATTTTGGGTAGCGTGAAATAGTTCTCAATACAACCCTGCAAATAAATTTTTAAGGGAAATGGACAGTTTTCTTTTGCATTATTGCGGAAACAAGCAATATCCGAAACCCAAATTTGGAACTATAGTACATAGATATTTATAAAGTTTGCGACTTCATGAATGAGATGAGACATTTTATATTATATACAAAGAATGCGCATCCAATTTTCTCTATAGACGTGCAACTTATTTGGGTGTATTATTTTAAAACATCAATTATTCAAACAAAATGTTCGGAATTTAGTATAGTATTTTGATAAAAAAACGGTTCACTAAGGATAAAAAAATTGAACATTTTTAGATTCTGAACGGAGTGATGGAATCTATTGGTTTTACAATGATGTGTGTTTTTTTTTTATTTTATTTATTTTTTTTCATTTTTGTGTCTGACGACACCTTTTTTGGCAGTAAAAATGCTTCGATTTGCTTATGTAGCAACTTTTCTGAAAGGAAAGTGAATGTAGATGATACTTTGGCTAGTCTAAAATCCAACTTTTCAATACTTTTTAAAAAAATTTTACGCAAAATCATGTTTTTAAAAATGCTCTAACTCAAAAACCAAAAATCGCAACAATATGAAATTTTCAATAAATCTTTATATTGACGTTTTCTATACGTGGTTATGTTTTCAAAGTATTTTGAAATATTTTGACTTATTTATAGACAATTTAAATTTTCGATTATTGTAAAATTTTTGTTTTTAAACATCTATAAAATTTAATTGGCAGACCGAAAACTCTTGACAATTTAATACAAGGTTTATAATAAGTTAAACTTATCGTAACTAAAAAATATCGGTGATCGGTTTACTCAAATTTTTTTTATAAGCCCTTAAAGCTCAAATTTGTATAAAATGTGTAAAAATCACGATAATTTGCAAGTTATTTTGTAGATATAAATTCATAAAATTTTCTGTTCACACTTAAGGTTCAACATTTTAACACTAGGTTACCTATAAGCTACTCTTCAAAAATCTTTAAAAAAATTTCTATCAGACTTAGAGGAAAAAATTTTATAACAGTTTGAAATTTAAATATTTACGAAATTACATAAAATAGCGATTTATTTTCAAACGATTTTAAATATTTGTTATAATTCAAAAAGTATAAATCGCAGATTTTTTAAATTTCTACCAGCTGTTAAGATTGGTATTTCCTTTAAGTCATATTTTTTTCAAAATATTATATTGATTTTTAAGCCACTTATAGGAATTTAAAATATTCGATTTTTTTTCATTTTATTTTTATAATCGGTGATAAAAAAAAATTGGCTCCTTCAAAATACTTGAAAATTTAATAGAAGATTCCACAAAAGTATTTCTTAATTTTTTAGGCACAATTTTGTTTTTATAAACGTTTGAACAGCAGTTATTGACATAAAATTACATGTAAAATATAATATAATGTATAATATTCTAGACTGACAAATGATATCGGTTTTTTTTAAAATGCTCTAACTCAAAAACGAAAAACCGCAACAACTTGAAATTTTCACCAAATCTTTATATTGACGTTTTCTAAACATAGTTAAGTTTTCTAAGTATTTTGACGTATTATGACTTATTGATAGACAATTTAAATTTTTCGTTTCAAAATAAAATATACTTATTACAATATTTATAAATAACATTGTATTATATTCTAGACAAACATATCATCTCCGTTCAGAATCGTTTTTCGTATACAATGATACCTATCATTGAATTCAAATTTAACAAATCCATTATAATGACCTATCCTATGAAGAGTCGCACTTCACCCCCAAGTGTACAGCAGAGCGAGATCCATCCGGTTCTTTTTTTTCATTAGTTCTTTTTTCCCATTATTTTTGCTGTTATAATATTTATGCACTTTAACGGCGTAGTTAACAATTAATCTTTACTCACGCAAAATGAGAACATATTATAATTGGTAAAATACACTTAATGGCAAGATTAGTTTAAATTATGGAACTGCATGTTTTTCAGAAATATTAAAATTACAAAATCTTAGGATTTGCGGCAGAATTTATTTAGTTGATGATTTTAATTTTTCTATAACTATATCTACATATATCTATTAGATTATTGTTATGGTTTATATAAATACATTACATTGATTTTTAACCATGTATACTTTTATCATTTTATGTACTTTAGAAAACAATAATGCTTTTAGAGAGGATAGCACATAATTAATTCCCGTACACAATTCATTTTAACACACGAGTGCCTTGGTTGTTTTTTTCTTTTATGAATTCGATAATGCATACAAATAAAAATAAAACTACATTGTTTCAATATTTGCTTTAATTTTTTAAAGAAAAAAAAGAGATTTGCAGAGAGCTCGATTTTTAATTTAAAAAATAAATAAAAATGATAGCACGCACGAAAGAAAAAGGAAAATCATCAACGCATATATATAGTTAGTCAAATAAAGCAGTCCACAGATCAGTTAAAGAAGAATAGTGTATTTTTTCTTGCGTTCTCGTCAACACGCGTGGCGAACACATATTTATGTACATTATATGAACGTGCACGAACCGTTTATTAGCCGTTCGATTATACATTAAGATACGTTTTAACCCGCGTATGGTGTACAACGTGCACAGAGACAGAACTAAGAAGAAGATGAATTTAAAAATAAAATTTAAACTTTTTCAATCATTTATGATACGATATTTTACACATAATGATATGACGTATAATATTTATGCAGCCAAAACGTACAATTAGATTCGCGGAATAATATTAAAATAATAATATTAATTTTTATTTATACAGTAACAAAACGTAGTGACGACTTCTTTGTTTATTAGTTTCATTCTCATTTCTTAGATTTCATTACTCATATTATGTATATACAATGTTCTTAACGATCGTAATAGCATATTAATAGGCAGAATCTGACGTTAAGCTATTCGTTTTAAAATAACATTTGAAACAACAACATTTTTTCTTATATGTAAATCTTAAATTATAACATACAATATATACATGATTGAAAGTTAATTTTGACAGTTCAATTTTATGATAATTTTCCTTTCTATAAGCAATATAATGATTGGGTTTCTGGATAATTTTTATTTTAATAAATATTTTAAGATATTTAATTATGTGATTAAACCACGATTTGATTATACACATAGGTGTATTCATACAACCGTGATATAATTGCTTGTAGTCAATTATAATTGTAGTATTCGATTAAAGGAGAAGAATTGATTTCGCGCGCATGACACGTTAAAGAACATAGTAAGTATAGACAAACGGGAAAAACCTCGCAAATAATATCGTAATAATTCGCAGAATAACTTTAAACTTCGCAGATGTTTATCAACATATACAATTTGATTTCGAGTTAGTTTTCTGAGTTTAACCAAAAGTTGAATCTCATGATATTTGATTCTTTGGTTTTTTTTTCAATAACGCATAGTATGTCGAAGGTTTAATATGTTCTGCTACGGAAAATCTTAATAATGTACATCAAGAACATAAATGTAGGTAAACAAAAGTAAATTGAAAAAGTAATTGTTGTTGAACACACGTTTTGCTACACCGTCAGTCTCGATGCAGCATAACACGTAGTGCAATAGTTTTGATTAGAATACAACAATAATTGAAATTGTAAATGAATCCGAGCCGAGTTCAGATTATTCGAAAATGATAATGAAATACGTACTATTAAAAACTATCATGGGGCTCAATATTTGTTTGTCGGATTCACTGTTTTTTCGATTTTTTGAAATAGTTCAAAGAAATGTGAAAAAAATAAATAAATGACCAGTTATGCGAATAACATCACCATGTTGGTCTCGTCTGCCGATATGTTATTATATGACTGTTTCAAAAATATTTTTATCATAAAACAAAATATTAGATACCAAATGATAACAAGTTCACGAAAACTATATACACGTCAACCAGTGGCGTATTTACGGGGAGGGAGATATGGGGGATAGATCCCCCCTTGACCTTTTTTTTTTATATAAGTAGTATATAGGTAGTTGTCTTATTTTCTGTATTTCTCAAGTATGATATTACTTTTAAGTGTGTCTGCTTAGAAAAAAAGATTTTAAGAATGTATATAATGTACGTATTTATGACTTTATGGGTGTATTATCAATTATTATATATTTCATCCCCCCTTAGTAATATTCCTAAATATGCCACTGACTTAAACTGCATAGGTTTGAAATAAAAAATTAATGGTGAAATCGAAACGGAAGAACAGCAATTAGATTAAATTATTTTATAATTATTATTTCAATACGAATCCAATCAAAACTTATTATAATATATGGGCACATATAATATGTACGTCGAAATGGGTATGTGCGTGACGAACAAAACAAGAGCGTATATGTGTACACACTCGTATAATTAATGTAAAGTTTTAACTGAGCCATATACTTCATATCTGTGTAAAACAAATGTTTACGTATACAATGGGCGTGAAATCCAAACACATGGTTTTTAAAACAAATGCGCATAATTAGTAATGACTATTTGAATGTCAAAATGTGTTTTTTAATGAAAAAGTTTTCTTGTTAGGCGCGACGTAATATTGGCACGTGCGGCACACTGAACTATATGCAAACGAGGTACCTATGTTACGTTGGAGGATTTGTGGATTGACATGGGTTCATTACGAAATCGCTGATACGCTCTTACAGCTCTCTCACCTGAACTGTTTAAAAAGAGAACAGTGTCGTTGTGAAGCATGCGACGTTTGATGTACATGGTAGAGGAGCGCTAGTAATTTTCCTGAGTGCAACGTTTTGGAGATTGATGGAGAATGATGGATTTTGTTTGCCTTAATTTTTTTTTTCTTCGATACTGATTTATAAGAACATTCGAAAGAAGTTCATACCGTAGATTTCAAGAAATGTTTACGCGTGATTTGAAGGAGATCTTGATGTTTGTAGTAGATCTTCGTCACCACGGGACGCGTGCGTAAATAACCATTAAAGAGGAGCGGCGCAGGGCATATGACTATATTGCATGGATAAAATAATTTTTTACAGGATTCCGGCACACGCACTTCAATTACTGGACAGGCAGTATTTGTGGTCACAAGTGTTAATGAAATAATGTTGTGTTACCTGATTAAGATCAGTCAATATACATAAATACATGAAATATAATATTTCATCGACCAGACAACCATACCTGTCTAGTACATTTTTATTAATTATTAAAATTTTTCCTTGTATTATTTTCAAAAATTATTATTGTTTCGGGTTTTTTTTTTTTTTGTATTTTAGACAATGGTAGTTTCATAACAATACACAAATAAATAAATGAAAGTACGGTGATTTAAATAAGTAAGCGAAAAATCAAACATTAAACACAATATTTTAGGATTCATATTTTTTTTTTCATCAAAAGTAATATACTATTAAGAACACTAATTAATATAAAGTAAGTTTTATTTATCTTTATTAGTTCCCACTTGAATCAATAATTAAAATTTTTATTTGTTTTTAAAAATATTACTCTATAAACAATGTTTTGAAACAAATATTTATACATATAAATAATATTGTACATGAATTATGTATTATAATTACGAGTACATTCTACAACTACTTAATTGGTAGCATGATTTTATAAATGCATTTTTTTGAAAAATAAAAATAAACTTTTTTTTTTAATTTGTACTGAATTCATTTAATTTTAAGAAAACTTGACTGGTGGAATTTCCAAAAAGTACCTAATAACAGTACAAGATCATCAAGATATTATTAAAAACGTAATCCTGAAACAATTTCGCCTTATTAATATGTAAGTAGTAAGTGTATAAAATACACTTATACAGGGTGTTTCTGAAATGGTTGAGGAATATAGTATATAGGAATATGTACTCTCTGGAGTGATTAAATAAAGAATTTTTTTAAATTGTTTTTCTATCTTTAAAATCTGAGTTTTATCTAACTATCATTAGAATATTATTTCAAATCTAAACACAAATACTTGTAATGTGTTTCTTGCCGATATGTGACATCGATTTTGGGCTTGTCGAGCGTTTTTCGCGCTCGAGTCACCAGAATCAAAGGATGTAGTATGACATATCTATTTGCATGAGAATTCAGCAAGATAAACTTAGGTACAATTTATTTATTCATATTTCATATATTTGATTAGTTGACACGGTTTTTATTGTAAAATAATCAAAATTAAACAAAATTTATTTGAAATTCAATAAAAACCATGTTAATTAATCAGATATGTGAAATAAGAACAAATAAATTGCACCTACGTTATTATTGCTGAGTTCTCATACAAATCGATATGTCACACTACATCTTTTGATTCTTGCGACTCGAGCGTGAAAAATGCGCAACAAGCCCAAAATCGATGTCACATATCGGTTCACATGAGAAATTTACGTGAAATACATTACAAGTTCTTGTGTTTAGATTTGAAATAATATTATAAAGATAGTAATATAAAACTCAGAGATAGAAAAAAAATTTCAAAAAATTCTTCATTTAACCACTCCAGAGAGTACATATATACTATATTCCTCATCCGTTCCAGAATCACTCTGTATAAATATAAATTAATTTTACTACAAATTAAATTGTGCATCGAACAATCAGGAAAAACTGTTTTGTATAATTTATGTTATAAAAAGACAAATGTATAGAATCGAATAAAATTTATATTTACAGTGTTAATTATAATTTATAATTGCCATTGTCACGCTATAAAATTAAAACTTTATGGATTCTAATTAAATATTAGACTTAAGTCGAAAATTAAGGTAGTTCAAACTTCCCCAATCAGATAATCTTATTGGATTTTCATAATCCTGAAAATATATAGAAATTTAAGTGATGTTAAAATATTCGTTTATTTGTTACAATGACACCGCTTGCTTATTAAAACTTAGGAACTCAATAATATTTTAGATATACGCAACACAATGGATTCTAATAATATTCTATGAAAAGCATAATAGTTTTATCAGATTGTGCAACACTTGTTTACCCGGTTAATTTTTAGTGAGATTAAGTAATGTTGTGTATGTGTAATATTATGAAATATATATAAATAAAATTATCATGTTTATAGTATAAAAAAATAGTTTTAAGGTCTCTAATAGTGCTCTTGATACCCGGGTACTCGGGTACTACCCGGGTATCCGAGTAACCGGGTTTTAGAGTTATTACCCGATTTACAAAATTTCGGGTACCCGTTATGGATCGGGTACCCGTTATTATTTGTATACTCATTATTAGAGCTGGGATTTGTATGTAATACATATTTTTTTAAAACATGATAAATTAATTAACTATTGTACATGATAAATTCGTTTCACATGATTTACAATAAATTAAGAAATATTTAATTTTACATATTTTTACATATTCTGTACATTTTGACAACAATTCCAATATGTATTTATAATTCGGTAATAGTCAAAGTGTATATAAGAATATGAGAGTATTAATAACTAGATTTTAGTTTATCTTATCTGTTTCTGTTCGATAACCATAGCTTAATGATCTTAGGTATGTTAAGGTATGTATATTTTAGATTATATTTTTATAAATAATTTTTATATTTTTTTAGATATTTTTAATTCGAATAATTGTGTAATGTATAATTTAATACTGATTACCTCTTAGGAGTTAAGACTTGGCTAAACCGTTTACGTACATCAAAAACCATCGGGTACTCGAAAATTTTGGGTAATGGGTACTCACTACCCGAAAACATTGACTACTCACAAAATCGGGTATTACCCGGATAAAGGGGTACCCAGGTTTCTGGGTACCCGGGTATTACCGACATCAAATCAAGAGCACTAGTCTCTATGAAGCACATACGTGAAGACAATAATAAAAAAAAACTTATAGTTTAGAAAATATAGGCAAGGAAGGAGCAGACGCGTCCTTTCAAAAAGGGCAATGACAAATTTACGAAGTTACGGTTAGTCAGTCCAGGCTAGAGGTTCTTTTCGAGAACAGCAATTTTCTTGATCGTAATTTAATCCACTGTGCGAGCAGACACAGAGTTATTTTTCGTTTTGTTATATTTTAATAGAATACATTTTTCTATTACCCTTTAAAAATTGAGTTTGAAATTCGTTTATATTATTATTATTTTTCCTTTGATCATTACTATGATTTTTATAAAAAATATTATTTTATAGAGTTGATAGTGCGGTAATAATTTAAAGGTTAATAAAAATTAAAAACGAGTTTATTAGTGATGTGTTTTCTGTCTACACTTGGATGGAGAAGGTACAGCTTTTTTCTTTACAATCGTCCTCCTCAGTAAAATCGTTTTTGAACTATACCAAATATATCATTTGATATTGGGACATAAAGACACGACATATACGACGGTAATTATAAAAAATAGGGAATTTGAATGCACGTATACATATACAATATAGGGTAGATGCTGTAATGTAATGTTTGTGTGAATCAAAAAAATACAAACAAAATTGTTTGTAAGTTTTAGCAATGTTACATGATGTCGTATAATTTAATGTGTATAAAATAAATAAATAAACTCAAATTACTATTTACTAATGAATTACGTCATATGAATTTAATAATATTGTGTAATTCAGATATTTTATACCTAATTGGGTATAAACTAAAAAAATCAATAAAGTGCTCAATTTGAGGGTAGACCATTGTAGGATACATTTTATTTACTTATTAACTCAAAAGTTTTGAACCACAACATTTTGAAAATGTTTTTTAAATAACAAAGAATAAAAAAGATACATAAATAAATTAAAACTACAAGTCTGAAACGTTATGACAGATGTCACTCTTTCCGTTGCCGAGTATCCATGGATGTTTTGGCACATATATATGTGTTGCATACCACACAGATGATAGTAAAATTCATAATTTCGCTAACAGCGATTTAATTGTCATAGTAAATTCATAATCCAAATCGTAGTATCAACCGATTTTGCTTTGTTAAAATATTTACAAAGGATTTATTATGATTTTAGAATAAATATGCTATGAAAACTAAATGGTTGTCAGGGAAATTGTGCATTTTACTCGTTTGTACTTTTCACTCGACGAGTGTAACATCAGGTGGCGTGACATTTCGGACAACGTTTTAGTATAATCCACAGCGATAAAACATTTCCACGCCATAACTCATATTAGAAATAAAAAATAATAAATATCAACGAAAATAATCATTATAAATAGCTATGGCATATTTAAATATGAGAGAGGAGAATTTTTTTATTTTAACATAATTGATTTATTAATAATATTCAGTTGTCAAATGAATGATTTAGAAATAACGTATACTATTTATACAAATAAATTTATCTAATCTTGGTTTCATTAAAATATTTAACATAATTTTAACGTTTTTCTTTTTTTTTTTTTTCATATTGGAATAATTATAAGAAAATAATTAAACGACCTTTATTCCCAAAGCAGTCATGAGCTTAAATTTTTGATCGATAAGAAATCATAGGAAATTTCTGGTGCAGATTTACTAGGTACACTACAAAAAATTAACTCTAGGATGTAACATCCGCACATGTTAATTTTTCCATTAAAAATGTAGCAGCTGAAAAAAGTTAAGATTTCAATTTACTACCGAGAAGTTGGACAGAAAAATAATAATAATGAAAAAAAAAAACATAAACAAAAAAAGCAATTAAAATTATCCTTTATTTGAATTGAAATAATAAGTTACGCAGTTATCCCTTCAGTGATTTGTATTACTTCGACATGCATGCATGTATATACGTTTACACAATACAAAACATTTTAAAAATACGAGATTTTTTTGTTTTAATGTAATTAAAAATGAACACAAAACATTCGTATGGCTAATGCAATTGTAAGCCTCAACAAAGAATGAACGGAAAAACAATAATTTTTTTTGTCTGCATTTATTTTCTCCGACTTAAAGATTGTCCCCGGGTACAATGTGTATTTTACTTTAACAACTTCCGAGCAGAATCACTGTACTTTATACGTCAGTATTTTTTTTTTTAATATTATTTATTTAATCATCTCGCGATAAATCTAATAATATAAAGTTATCTACAAGTACTGAGCAAACGTCGTTTTCTACGCAGCAACACGCCCTGTATAGTTGCAAAGATGAATGAACCGCCGCCGCGAATCGTAATTGCTGTTGTTATGTACTTTTCGGAATTACTTTCAATACCAACGAAAGGATATACATTCTTCGTTTGTACGTTATTGCTATACTGCAGCTTGTTGTTGAGATATTTGGAACTCGACCGTTCACGGTCGAAGGGATAAAAGATAAGAGAAATGTTAAAAAAGAAGTAATAACAACGTTTTCGGAGTCGTCTGTTCAAATACTTCTAGACTAAGTCGTGCGAAGATCAGTATTTCATGGGTGCCTACAATGCTTTCGTGCCGTATCTTAACAAAACGTCTAGGTATATTTAATAAATAATAATGTATAAATAATTTAATAAAAATAATTTCGAATTTTTATTTTATATTCTGGTATATTAGTCCCAATCAATAAATTTTCTTTGAATCTCGTATATTTTTCTCAGATAGCTTCAACTATTTATGATTTGTACTTTGTAGCCAGTTTTACCTGTTATATTATCATAATAATTTGTTGCACGATTATTTAGAATTTTATTTTCCTTTTTCAAAACATAATTTATTTTTTATCAAACATTTTAGAACAAATATATATATATATATATATATATATATTATTGAATTTTAATTTGAACATCAGTTAAAATACAGGTTCCTTATTCTTATACTTAAGTTTTAGGGCAACATATTTATAACAACTAAGGGAGGGTACCCGGGCCCATCCAATACCATCCGTACGATCCACACATAACCGCAGTGATCGAAGTGCGATCATAGTCGAAAATGGAAATCACGGTGTACCTGATTCCACGATCTTTACTCGATCGGGAAAACTCTTTATAATCAGCCGTCATTGCGTGTAATATAATTTTCAGAAATTTATCGATGAGCGTACCATAATAATAATAATATCTAAGTTCATACAGTGAACTGAACATGCAGGAATGGATATTGTATGCGTTAACGTTAAACAAGTGTTTGTCTGGAAGCAGTTGCGTGTCGAATCCATTAGTTTGTGACAATCACGTCTAGTGAATCATTTGGATGGTAATTAGGAAATTTGTATCGGATTATTAAGTTAAATTTTTTTGTGCTTTAAATAATTATTAGGTACAGTAAACTTGGTCGAGTACCTGTTGCCAAGTTATTACTTACATATAGAAATAAAAGCGTTCTATTAAATAAAAAATAGAGATACATTATCAATTTTTGAAGGGTGGGTAGGTAGTAAAAATTCACGTTTGTCCCTTGCAAATAATCCTGTAGTGACGCCACTGTCTGCGAGAGTATGTAGTATGTTGTTTAAATAAAATCAAAATAACATACAGGTTGTAAATAGCTTTTGGTTTTGAATGCATAAAACACAAATTAAATGTATTCGTGTAGGTAATTTTTTTCCCTGTCGAAATACTCAACCTCAGAGTTCGCATACACAGCAACAACAAATATGCACATAGTTTGTTATCGAGTTGAACTTATTTAATAATGAACAAACAACAAACGTGAAGCACGTCGAGATCATCGGATCATAAATACATTTTGTTTGCACTAGTTATTTTGAATTATCGAAATAATATTAATATTAGATATTATTAAATTTTCTAATGTACACGAGTGGCACGTTTTCCTGATCATATTTAGAGAGCACTTGATTGCATAATACCTAAAAATATTCAACATGAAAATATTTCAAAGAACTTTCCGTTCAACATTATAATAATTCCAAATGATCGATCGGTATAATAACGGCCGTGCTTATAAACGTTCGTTTAGTTGCCCGATTCAATTCAGTATCGCACATAAGTCGTAATTTTATTTTCATAAAAACGTTCATATAATTGTAACGTATGACTTCTGATGACATGAAAATGAGATAGAACCCTTAAACAGCATTTAACGTTATACGACGAAAATTAATAATGGGCCTATTAAAAAGTGGGTAAAAAAAAAAGGTAAAAAAAGGACAGTCGTCTATTTTTATAATTTTCAACCAGAACGAATAGACGTATATAAATAAATACTTATACAACTATAATAATATAGTACTTATAAATTCAAAATTTATATTTTGAACATGTCAAAGACAATGATAATAATAAAAATAATAATAATTATAAATTTCAAAGAGCTAAGCAATATTTATCCGACACAAATATGAAATAGTAAACAATGTGTTAATGTACAGCTGTAAGCATAGCTCGAGTAAAATTATAAGTATAGAGGTTTAAAATGTTCTCATTCGTGTACTATAAAATATTTAAATACGAAAAAAAAAGTTTTTTCTAGCATAACTTCGAACTCCTAAAATAATAATTAGTACACAGAAAAAACCGTTTACAATTTAAAAGATTTCTACAAAACAATATGAAACATTTATTACGAATGGCAAATGTACATTATAAATTTATTGAAGTTTTAAACAAGAAAGAATCTTTTATTCGCTACCTTTGAAACTACTTCTTAATATATTTTAAATAATTGTACTCGTATTATTGAAACGTATAAAGATCAGAGAGATTTAAATATATACGTGAGTACACGTAAATCACTACAATACACCAATCGTGTACAGGCAATCAAAAAATGTCAAGCACCGGTACACCCTCAAAGTTTCTTCGTTTGGAAATTCTTGATTGGACACAAATATATTGTATCCAAGTATGTTGTTACAATTGTAATTACCATCGTATTGTGTCGCAAACAAATATAAAACCCAATTTAGTTGATATTGTTGCATCGCATATTAAAATACTATACATGTGATTTCGACAGTTAATCAATGCATAGACGTGTCTAAACTTTATCACTCGAATATCTCATAAAACATCTAAAGCTCTTAGCGGGCCCAAACGTATGGACACATGTGATTTTTAATTTTCTAAAAATATATTTATATATATATAACAAATAATATAGTTTAATAATGTAGTAAATGTATATAAAAAAGTCAATTGTATATATATAAAATAAAAAATCACAAATATTCATACGTTTCGGTTCTCTAAAAGCATTTGACATTTTATGTGTAACACACATATATTTATACATATTTAAAAACTTTGGATACTACTCGTATTTATATTTTAAATATCGATCTTGGGCACAGAGGGGGGCGGTTAAGACTTGTTCACAGACTGTAGTTCGGAGACCTCTGTGCTGTAATATAGTTTCTTACAGCTAAAAATGTTGCGAAGTGATTTCCGTTATTCTAGTTACGGGGAAATGACTGCGGTCCCTGGATAAAATGTCTTCGAACGAACTGGGGTCCGACCAGTTTTGAGACTTATCTAGATGAAAATATTATTATCTATTATCTAGATTTATTTAGATAAAAGTTTACTGATTATTTTTTTTTTATCTTATATGAAAACTTCAGTTATTTATATCAAATTAACTAGATAATTTTTTAAACATATGTATTTATTTAATATTATATCATATACATTTTTATATTTAAAGTTTAAAATCAAATACCATAATAATATAATGTAACAAAAGGTATAAAGGGCAAATTTAAAGCAGTCACATAGTATAAAATATATCTTGATAATCAGAAGTCAATTATTGTTGACTGTTGTGTTATTTCCATTTATTAATTAAATTTTCCTGCAAACTATTACTTATAAGTTAATTCTGATCGACTGTTATTTAAAAATAATTATATTTAATAATGTTGTTTTATTTTACTAATAAGTAGGTAATAGGTATAAAGCATTAAGTATATTTATTGAATTTGAGCGAAAGCATTAATTTAAAAACATTATAAAATCAATGGTGTAAATAATAAGTGCATCAACACTTTTGTTTTTTTTAAAGGAGAGGATTAATTGTATGAAATAATGTTTATTGATAAATCGTTACACTGGTGTATTTAGAATTTCTGAGGGGCCCGGCCTTCTTATAAGTCTACGTAGTATACAAGCAAGGTTAAATAATACATGGTGTTAATCAAGTGGTCACCCATAAGGAGATTTATGCGTAAGCACTTAAGCCATTGCAATATTTATGCCAAATATAAAAAAGTATCAACAGTTATTTTTATCAATTTCTTTTTATCTAAAGAAGTTACATTTATCTTTTATCCATATCAAGATACTTTAAGAATGTTTATCTAGATAATATTTTAATTATCTATTGCCAATGCTGGGTCCGACGGGTCTGGGCGAAAAAAAAAAAAACCTAAACGCACCACGGTCATCGTTCGCTGTACAACGTTTTCGCGTAAAACAAATCTTGTTCGGCGGCGGGGAAGATTACCCGAAAAAAAAAAAAATAGCAAAAAACGAACATTGATAAACGCGCGGGTACGCGTGGGGGACTCAGCCGACAGATGGGGTGCCAATCGGGTCAGGGAGCGAAATCGGTAAAAAGGGGGAGGCGTGCACGGGCAGGTGTAAACGTTGTGGCGGCAGCGGCGGCGGCTTCGAGTGTGCTACGGGCGACGGGCGCGCAACAGTGTTCGAAAGCTTTGCGTGACGACCACGACCAGTGTTGTATACGAAGCGCGCGTGACGACCGAGTTCTTATATCCCTTCTCGTATTGGAACGCAATAGTTTAAGAAAACGTATTGTTTCGTCATTATTTTTGTTTTTTTTTTTTTTTACTTCGTATTTTTCCGTCGGTCGGGAATCTTTCAATACCGTTTTATTTATTTATTTATTTATTTATTTATTTATTTATTTATTTATTTATTAATATATTTATTATCGGTCGCTCATTTATTCTCCTCTTATCTGCGTGCATCCGACGGATATACCGAATAATTGTGATACATGAATATTGATATCGATACTATTATTATTATAATCATTATTACCGTGTACGCTATTGTGGTTGCACTCGTCACACGGTAGATCATCGTAAACATCGCCCGTCATGGATTCATTGTAAATCGCCATACAATACGATATATTAACATAATCCGAAGGAAGACAATCGATACACTTACTCCTGTCCCGTCCAAAAGAACGAACAGTAAGTACCCAGCTATTATTATACACAAATCGCAGTATAAATATTTCGATTAATTATTTTCGTCATTATGTTTTTGCATTGGCCGTGTACAACACGCGCGTCAAAACACATTTTTTTATTTTCAATTGGGTAATCCACCTAATAAAACATATTAATGATTGCACTGTGTTCCGAGAATGCTTATTATAAAGTCATTACCTCATCACCTCATCATGGTTTTGAACTGTGTGTTCAAACCTATATCATAGTGCCATAAAGCAGCTTTCGATCGTCCATAAAGTTGAAAACGATCTACATTTTAAGTCTATAAATTATATTATATAATAACGTCGTATACAACCTGAAATGTACTTGATCCCTTGTTTCCCTAAACAGAATACCTAAATAATATTTATAAACCGAGCTATTAACGTGTAAAACGGTACGTTATTTTTTTATACGAATAGAAAAAATACAATATACAGAAAAACTATTACAGATTAATTTTACTTCTACACCAAAGCGAATACATCTGGGGGCCAAAATTTGAATACCTTGCATAATTAATTTTTCTTCTTTCTTATTATTCAAAAATCTTTTTTTAAATTATTAATAATACAAACGACAAATGTATTTTTATTTAATCATACTTATTTACACTTCTTAGAAAAATTGGTACCTTTTAAAATAATTTCTTACAATAATTATATATAGAGTGTTTCTTCAATCTCGAATGAACCATAATGTATAAGAATAATTAGTTTTATTAGGATTTCGGTTTTAATCATCATTCTAATACAAGCAATTATAATATATATTTTTAACCAAAGTTTTCAAACTTTCATTAACCACATACAAATAAATAATCAAGTATTTTTCTTTTTTTATTTAAATAAAAACAATTTTCTCTATATTTTAATATTAAACAATCAAAAAATATAGAACTTATATGTTTTTATCTCATTACTGGATATTTTAACTGGAATATTGCAAAAACATCATATTTATTATCATTTATTATTGATATTTAAAAAAACTTTGTTTGAAAAATGTTTTTGTTTTTCTAATAATTAAAGAATAAAGCAAACTGCATTCAATATATCCATAAGTATTTAATAATCTTTTGATAATTTTATATATATGTATAACATAAAGAGATACAAACATTTTAAGTAATAAATAACAAGTATGGAATTGTCAAAAGAAATAATAGAATTAATGTAACTTGATGAATTTCATTAAAATGGATAAGATTTCGAATGCTCAAACAAATATCAATAACTTTCAGCAAAGTTAATGAGTATATTTATTTAGTCTGTTTATAGATTCTATAGAAAATATAGGTTTCGACGGTTATTCCAAGATTAAAAAGTAAAATGTATGTATATACGTATATTCAGTTATAGCAGTTGATGATTTTAGGATAACTTGACGTTTACTAGAATCATTTATGCACCATTAATAGTTTATACAGTTTATTATATAGTTTTTTAAAATATCTGTCTATATAAAAAAAAAAAAAAAAATAGTTCTGTTTCTGAAAATGAAAATTATTGAAAAAATTAAATTTAAAACAGTTGAAGTTTAGAAGAAATTACGATGATCTTTAATAAAAATTAATAAATTTCAAGTGTTAATATCATTCAAATAATTTTATCAATAATCAAAATATAAAATATTTATATAATATAATATAATATAATATAGAAATATATAATATATAATTGAATTGTCTAACTCTATTCAAAAATATATGTAATATACGTTATATAAGCAAATATATATATATATATATATATACACGTCTACTATACTTGAAATCGTTCCGGTTGAAGTGAATTGAAATAAGTTCTGAATGTCCACGTATTTTATCCAATATAATTTCTCATTCATATATTCCGGGGTGTAAAAAGCTTATTTATATTTTTATTTGTTGTAATATTAATTAAAATTTTTTTCCAAATCAGTTAATTTACAACACCATATTCAACCCGAAAACGTGTTGTAGGCATTGATTAAATTTCGATTAACGTTAAAATGTCCACTGAAGTGTGTAAATGCGTGCGTGTCCGTGATCGTAGGTGTATATTAATTTTATAATTCCGCAAGAGTGAAACTATACGAGTATGGTATACATATTGCAGACCCAATTTCCTGTTTTCCACGCAAAGGCAAACTCTACCCCCTGTCGTCGAACACATCCCTTTTCATTCACTTTTATTTTTTCCAATTTCTTAGTCACCAGATGAACAATGATAGTATACAATAATATGGCACATGTGGGTGACAGTGAATCAGTGTAGAGAGGGAGAGTAAATGAGAGAGAGAGAGAGAGTAGAGGAAAAAATAAACGATATTTCGTAGAAAAACGACTGGACCGGCGGCCATCACAACGGTTGATGTCGTTAAATGGATCTACGATTGATAGCTTAGTCGATATTCAAAGTTTATTGGACAGAGAATGTAACGGATACAGTTTCATAGCGTGGACACATGTCTTATACTGTACTCGGGCATATGCAGCAGTGACGATGAAAATGCTATGGTATACAGATGTTTCAAAGCAAAACTTACACAATCACAAATAAAATATACGTTATATACGAGTATATGACGAATTTAAAACATGCTTATCTTTTTTTACGTTTGAATTATGCATTTGGTAAGATTCTGATTCGTGGAAAACTATAAAAGTTCCTTGTATACATTTTTTGTACCTCTTATATTCTGCAGCAATATTAATTTTTATATTTCTAAGGGAAGCACAATATCTAAATTTCTTTTTGGCGTTTCTCTTTACCGGTTTATGTTTTGTGGAATTGTTTATTTAACAAGTCAATAGGACCGATACTAACTTACGAGAATTTACGTTGATAGGTTTTTTTTATAAAATTATCAAATCTATCAATTAAGTTCTTTGTAACGTTCCAATTAAATCCTATATTTTCAGAGATATATAAAAAAATAATACATAAATAAATATACTACCACTCTGTTGGGTATTTCTCTACACCCTAAATGCAGTGACTAGAGTGTTAAGAGAACTTTCAATATCCACTTCTATTATTTATTATTATAAATACTTATTAAATCGGGGAGGTAACTTTTTCGATAAATTAAAACTTTAGTCTGCGCATG